>ML777406.1:852842-891289 GCA_009831015.1 Picea engelmannii | reverse complement strand
TTTTTTTTTTTTGGTTATGGACTGTTCTGGATTGACTGTTTGGCTTGTTTGAATCGGCGCTTGTGTTGGCTTGTAGTTTGATATGTGATTTGTCTTAGTGTTAGTGATTAACACTGGTGCACTGGCTTGACTTGTGTTATGGTTGGGCGCTTGTGCGCCTATGGGGAGGTCCGGGGATCGAACCCCACAGACTCAATAAAACTTGGTACAGGCCATCCAATCGACGCACTATGCCTGGTGCTCATTTTTCTTTAAACTGGGGTTTGTGCGATGGCTTTGGCTCCCTCATGGACTTTTACTTTGGTGGGTTGTCTTGCATCCTAGCATGTGATGAGGCTTGGCATATCGTTCTCTAGTCGATGACTATCTTCTTTCACATACAGGTCTGTCTGGCTCGCATGTGNTCTGTTTTCATTTATTATTAAAATTTTGCAGCATGCGCATCATTGAGATGCGTAGTTAAATGATTAGCACCCTCATAGGGTCCTCCTCATGGCTCGACGGTTGGTCTGTGTGTTGATGGATGTTTAACTTGATGGATGTTTAGAGGTGGAATAAATTCTGCTTTCTCCTTTGCTATACTGTGCCCCATCTGAAAAGGATTCTCTAATGCTTGACTTGGTCTCTGCCCATTGACATATGCGGTGGACATATGGATAAAAATTTGGACATTTTTGCAACATTTTCCAAACTCCAAAAAGGCGATAAACTCCAGTCGTGTTGGTTTCCAGAGCAACGTCATACCTTTCATCAAATGTAGTAGTGGTTGCGGAGCTGACAATGATATCTACTTCCTCCATGAGCACATCAACCATATCTTCTTCTATTCCAAGATTGTGTTTCGTCATATCACCCGTTCATTCTTCAGTCTCTTTAAAGTAGACGCGGAATCGTCAGCCCTGATTATCAAAAACAACTTTTCTATATCTGGCTGGATCCTTAATATTTTCTCTATCAACACTTTTGCAACGAAACCAGTGGCACCTGTGATGAGAAAGTTCTTATCCTTGATAAAATCTACAATTCCAAGGCCCTTTCATGGAGATGTAACCTTGATGCTTCCTGAAGCATTACTCTCAATATTTTTCGGACTGGTACTTGAGGCCTCGAGCACTCCGCTGAATCTTTTGTCATCTGAGATCAAAGTAGCTTCCGCAGTACACATTTCATGTTTTGCAGTGATCAGAGATAACTTTTCAGAAGCTGTTGTTTGGCGGTAGAATCGATTGCCTATTCTCGAACTCATACTTTTCCCAATGCTTATCAGCAAAGAGTTGGGCATAGACTCAGGGAGAGTGAAAGTTTTCTTCATTGGCAACAACCATTTTGATTTCTTATCGAAATATGTAGCAGAAAAATAATCCAAAGTAAGCTTTGGATGTAGAATCACTTGTGATGCAGCCATGATAGACTGAATGATATCAGATAGTGAGTTTTACAGATATGCTTCTCTTAAATACTAGAAATTTTGATTTTCCACAAGTTGCATGGTGAGAAACCTCGGTATCATAGGTTACATTTAAAGCCCAAGTACCCCTCCGCCTCCTTCTAGTGACACTGGGAAAGCAACAAGGCACAAATATATAGTGACACTGGAGGGTTAAATTGTAGTGTGAGATTTGCAACATTTTCAACTCCTTTTCGAAGAAAGCTTAGCCAGGGAACTAAACATAGGGAGTACTCAACAATGCTGCATAAAGCCTTGGAGGGTGTTGTGATGTTAAATACATTTCCCAAAAGCTACAGGTGATGTTTTTTCCCTAGTGCTTGAAGCTGGTTGTCTATTTCAGTATGATATCTATTATTTATATTTAAATCTAGTAGGTAAAAAAAAAAACATTTAAATCTTGTTTTGAGCAGAGCGGAATTTATATATATTTGTTTTATTGTTTGTTACTTCCAATATGTAAAGTTTATACTAATTTCAATTGAGCCTATTGTTTATATATAGATCTGTAAAAAAAATAAAAATTTGTGTTTTTGCCTCTACTTCCTTTACATTTTCAATATGTATATTATTTATATTTAAATTTGTGTTAAAAAAAAATTTTGTGCTTGGCTTGCAGATTAGGTGGAGTTGGAGTTGGAGCTTGGCCCTCAAGCCCATATTTTCATCTAATTAAGGGTTTCAGGGTTTCACCATAACTAAATAGAAGTGTTTAAATTTTGGGTGGGGTTTGTTTAAATTTCTGGGTGGGTAGGTAGGCCCTTGGCTCCAGATTTTGAACCAGGGCTCTGATGCCATGTGTAGGGACCAAATTAATTTAAGTCTATTAAAATCCAGAAATTGAAATAGATAAGATTACTTCTATGGGGAAAACTCAGTAATTTATTTCATTCAACATATAAGCATGTTAAATTAATTGATGAACAACAATTTCATAACATAATAAGAATTACTTAATAGAATAAAATAAATTACCTCTTCCTGATGCTAATTCCCCCATTGATCTGGTTGTCCTTTCCCTGCTTCCTTTCCCAGCTTGATGCACTGACCAAACCCTGCCCAAACCGACTAACCTCCCAGCCAACTAGGAGCAGCCTGTCCAGCTCCCTAGCTCCAGGATACTGAAAGGAATCTTGGCCCCCGTGCCAAAAACCCCCAGCAACCCGGTGCCCCCTACAATGGTTCACCAAACCCCCCTAAAAAAACTCAACTCCTCACACCAGACATATCCACAGAAATATCTGCCCCAGAAATATATCCTACTCCAAAATGCTTCCTCTCCCCCCAAAAGAATGATTCTCCCCCGTAAGACTCCTCCCCGTCATATCTCCCTTCACTGACTCTCCTCCCCCTCATTAATTTAATTATCTCCTCCTTTATTATCCTACCCCCCTTCTTTATCATCTTATCCCCTTCTTTAATATCTTATCCCCTTCATTAATATCTTATCCCCTTCTGCATACGTAAAGTATTTAATTACATAAATTAAAATTATTAAGCCCCTTAAATTTATTACCCATGTCATTGAATGTGATATGTAATCAATCAATTAATTAATTAATCAATCAAAAGTTATAAACAATTAATAATTAATTAATTAATTAATATTATTAATACTAATCATTGTTTAATTAAAACCATATTAGGACAATTAATTATCTAATTAATTATACTTAAAATCCCTATGAACTATTTAACTAGGGTTGTTACACATACACTATTGTCATACATGCTTCTGCCCATAGAGTCATAGGTAGACTCTGATCATGTATCATTTCTTTCGTTTCATCAATGATAGTTCCATTTTTCCTTTCAGCAACCCCATTTTGTTGAGGGTTGTAAGGAACTGTGAACTCCCTCTTGATTCCTGCTTCAATACAAAAATTGTTGAATTCTTTTGAGGTGTGTTCTCCTCCATTATATGATCTTAATATTTTGATTTTTCTTCCAGTCTGGTTCTCAATCTGAGCTTTGAATTCTTGAAATTTTGCAAGGACTCCATCCTTGTTATTTAGAAAGTAAATCCAGGTTTTCCTGGAGTAATCATATATGAAGAGTGCATAGTATAAGTACCCATTTATAGATGCAACAATCATTGGCCCACATACATATGAATGTATAAATTCCAAGATTTCCTTGGATCTATTGTCACTTCTTGGAAATGATCCTTTAACATTTTTGCCAAGGGCACAACCTTTGCAAACACCTTTATGCTGAATCTGTATTTCTGGTAGACCTGTTACCATTTTCCCTAGAGTTGGAAGAGCTCTACAATGAATGTGAGAAATTCTTCCATGCCATAACTCACTCAAGCTGATAGTGTCATGTAATAAGGCTTGGACTGGCTTGATGGTTAATCTGTACAAGTTGTTTTCTTGGAAAACAATTAACTTGGCAAAAATTATATGCGAGACTTTATGCCATGCAAGAAATCTTCCTTCTCATAAGGTAATCTTGTAGCCTTTGTCTTCCAAGGAAGAAATAGAGAGAAGGTTCCTCTTCATTCTGGGTACATATAGTACTTCTTCTAATTTAAGCTTCATATATGAGTCTAGTTGGAAGGTAGAAGTTCCAACTCTTCTCACATTATATCTTGCATCATCTCCAATAACAACATGTAGATGTGTGTCTTTCTCAACGAAATGTGTTAGGTGATTTCTAAGACTGGTCATGTGCTTGGAGGCACCACTATCAATTAACCAAGTATTATCATTGGTAGGGATCATACCTGAGAGTGATGATATGTTGATGACTTCATTTATTTGAGGTCTTGTCTTCCTAGAACTGAGTTTGCTTGAATCATCAAGATTGCCTCCCATCATGATTTTTCTCATTTCGGATTCTTCACAAACCCTTGTCAACTAGGATAGAAAACCTAATGGCTAGTCTAGGCTAGAAATTTTAGGTTTTGTTGGACTTATGACTACCAACAATAATCCTTTGAGAAATATGATAGCCCTGGTAATATGAAGAGATTCTTCAAAGAGTTGCAGAAACACAATTCTGAAATGTTTTGCAGAAATTAGCGAAACACTAGAAACCCTAGGGCCAAAAAGTCAAAATGCTCAGAATTGAAATTTGAGACTTTTTGGAGGTGTGCTGAAGGAGGTCGTACACACCTATGTCATTTTTGGCCCCAGCGTCCAAGTTTCAAGTGCTAAAAACCCTCAGAAGTGTAGGTCGTACAGATTTTCTGGAAACCCTAGGAGGGTCATACAGTTTCTGCATAAGAGAGAGAGGATGGCTGAAGTATGTTTTGTGCAATGGGTTCTTCAAGACCTATGCTCTGATACCATGTTGATTTTTCTATGAGAAAGGTTAAGCATGAAGTTCATTCCATTTATGCATTTGATTTAACCATAACCAATAATATTGTAGCAACCAAGATCACAAGAAGAAACACCATGCACAAGAACACAAGAAGTATCCTGGGAAACTATTCTCAACAAGGGAAGAAAACCCAACCAAAATCCTTTGCTATATTCTTCAAGAGAAATACCTTCACCACCAATAAAACCTAGTACATAAGAGGGTGATCAAACCATAGAAGACTAGCGCCCAAGAGAGGTGCACACTTTTCCCAAGAAGGTGTACTTGCTGAAATTTCCAAACTCACATGAAAGATATGATTCCACAATGGGGAATCTACCTTTACTTATATTAGACTTGTCCTATCAACAAAAGTGTTTATTGGAACAACATGGATGACCTCTCTAAGTCACAATATAATTAATAATAAGCAGATTAATTATCTTTTACCTTAATTATCAAATACATTAAGGTGGGGCCGACCTGTACCCTTTACATTGCAATTAGGGTTACATGCAGGTCTGAATCTTGAACAATATAGCAAGGGATATCATACACCCACTAGTGCTCAGCCACTAGGGACACATCCTATGTGGATGTCCATAGCTCTAGCTCACTGCATTACACAAAAGAACCACTTATTCACTAGTGCTCAACCACTAAGATCACGTTCACCTGTGCTCATCCACAGGCATGTCCACTCAACAAATATTCGTTCCCACTACATTACACAGGAGAGTCATCTGGATTTTCTAGTCAACTCTCTACTCAGAGGAGGCTAACACATCATATTAATCTCTATCTCATGACGATGCACCCAACACTTTGGGATTTCACATGTTGACCTTGTGCTCATCCACATACATGTCTAACTCTACAGATATCCTTTCTCATTGTGTTACAAATGAGAATCATCTGAAGTTCTTCTCAACTCTCTGTAAGGAGGAGGCCATATCTACGTTCCAACTTTGTTTCAGGTAGGAACCACACACCCCTCTCGGGGGCTCTTTCTTAGGTTTATGTTCTGAAGAATGTCTCACGTAGTTGCAATCATCAACAATTCCGAGCTTTCTTCAGAATACAAGCTCAAGAACAAAGACTGAATGTTAGGAATAATGAAACTTGGGTGTGTTCCAGAGGCATTTTATTCCAGAGATATAGTTTCCTAGTGTGCCAAGAGATTTGATCCAAAGCATCGACTCAATCAAGTCAAGGAAGGTAGTAGAACTACCATCCTATTAACTCTGAATACTTTTAGAAGGATATTGTGCCTACCTGAGCCAAATAGACCCCTAAAAATTCCATATGGGGACTCCTTTTTGGATTCTCAGGGTGTTGGAATGAGCATGCTCAAGGAGTTTTTGATCCACCCCATGACTGCACCTGCTAACATTAATGAAATCAACACATTTTCACTGGTGTATCCCTTCAAAGAATTTTCTTGGATATTTTCACAATTGGTTGGTAAAGACTCTATGGAATTCATTCCCATGTATGTCTTGTATGTCCTCTATTATTCTGTGAATATGGGGGCCCTCTTTGATTGGGCCCATGTCATATCAAATGAGATCTCCCTCCAGTTATTTAATTTTATTCAAACCAAGAAGTTCTTCATGAACTCTTATTTGGTTTTGGCTCTTTCCTATTGTAACACATTCGAGGGATGCCCCCGAAAGGAAATGCCAATTTTGGAAGACCCAGTGCAATTATGGTACCCCATGCTTTGGAAACATAATGCCCCTTTTTGTTTCTATAAAATTCAGGATTCCTTCATTAGTGACATCAAAATAATTCTCAAAGGAACCGATCCTTAAAGAGTCATAGAGGTAGCTCTGGAATCCATTAAAGGGAAGGGAGTCTACATATATGAAGAAAAATTTGTAAGTTTTAAACCTGTGAAGTAAAGCAATGCATATAGATTCTTAAGCAAAACATAATTTAATCAATGGCTCATTCACATAGTACACAAAGATTTATACTGAAAACCCTCAACCGGGAAAACCTTTCTTATATTCATTATATCAAATTTCACCATTCACTATACAATATATATACAATTGTTTTAGGTATTCCATAGATACCAAAACCCTAATCCCTTAATCTGGGATTAATTTACAAAACCGCTAAAAATAGAAAAATCTGCTAAAAATAGCAAAAACCACCCAAAAAAAAACTTCGGGGCACTGCCCCAAACGCTACACATAACCAGGGGGGGGCATACCTGCCCCCCCCTAGGAAAGCACCCAACACACATGACACAAATAGCACACTAGTACGAGGGATCGTCAAACGCAGTTGTCATATCTGACACGCCCACACACAAACATGCAAAGAATATAACACATACCCAACACAATTCACACACACACACACACACACACACACACACACACACACACATATATATATATGACTTTTTGGTTTCGAAGGGAAACCAATTATTCTACCTCGGTTCATATGCGATAGATTTATAGCATATGAGTTATGTAAACAATACAAAAAATGGTCCCTGTTCTTTCACAAAAATAGGAAGAAAAAGTTCATTTCCATGTCATTCAAAATCATTGGGATTATTGTCAAGAGCTCGTTGAGTCTTGTCAAAATGGATAGATTCTTCAAATCCTTTGATATGAAAGAAGCCAAGGCCATTGTTGGGTTTGACCTAGAGGGTATTTTTGCATCCCACATGCTAAACATTGGATACCCCTTAATTTTTAGAAGAGTGCAAGAAATTTTGGAAGGTAGAGATGACAATGAAGACTCTCCTATCAAAAGCAAAGTAGCAACTGTCTCGATCAAAATTTTCCCTAGAAGAAAGAAACAACCAATATCGGAGGATTCAAATACTAGTTGATCCAGATTTAGGAGAGGAATGAACTGATTAACATATTGAATACAATAACACAAAGACATGAAGAATAACACAAATATCCAGTTAACAATATCTTCTATTACATAAAGAAATATGTTGAAATTGTAAAACTGCAGAATCGAAACACTTTATCGAATGGTGGTAGCTATCTCTGAGAAGAGATGTGGATGCTACATGCATCTTTCTGAGCATAATGGATTACAATGAGGCTCCAGAGGCCTTTTTGATATTACTGATGAATTCTAAAAACCTAGACATCCAAAACCTAACCCTAGAAGGTGAAACACCAAAAGTCATGTGGTCCCTATGGGTAAGTTGGTGTAATTTGGTACTTCAACTTCCAAGGGTCGTAGATTTTGCATACGACCTTCGTTTTAGGTGCGTGATAGCCCATTGGAAAGGTTGTTAAGATAAATACACATTCTGTCATCAAACTCTAACTCCATATACAATTTGACTATGGAGAGACAAAAATAACAACGTTTAGGGCCCCCAAACGACCCTAGAATTACAACAAGATGTGCTGACATGAAGACATACAAAATAATCCAGTTGGATTAGGCGAGAGGCCACCCATATCCACCTGGAGAATGTGTGGAGCTTCAAACATCCCCAAAAGTGTAGAACTCACAATTATAAATCAGTACAGAAGAACATGTTGAAAAAAAACGGACATGAGGAGTCAGTTGGAATAGGTGGGTGGACACCAATATCCACCTGGATCAATCCTCCCCCCTTAGGAAGAAATGATGTCCATTGCATTGAATTCCCCCATCAGGTGGGGAAAATTATGGTGGATTTGGATCCAGGTGAGCCACTTGCCTTAGTGTAGGAGTTTCCCTGCCTTGACAACCTTATAAAGTTGGATCCGTTGCTGGCAAGTGCCCTTGACTTGTGCGTCCACTATGTGATCAGTGGATGCTTGTTCCATGCAGTCAGGGTTGAGATATGTTTGTGTCATTTGTTCTGTGATCTTGGAGGTGTCCAATAATGGGGGAAAATATGGCCGAAGGAGGTCCACATTGAATACTGGGTGAAAACCAAGGAAGGGTGGAGTGTTGAGCTCAAAAGTATTGCTTCCCACAACCTTGGTGATAGTGTAAGGCCCATAAAAAATTGGGTGAAGCTTCTGATGGGGCCCGATGAGATGCTCCTTCTGCAAATGTAACCAGACTTTGTCGCCAACCTAAAACTGGTGTGGTACCCTATGTTGATCATGGCGTTGCTTGTACTTAGCATTGGATTTCTGCAAAATATCCTCGACCTATTGGCGGATGTGCTGAATATGCTCGATGAATCTGGTGGCTTTGTCGATCAAAGAATGATCAAGGAAAGATTTTGTCTGTGCGTTGTTAAGAAGAAGTGCAACATCAATGGATCCCAAGGGTTGGAATCCCATACCCACCTAAAATGGGCTATAGCCGGTGGAACTATGGAGAGCTCTGTTGTAACTGTGTTGGACATATGGGAGACTCTCGTCCCATGTACGTGGATGCTTAGAATTGTACATTCGCAGGATGTGCAGAGTCATCTGATTGGAAACCTTTGTTTAGCCATTGGTTTGGGGGTGGAAAGCAGTGGATTTTGTGAGCTTGGTGTCCAAAAAAGACCAGAGACTCGACAAAAAGGTGTTGAGGAACATGATGTCTCAGTCGGAGATGATGGTCTGTGGTATCCCAAAGTAGACCCACACTCATTTGAAGAATATCTTAGCAGGATCTGCCACTGTGACATTCTTCTTACAGGCTATGAGGATGGCCATCTTCGAAAACCGATCAACAACCAAAAACACACAGTAATTTCCTTGCTTGGTGGATGGAAAGCCAGACATGTAATCCATTGAGATGGATTCCCAAGGCTTCTTGGGAATAGGAAGAGGGTTGCATAATCCTTTCTTCTTGATGGTTGGCTTGGAAATGGCACAGGCAGTGCAAAATCTTATATACTTGCTGACATCCTGTCGAAGTTTTGGCTAATAAAAATGTTTTTGAAGAATGCCCACAGTTTTATCCATGCTAAAATGTCTTTCCACCTGAATATAGTGGGCTTCCCAAATCATATTTTCACGCTCTCTTGTAGGAACACAAAGATGGCCCAGGTGCCATAAGAGTCCATCCTGAATGTGAAAATTAGTGATAGGTGCGCTTGTACCCAAGAGATGATAGGTGGTGGTGAATTCTAGATCTTATTGATAAAGCTAGGGCCACTCAGATGCTTCATAGCCACAGGAATGGAGCACAGTGGTGAGTGCAACCACATGAGGCTGAATGAGTCATTCAACAAAACTGTTGTAGATACCTGTCTTATACTTTATGCTAAGATGGAACTATTGCAGGTAGGTTGACCAATTTTAATGGCAGTCGTTCTGAAATTTTCCTTGTGTCTGTATGAACTATAGAGGCTTTTGATCAGTGCATATGATAGTCTCCTTCCCCAGAATGTAATGTTTCCATTGATGACGGGCTTGTACAATGGAATACATTTCCTTGTCATATGTGGGGTATTTCTAGACAGTATCATAGAGTGTCTCACTATGGTATTCCATCAGATGCCTGTGTTGAGTGAGAATTGAGCCCACAACATAGTCAAATGCATATGTCTCAATATCGAATGGTTGTGGCAGATCAGGCAAGGAGAGTACTGGAGCTGAGCACAAGCAATGATTCAGATGCTTTAGATCATCAAATGCTCATTGTTTCTCCTTCCTCCACACAAACTTGGCCCTACCACTACCCTTGGTCACCTGGCTGAGGGCCCATGCAATATGGGAGAATCCCAACATGAACCGTTGGTAGAAGTTGTCTAGTCACAAAAAGCTCCGAAGCTCGGTCAATGTGGTCAGGGCTTGATAGTCACGAATGACTTGGATCTTAGTTGGATCAACATGTACCCCATTCTCATCAACAATGTAGCCCAAGTATTGGACCATGTTCATTCCAAAAGAGAATTTTTCCTAGTTGGCATAAATCTTGTGCTGCCGCAGAGTGCTCAAAACCTGTTGAATATGCCGCATGTGCTCCTCCCACGTTCCGCTAAAGATGAGGATGTCATCCAAATACACTAACACAAAAGATTTGGTGAAGGGTATCAATACATCATCCATCAACCTCATGAAAGTGGCTGGTGCATTTGTTAAGCCAAATGTCATGACTAGCCATTCGTAGAGACCTTCTTTAGACTTGAAGGTTGTCTTCCATACATCAGTTGGTTCGATGGGAACCTGGTGGTAGTTAGAATTCAAGTCAATATTGATAAAGAAATTTTCCCCCTTGAGTTGTTCAAGAAGTTCATCAATATTGGGAATGGGTTAGTGGTTCCTGACTGTGATTTTGTTTAAGGCTTTTCAATCAATGTAGAGTCACCAAGTCTCGTCCTTCTTCTACACCAGTACAATTGGGATTCTGCAAGGGGAGGATATGGGTATGATGTGCCCTTTTTGAAGAATCTCTTGGATCCAACGTCTGATTTCGACATTCTCCATCAATTAGCGCCGATAGAATGGTCCATTAGGTATAGGTGCATTGGGGGTCAAATCAATTGGATGCTTGAATTGGCAGTGTGTCGGTACCTCCGTAGGTGATGAGAAGATGTATTTGTATTATTCCATGATCCCATCCACTTACTTTTGCTGCAAAGAGAGGCATTGTGTAGAGGTCACGGATGTGGTGGAGACCTTCTGCTTACTGTGAGCACAGATCACAAAGAAGAAAAACTTCTTGGTCTGTTAAATGACCTTACTGCATTTCTTAGCAGAGATTAAAGAAATAACAGTAGGCGGCACTACCTCTGGAATCCTATACAATTATCTACCTAAAATAATAATAACACTGCGGGGTCTAGAATAATACACAACATGACACTTCCACAAATATGGTTGTCCTAGAATAACATCACAAAATTCAAGGGGAGAAATATCACACAATAGCTCATCTTTGAAAGGCTTGATGTTGTATGTCAGACGACACTGTTGGTTGACACGAAGATCTCTTCCTTGGCGAAGCCAACCGATGGTGTAGGGTTGCAGGTACGGTGTCATGGGAAAGTCTAGTCGCTTGACGACCTCTATTGAAATCAGGTTCTTTTGACTACTGCTATCAAGAATGAAATGAAGTGAATCCCCCTTGACCCACATCTATGAGAAAAAGAGAAGTTCCCCTTCCTCTGGTTCTTCTAGTTTTCTTGGCCAGACTTTTGTGGTAGCGACAGTGGCACTGGGTTCAACATCGATAATCCACTTCTCACCTTCAGGATTTGACTTGGAATCATAATCAATCTCTAACTCAGAACCCTTCAGCTCGACCACGAGGGACTTCTTGGAGTGACATTATTTGGTGTTGTGCCAAGGACTTTTATGGTACTCACATCATTTTCCCGTGTCCTTCTTCGTCTTCTCATTTCCCTTCTTGTGTTGCAGCTTAAACTTGTTGTCTTGAGGGTGGCCATCTTGACTTGGTCCCTTGTTGTGTGGTTTGGGGTTTCCTTTTCCCTACTTCAACTACGAGGGGTTTACAGATCCAAACTCTCGTCTTTTCTTCTTGAATTTATGTTGGATCTTGACAACGTAACTATAAGTCGCACCCAATGAGGTGATGTCTAGGAACTGCATTTCTGTTTGAATGTATCTATGCAAACAACCACGGTATTTGAGCACTAGATGATGCTCAGAGTCTTTGATACCCAATTTGGTGCGTAGAGTATGTAAAATATTGGTGAAATCATGTATTGTTTGGTTCCTTTCTTGACGTAGGGTGGTCCATCTGGTGTACCGGTCCTTGTAGCTTCCAACATCATAGTAATGTTCATTAATGGAATCCCGGAAGGAATCCCATGTAGGGGCCACCAAAAAAATTGTATATTCCTCCATGACCCTTTTCTCATAGTAAGTATCCCACCAGTATTTAACATGGGGAATGACCTTGAGGAGTGAAAAAGTGATTTTTTCCCTATTGAAAAAATCGTGGACCGAAAAATATCCTTCAAGCAGATTCAACCACTTATCTACAATGTCTTCATCTATCAGTCCTTAAAATAGTCGAATATCAAAATTTACCTATACCTTGAAGGGGGTTGCATGGCCGCTTGATGAAGATTCTTCTCCCATAGGCAGTCGTCGAAGGATTTGCGCGAAGTTGTCCATCATTTCATTCCTTTGTTGTGTGAGGGATTCCTCGAGCAACATTTTAATAGGATCTCCTACTCCATCATATTTCTTTTCATCCCCCATAGGTTTTTGTAGGGCTCCATGTGACTGATATTGTAATGGCTCTATTGGTTTGAGTCCCAACTTCTTGTACCTAGATCTTGTCGGGGACTTGCACAAATACAAATTTATGAAGAGAAAAATGCTCTGATACCATTGATCCAGATTTAGGAGCAGAACGAACAGATTAACAAATTGAATACAATAACATATATATATGAAGAATAACACAAATATCCAGTGAACAATATCTTTTATTAAATAAATAAATTGGTTGAAGCTGTAAAACTGTAGAACTGAAACACTTGCTTGAATGGTGGTAGTTATCTTTGAGAAGAGATGTGGCTGATATGTGCATCTGTCTAAGCATAATGGATTAAAATGAGGTTCCATAGGCCCATTTGATATTACTCATGAATGCCAAAATCCTAGACATCCAAAAACCTAACCCTAGAAGGTGAAATGCCAAAAGTCATGTGGGCCCTATGGGTAAGTTGGTGTAATTTGGTACCTCGACTTCCAAGGGTTGCAACTTTTGCATACGACCTTCATTTTAGGCATGTGCTAGCCTGTTGGAAAGGTCTTTCAGAGAAATACACACACCAGTGTCAAACTCAAAATACATCTATATTTTGACTATGGCGAGCCAAAAAAAACAACGTTTAGGGCCCCAAAATGGCCTTGGAATTACAACAAGATGTACTGACACAAAAACATACAAAAAAAGCCAGTTGGATTAGGCGAGAGGCCACCCGTATCCACCTAGAGAATTTGTAGAGCTTCATACATCTCTAGAAGTGTAGAACTCACAATTATAAATCAGTACAGAAGAACATGTTGAATAAAAACGGACACGAGGAGCCAGTTGGAATAGGTGGGTGGCCACCAATATTCACCTAGATCACTAGTGTAATTTCAAAAATAGGTACAATAGAGGTCCCTCGTGTTGAAGGATATAATGAGACCCCTCACCAACAGAGGGATCATTCCACAACTAGTGCAAAATGTGGCATAGTGCATCACCCACACAAAAATCCCTCTACATGATACAAGAATTAGGAAAGAAATGTTGGTGGTAAGGAGAACAAGGAAGGATGTGTAGGAAATATAGATGATCAAGACCCTCCTTGACACCAATTGGAGGCTTCATATACCATTTCCTCTATATCCAAAATAAAAATAAAACTAGACGGAGGTGCTCTCGCAGACCCTAATAATTTGGAATCCAACACAATCAACATGCAAATTGATGAAGCTAATAACATGCCCGCATGGGTTGCTATGCAGTTAGTTGAAATAAATTTGATAGCAGAGGAATTAGCCTGAGAAGGCCTGACCATTTTTGAAGAAGATTCGATCACCCTTCACCATGCCAAGTATGACAGATAGTCCAAGAAGCTCCACATCGAGAGAGTCAACATGAAGGATAAAAGGGTGACAAAGAAGTGGAGCTCTGAAATTGAGATAATAGGATCAAAACCTTCAGGGTTCCTCAGAGTGCACCAATATATGGGTGAAGCTCTGGCCCACTCGATAGTAGAGAAGGAAATAAAGAATGAGATATTGAAAAAGAGAGTAAGAGAACTGGAAGAGGCCCTTACCCCGAAGCCGTTATTGGCATAACCATTACTTATGATGGTCCCACAAGAGTTTCCTAAGGAAATGGATGGATCAATGTCCACGGTTACTAGGGCTACAATTTTTTTTGTTGGTGTCAAAATATTTGTCGCTGAAAGTATTGATAAAAGACTCAACACTATGGAGAGGCTTGGGAATTAGCCATTGAAGTTGGTATCATAACCAAAATAATCCAGGCCCTCAAGGAATATTTGCAAGAGGATCTGAAGAACGATGAGAATTTCTGTAAGAATGTTGAGGGCACATTCATGGAAAGAATATTAATTATGGATGATATGGTGAGACAAACGTGGAACCTTCCATGCAAGAAAAGGATGAAGAAAATACAAGAATGCTCGTTGGTGTGAATAGATTCTCTCTGACAAATGAATGCCACGTGTGATTCCCTGATGGAAAAGAAGAGTTCACTATTATTGAAATTTTTGGATGTTATAAAGGAGCTGGAAGGTCCCTTATTGATAAAGAACCCAATTTATTGAATAAGGGCCAAGTGGAAATGAAACGAGGTTCACTAAGAGCTGCAAGAGGAGTGAAATTCAATGACTTGGAAAATTTCCTAGAAGAAGAACTTTGGCGGTGGTTGGGCAGTTTCAAAAATGATAACGAAGATCAATTGTTTTTACTGCATCAGAAACGAGACACGTTGAAGAGCATTCATGATGGATTATTTGAAGTCAAGGAAAAATAAGACATAGCATTGGCATCATTACGTGAATACATTCAATAATTGATCCAAGGTGCGTGAAAGGAAACTGCCAATCCACCATAAGTAGAGAAGATCAAATAAAAGGAAATGATGGTTCATCTGGGGCTACTCCTTCTCATATAAATAAGGCCAAAGAAGAAAAGAAGATCTAGTTGGTTCCATTTTTGTGAGTATATGTTTGTATGAAGCATTTCCCTTTATGTTTTCTTCTCCCAGTTAGAAATCACTCGGTCTTGTCATTCTAGTGTTACTGTGTGCAAAAATGATTTTTTATTACCTTCTTATGTCTTCTTGGTCATCTCTACTGAATATATGGTCCACAAGAGCCCCATGAGAGCCCCAACCTAGCCCATTAGGGATAACACATTTTCTATTTTCTCATTTAAATATCAAGGATATCTTGTAGTGCCGAGTTGATGAAAACATTTATTTGATGTTTGAACACTCAATTTGTACTTATCTTTTTTGAAATCCCATAAAGAGATATCTTGGGGGCTCATAATTTTTGTGGTTGCAGAATTTTATATTAAGCATGAAATCTCGAGAATGAGTTTCTTGTGCATCCCTATGATATGAATGTGTTAAATCATTTAAAGTTCTCTTAAAGGACCATCATTGTTGCCTACTATTTTCTTTGTTTGTCTTGCTTCAGATTAATTGTTGTCTTGCTATGATATGGAAACATACATGATACAATGTCATGAAATACTTATTTCTTATACTTAAAACTCTTGTTCTTTTTCAAAATCTGTCCTTGCTTGATCCACTCTCAAGCATTATTGCTATGATTGTTAAATCAATTGTTAAGTCATATGATATGAATGTGTTAAATCATTTAAAGTTCTCTTAAAGGACCATCATTGTTACATACTCTTTTCTTTGTTTGTATTTCTTCATATTAATTGTTTTGTCTTGCTATGATATGGAAACATATATTATACAATATCATGAACTACTTCTTTCTTATACTTAAAAATCTCGTTCTTTTTCAAAATTTGTCCTTGCTTGATCCACTCTCAGGCATTATTGCTATGAATGTTAATTCAATTTTTTATATATGGATACAATTTATTATTTGAGTGAGTAATAGAAGAGCACCACCTCTCTAAAAATGTAAAGGGTATTCTTGAATTCCCATATAAATACCATGTGAGGTTGTCTCTTGTCCCCAGTCTTTCAACAACACTTTGTTGATGGGGGAAGGGCATCGGTTAAAACAATGTCGGACTGGTATTTAGATGTGATGGGTGACTTAATAAATAAAGGTAAAATTAACATCTATAGTTGGAATACCCAACCTAATCTACTGCAAAGAATAACCAAAATATTGGAATTCCTATGTTAAATCAATTGGCCTTTATTCATATCCTTGGGAATCCTAATCTCCCTATCTTGCTCAAAATATATAGATTGGATTCCTATTATTCAAAAAAATAAGAATGAAATACTACAATGAGGTTCTCAATGACTTATCCCTATAGGATGTGTGATGTCGATCAAGTTGGTTGTTTCAGCCCTTCATATCTTTCAAGGTTCAATGTTGTTGGTCCCAATCAACAACATGTAATAATTTGGCAGAGATATCCGTAAATTTCTTTGCTAGGGAGGGACTTATAACACAAAACAATTTCATTTAGTAAATTAAAATATTCTATAATCGCCTCTATAGAGAGGAGGCCTTGTGATTCAATATCCTTTTCTAATGAATCTAGTTTTTAGGGGGGACTCTTTGAAGGTTGGTGTCTAGAGGAAAACAATGGTGGAAATATATTTTACACAAAAATTACTTACAATAAAACATGTTAAGAAGTTTGGATGTGCCCATTCTAGATAGACAAAGTTTGTTTGTGTAAGGCCATGGTGCCGATCTTCCAAAATAATATATCATGGGTCCTAGTCAATGAAAAATAGAATATAATTTGGGATCATACAATTCTTAGCCACTCTCCATTATTGAAAATCCCTAAGATTGATTGTATTAAGGACCGGCTCTTTGCATCAAGGCATCTCACTCTTTATGATTTGTCTAGTTGGGACTTGAATGGAGATGGGAAATGATAGGTTGGAATATGTTAACCCTTCCTAATCCCCTTCAATCTCAACCTTAGTTATTGCTTAATTTTCTAAAAGGAGTTGTTCCTCTCGCTTTGTATATAAATGGTTCAAGAGGCTAGGGAAGAATGGTGGATCCTATTCTATTGAGAAGGTATACACTCTTAATTTATTAGATCAAATCTTGCCCCCTGTGAAACTCTATGGAAGAAACTATAGGCAAGGGATGGGTTTCCCAAAATTAAAATTTGATGTGGGTCATTGGTGCATGGGAAAATCTTGATGGCTAAAAATATGAACAATTGTGGGATTTAGAGACCATCTTAATGTTCCCTTCATCAAAGTGCTAAAGAAAGTATTAATCACCTATTCTTGGAGTGTAATTTCACTATACAAGTTTGGGGGTTGGCTCTTGCAAAGATTAATATCCCTTATTTTTTTACTTATGGTTGGAGGGAGGTGTTCTAGATCTAGCACAATCACTATTTTGTCTCTTTCATTAATAAACCCCTTATTTAAAGGGAATGGATTGACCTACCTTGCAAAATCTTGAACATCTCCAGATCAAAGGATAGGCTAGAAGGTAGCACTGATTCTTTGTTTCTAGATCTCATTCAAAAGGAGATAAATCCCACATCCTTCTCTAGGTTCTGCCCAATTTCCCTCTACAATACCTCATATAAAATAATGACTAAAATATTATAAAATCATCTAGCTAGAATCCTTCTAGATTTAATTTCTAAAAATAAAGGTGGATGCATTCAGAATCACCAAATATCTTATAATATCATACTAGTATAGGAGGTTATTCATTCTAGCGAGTCTAATAATGGAAAAGGAATGATCAACAAAATCAATATGGCTAACACTTTTGATTGGGTGCATAATTATTCTTATATGAGGCTATGTGGAAAATTGGTTTTCCCCCTTCTTTTCATTCTTATGGCCAATTCTCTTAGCAAAATATTAGAGTTGGAAACAAGTAATGAAAACCTTAAAGAGATTTTTGATTGCTCATGTTGTAAAGGAGGTTAATCAATTCCAGTCTTTCAATGACACTTTGTTGATGGGGGGAGGTGGGGGGGTGGGACATCAGTTAAAAGATATTTGCATCAGTATTTAGATGTGATACATGACTTAATAAATAAAGGTGAAATTGACATCTATAGTTTGAATACCCCACCTAATATTTTTTTTTCTTATGAAAAAAACATATAATTTTATTCATGTTGACAAAATTATAGTAGTGTATGTCGTAGCATTCCTTGGATTTTTCGCCGCATTTAAAAATACCAAGAGGTTTTTCTTCTACCCAAAACTAGTCAGTTGGCCAAATGGCCCATTTTGATCCTTCATTTGTATCCTCTGATTTTGTCGAGGCTACTGATATATCAAAAATTTCCACTTTCTTATCCAGGTTTATATGAGTCCCTTCTTTTGTATATGCAGAGAAGAAAAAGCCAAGATGAAGTAGCTTGCAGTAAAAAATTCCATCTATATCAATATAGGTTCGATCCCAATGGATGATAATGTTTTAGTCAGATAAGGGAACAAGGGTCATGAATAAATTTTGAGATGCCAAGAGATCTCTATTCCCAAAGTTTCTAGCTTCCTTAGTCCAGGTCCAATCCAATTTTTGATAGCTTGTCCACTTCCTGATTCCAGTTCATGTAGACATGGGAAAATGAAACATGAGTGAAGGATAAGAGGATCTTCATGATGCCATCAAATATTGGCTATAGTGTGTATGTGTGCAACGATTGTATTCCAATCAAGCAATTTATCACAAGCATTGAGTCCCCAAAAATGTTTATATGTGTGATTTATTTTTCAATTGCTAGAGTTATAAGGAGTTTAACTACCATAAACGCATTGTATTTGTTGGTATCTTCCCCTAGATGAGTTTCAAAGGATGTTTAGGTGGAAGAATATAGATGTAGGATTCCCCTTGCTACTTCTGAAGAGGGGGAGCTTTCAACTACACCATCAAAGAATTATCAGGGGGTGAAATGGTCTATATTGGGAGAGGGAGAAATTTTGGGGGTAGGGGATCATGGAAAATATTGGAGGATAGTGAAGGAAGAGATGGAACATTGGGAGGGGGAGGGCTCAAGATATTAAAAAATGGCATGATTCTAGGCAAGCCAGATGTCCCAAGTCATGATTAGAGGGAGGTATTTGTGAGGAGAGGTGGAGAGGGAGGATAGCCAATATTGTATGTCTTTCTCAATTGAGGTTCATTCCCAGTAGTTTGTGGTCCGGAGCGAAGTGTTTATGTTTGTCCAGACTATTTTTTTGAAGGGATTATGAAAGAAAATGTGAGAAATATTTTCATTTTCATGTTTGCAGAGGGCACATCGACTAGGTCCAACAAAACTTTGTTTTTGCATATTTTCCCAAGTGGGAGCTTTATTTGTGAGAAGACACAACATGAGAATTTTGGATTTTGCTAGGAATTTTAGCTTCCAGAGTGTGGTCCCCCACCATGGGGCGAGGCAATCAATATGCTCTAGGATTAAAGTAGTGTATCCATGCTTTAGAGCATAATTCCCAGAGGGATTGAATGACCATATAAGGGAGTCATTTTGATATGTGAGGTTGACCAGGTAGGTTGAGAGGGCATCGATGTAGTTCCTCCAAATATGTTCATTTGCTTCATCAAGTCCTATTTCCTGCCATCTTAACCAATAGGTTGTGTCAGTCACAAAATCCTTTCTAGAGATTTGTTGTAGATTGCAGAAACCAACATTATTGATGATTTGAATAAGAAGGTATGGGAGGATGTGTTTTCCTTTGCATTCAATCTATGGGTCTTTTCTAATAAGAATGTTTGCACCATCTCCAACTTTCCATATAATCCAGTTTCCAATCATGGGGAATGCATTTATCGTGGCTTTCCATATAACAAATCCATTCTTCGAGGATTTTTGGGGCCTCATGACCGATTCAATGATGGATTAAGAAGGAAATTATGTTTCTTTAATAATGTGATCCCACAACCCTGTTTTCGAGATGATCCCCCAAAAAATATTTGTAGCCAATGCTTATGCAAATAGATGGATGTTTTTTAAATGCCACCCCCCAAAAGAATCTGGGGTTGATATCCTTTTTTTCTTAAGGTTATTTTTTCATTAGACCCTAACCAAAGGAAGTGAAAGGAGAGCTGAATGATTCTCTCAAGAATTCCATTTGGGACCTAGGCCAAAGAGGTCCAGAAACCAAGGATTACCTCTATGACTGATTTTACTAAAACAAGTCTTCCAACATGGGAAATCCATCTGTTATGCCATGAGAGTAGGCGTTTTTCCACCTTTGCATAGAGCCATTGCCAATATTTTTTTCTATAGTTGTTTTCCTTTGAAGAGAATCCTAGGTATTTCATCCCTTCTAGGTTTCCCATCATTGGAGTTCCAATAACTCTTGAGATGTGTTGATTTTCATTTCCAATCATTCCATAAAAATAAGGGGTGTTGGAAGGTTGTCAATCCAGAGTGACATGGCATGATGACATCACCCAGGGTGATGTGGAGCCACATTCGACGTGCCACATGTCACCTTGATTTGTGCTTTTCATAGACCCTATCTGCCCAATAGAATGTGACATATTTCACCCATTGATGGGGCCATGTGTCATCTCTGCCTTGTCGCATGTCATCCCCCATGGAACATACTCACTTGGCCTAATAGCGGGTGGAGTACTCGAGACCCACCTATCCTTGCCTCTACAATTAATGCACCATCACATATAAGTGTGAACTCTTTAGGAGTTTGGAGTTTCAAGAATCCATAGGCTTGGGGTGGTGTAGTTGGATAAGTCAAAAGAGTCGAAGGTCGGAGCCACGTGGCGGAATTCCAGGGATTCAGGACTCCAAAGGATATGCACGTAGAAATAAAAAGGGGCATTCAACGTCGAAGCACCGAATGTCAAATTCCCGTAAACCTATACGTTAAACGAGGATGACGTCTCATAGGTGGATTTAATGGTGGATGTATTTCCACCATAGATGTAGGAGCAGTGGGGAGCTCTAGGAATTTGGGGAACTTGGGATGGTACAAATGAGATGAACCCACGTGGACGTCACGTGGCCCTTGACCAATAATGCATGATGATCTTTGGAAGGGCGTAGCTCCAAATCCAGAGCTCATATTTAAGTAGGGTAGCAGTTGTTAGATATCTCTTGATGAGCAAAAGAGAATTCGAGATGATTAAGGAAAGAAAAATTTTGACGCCCCATCTCTAAAACGGGTACTTAGGGGTCGGGTGTGTTACAGTCCAAATTTATTTCGATTTGAGATCGACGACTAAGATTAAAATACTGTTAAAACACTAAAAATAATCAAATTTCTATGAATGTTTTGGGATTTTGAAGGTCATTAACTTGTAGGGCGATTTTGAGGCCCTAAATGACGCTTTTAGACAATAAAAACCCACGAGAAGAAATTGTACATGGGTACACTATGTCTTTAAAGCTTCAATAAAAGAACTCAGAGAGAGTTATTCCATATGCAAAATAGAGCTCGTATGAGAAAGTTACAGTTGAAACAATTAAGGTAAAATTTTGGCACCAGTTTACTTCCAGAGGGAATAACTCCTTGCTCAGAAGTCTATTTGAGGCACATGAGTAGTATATTGAAATATTCTAATCCATAGAAGGAAATGATGGAGCTAGATTTGGGATCTGGGTATGTGAAAATGTGTAGGAAGATAAACAAGACACATGTAGCATATAAGGATAAATTGGGAAAACACTCAAAACTTCTCCGGACCGTAACTTTAAGCTTAGATTTGATAAAATTAGTAGTCATATGAAAGGTATTGAGGAGAAGAATAAATATATCCACCCATATTTTGAATTGGATGCTAAAAATTTCTCATAATTAATAAATACATTTTTTTAATAGTAAGAGAGTGGAAAATTACAACTTGTGAATGTTGTAACTTTTCACTCAGAGCACAGAATGAGACATGAGTATAGTTGTTGTGTTAGATTTCAAAGTGCAACCAAACCAATACACAATTTTAACTATGAACATAAACACATTGAGATTCCTAACAACTTAGCACAATGGAAAATAAACTAGCAATTGAATTATACATAGGTACACAAGGATTTAATGCCCAAAATCACTTGTTTTTAAATCCAGAACAATTAGCTCTTGTACCATGGATAATGGCCCAATTCTTACATAAAATAAATATACCAATAACAATTACAAAACTCTTCTAGTTTCCATGTCAGCTATGTCTGGTTGAGTCCTTCCATCCTTATCCACTATCCTTAGCCAAGGTTCCTAGGTTGCAGCTGAGTCCTTTCATCCCCTGGCCTGCTCCTCTCCTTACTCACCAAAAATGAGGACAAAAACTATTCCTCTCAACAAAACCAATTCAGCAAAATCCCAGGAAATTCCCAACTTACAAATCTTCTACAAACCACCTATATGCCCTGCTAACGTCATATATATGGTTGTTGACACCAAGATGTATGGACCTGCTCCCGCCCAAAAAATATTGTAGTATGTTCCCTCAAATACACGTCTGTATCCATTGAGACCTGCGTACATACATGATTGTCTCCATTAAAACTCGTGTACATACATGTTTGTCTCAACTAAGACCCACACACATGTATAGAAACACTATACAGACATTGTGAATTCTTCCCTTTTGTGGCTATCCTCCATACATGCGACCTTCCTCACCTCCCACGTGTGAGTTCCCTACCAAGAACATAAAATAGAAGATCCACAACCCTGGGCTAGATTTGTCAAAGTTGCAGAAATTCCCTTGCTAAAATCACCAAGCTCCTTGGCACAAGTGTTGACCCACTTATGCCAACTCCATTATATCACAATGTCATCATGAGATTGTCACAATATCTCCTCTCCTTTTATAGGAGTCTAATGTGATTTTATAATTCCTTATTTTAATCTAAGGATCCCTCCACTAAACTCAACATTAAATTAGAGAATTATATTACTCTTTGTGGGTGTGAAGCCCCAATACAAACCCACAAATTTGTTGGGTATGTGTTATATTCTTTTCACGACTAGTTGTAGTGCATGATATGTTGCGTCAGGGGGGCCACTAGGTCCCCCCTTCAGGGGTTCGGGGGAAGCATCCCCAATATTTTTTTTTGCATTGGGAAACATGTCACATTTTAAACTTGTTTTTCGTGTCCATTGTTGGGTGGTTTTTCAGCACATGGTTTTTGCCGATGGTTTTCTATTTCTGGTTAAGGAATTAGGGTTGTTGACTAATCTAGGTCATTGGGTTAGGTTTTTCGAGGCCATTGGCTCCTATATGTATATTGTATTGTAAACAATTTATCACTATGAATGAATATGGAATATGTTGGTTTTCTGGGTTTGGGTTTCTAGGGGAAAAATCTGTGTGTAATGTGTTTATTTTCCATTGTATATTTTCTGTTATTTTATTGAAAATTTATTTTTAGTAAAATATTTTACAAGGTTAAAATATACATTTGGTATCAGATCTTTGTTGGCTTTAGGGGGATGCCTTTGTGGTCAAGGGTTTGGCTCAGGACTCTGACAATCCTTGTTACAATGGGAGATTTGTAGTATTGGTTTTCCAGGTGAAAAGAAATGGCGAGAAATTTGAAAATGGAGATCAAGAAGTTCAATGGGAAAACATTTAAGTTGTGGAAGATCAAGATGGAAGATTTGTTGGTGGAAATAGATCAGTGTATCCAGGTACTGCACCTACAGGAAATTCAACAGATGACTGGAAAAAGTTGGATTGGAAGGCGAAGAGCACAATTCGACTGTGTCTCTGAGATTCAATATTACTGAATGTGTCATAGGAAGCTAAAACCAAATATTTATGGGATAAGTTGAGGAAGTTGTATCAGTCTAAGTCCCTAGTAAATAAATTTTTCCTGAGAAAGAAGTTTTATAACCTGAGGATGAGAGATGGAGACTCGATTGCAGAGCATTTGAACGCTTTCAATACTGTAGTAAGTCAATTAGTATATGTTGAGATTAAAATTTTAGATGAATATAAGTGTATCATTTTATTGTTCTCTTTACCTGACTTGTGGGATAGTCTAGTTGTGGCCATAGGAAGTAATACAACTTCCTTGAAGTTTGATGAAATGGTCGTATCCTTGTTGTCGGAGGAGATGAGATGGAAGAACATGGAAGGATAGAGCAAATATGCATTATTTGCAAGAGGATGCTCCCAGGAAAGAAATAGATCTAAGTCTTCAAGTGGGAGATCTAATTATAAGGGTAGATATAAATCTCCTGAAAAGTTTGTAAAGGTATGCCAGAGATGTGGAAAAGAAGGGCACTACAAGAAGCAGTGTAGATCCAAAATTGAGAAAAAAATGGATCTGAAGAAGCTCCTTCTATAGAAGAAAATACCTCAAAGGAAGAGGGAGAGGATGTGTACTTGGATTCTTAAAGAACACATGTAGATCATGAGGCATGGTTGGTTGACTCAGGTGAATCCTTTGATATGACTCCCCATAGAGAGCGGTTCTAGGAATATGAAATGTATGATGGAGGTAATGTTTTCCTAGGTGATGACTCGACAAACAAAATCATAGGACAAGGAAAAGTCAAGTTGAGTCTCATAGATGGAAGGATTAGAACACTACCTGGTATTCTATACATCCTAGGTTTGGCAATAAATTTAATTTATGTAAGCAAAATGGATGATGCAGGGGTAAAAACAATATCTGAAAAGGAAACCTGCAGTATGGTTCGAGGAACAATGGTGTTGATGAAAGGAGTTTGGTTTGGAACTATGTATAAGATGCAAGGACGCAATATTAGTGATGGGTGTAATATTTACATTGTTCCTGATATTGGAGTTGAAGAAGAAAGAACTCCTACAATCTCTGGAGAAAAGGTTATGATGTGGCATCAAAGACTGTGGCATATCGAAGAAAAGGGTCTTCGACTACTACACAGTAAAGTTATGGTTGAAGGTATGTCTAACTTCTCTCTAGATTTTGATTTCTGTAAACATTGTGTATATGGGAATTAGAATCGGGTAAGATTCCCCTCTGGTGCAATGAGGGAAGAAGGAATTTTACAGCTAGTTCACATTGTTGTGTTTGGAACTGTGTTGGTTCCATCATTGGGAAAATCTGTGTACTATGTCTCATTTATATATGACTTCTCTAGGAATACTTGGATATACTTCCTCGAGAAGAAATATGAAGTCTTTGACAAGTTTAAAGAGTTTAAGTATGTTGTTGAGAATCAAATAGAGAAAATAATTAAGGTGTTTAGGACGAATAATGGTGGAGAGTTCTGTGAGAATGAATTTGAAGAATTTTGTAAGAAGTGTGGTATAGCTAGGACGAAGACTACTCCATATACACCTTAGCATAATGGAGTTGCATAAAGGATGAACATGACATTGATGGAAAAAGAAATGTCCATGCTCAGTGGTGTCGGGTTAGGGAAATAATTCTAGGTAGAGGCAGTGGGTACTACATGTTACCTGGTCAATAGATCACCCTCATCAACGTTGTATGATAAGAATCCACAAGAGGTATGGACTGGTAAGAAACCTTCTCTCACACATCTCAAGGTATTTGGCTGTGAGGCCTATGTTCATGTTCCAAAGGAAAACATGAGTAAGATAGACAATAAGGTTGAAAAGTGTATCTTTATTGGGTATAAATATGGTCTCAAAGGTTATCAGCTTTGGAACCAAGAAACTAAGAAGGTTGTGTATAGTCGAGATGTGGTATTTAGAGAAATGAAGGATGTTTTTAAATAGGAATTCCTACCAAGTATGGAAGAACCAGAGAAAATAGA
Source organism: Picea engelmannii (assembly GCA_009831015.1). Lineage (NCBI taxonomy): Eukaryota > Viridiplantae > Streptophyta > Pinopsida > Pinales > Pinaceae > Picea > Picea engelmannii. The sequence goes on along the minus strand of ML777406.1, from coordinate 865,272 downwards.
CTTTGATTTAAAGGATGATGAATCCAAATCTACATAAGAACATGAATCTGAAGAAGAATATCCTCATACTCCAGTATTGAGGATATTGGTTCGAGAAAGAAGGCTACCGGAAAGGTATACTCCATCTGATTTCTATTCAAATTTTTCTTTGTCTATTACTAATGATGATCCTAGAATTGTCAGGGAGCCATTGGATTTAGAGGATGGAAAGCTCTGGAAAAAGGCCATGGGTGAAGAAATGGTATCCTTGTTTAAGAATGAGGCTTGGGATCTAGTGGAGTTGTCGATTGGAATAAATCCCATTGGAAACAAATGGGTATTTAAAAAGAAGTTGAATGCAGAAGGAAAAGTGGAGAAATACAAATCTCGATTAGTAGAAGTGGCTTATTCCCAAGTTGAGGGAATTGATTTTTGTGAGATTTTTTCTCCCGTTTCCAAGTTAAATTTTATAAAATTTTTGTTATATGTTGTTGCTACATGGGGATCTGGAAGAATATCCCTATATGAAGCAACTAGAAGGTTTTTCTATGAAGGGAAAGAAGGAGTTGGTATGCAAGCTGAAAAAGTTCCTGTATGATTTAAAACAATCATCAAGGATGTGGTATCAAAAATTTGATACTTATATGATGGGACTTGGCTTCACAAGAAGCAAAGAGGATCAATGTGTGTATTTTAAATTAATTGGTGATCATTTGATTTATTTGGTCTTGTATGTGGATGACATATTGTTGATAGGAAACAACAAGGAGATTATCCAGGATATGAAAACTCAGTTGTCCTCTAAATTTGACATGAAGGATCTCGATGCTTCAAATTTCATTTTGGGCATGGAAATTAAAAGAGATCTGAAAAAGAGGAAACTTTGGTTAAATCAGAGAAAATATGTCAAGACGATATTGAAGAGGTTTAATATGAAAGAATGTAAACCGGTCAAGGTCCCTATTCTTGTTGGTGTAAAGTTATCGATGGATTAGTGTCCCAAGACACAGGAAGAGGAGGAGGATATGCATCGTGTTCCATATGAAAGTACAGTTGGCAATTTGATGTATGAAATGGTCTATACTAGACCGAACATTGAACAAGCAGTGGGAGTTTTGAGGAGGTATATATAAAAACCAGGGAAGGAGCATTGGACTAGTAAAAAAGGTTTTGAGGTATTTGTGTGGCACTACTAGTTATGTATTGTGCTACCAAGGAAGACCAGGATTGGACAGAGTGTTGGAAATACATGGATTTGTTGATGCAGACTGGGTTGGAGATATGCATCATAGGAGATCTACAAGCGGGTATGTGTTTAACCTATTTGGAGGAGAAATCAGTTGGATGAGCAAGAGACAGGTTGTAGTGGCACTTTCAACTACATAATTTTAATACATGGCAGCCACTCATGCAAGTAAGGAAGCAATATGGTTACACATATTGTGTTCAGGTATTTTCCGTTGGTACATCAAGCTGTAAGGATATCTTGTGATAGTCAGAGTGCAATTTTTCTAGTGAAGAAATCAGATTATCATTCAAAGACAAAGCATATTGATATTCAATATCACTTTGTGAGAGACATGGTTGAAGAGGGAAATTGTTGTTGATGAAGGTGGACACTTTGAAGAATGTTGCAGATTCATTAACAAAATATGTGAGAACTGAGAAGTTATCTTGGTGTAGAGAATCCATGGGCATTGGTGCCCTGGATTGTTGACTATGTAACCCTATAACCCCTTGTATGCAAAGAAAACAACAAGTGGGAGAATGTTGGGTATGTGTAATATTATTTGCACGACTAGTTGTATTATATGCTATGTTGCGTCGGGTGCGCAGGGGGGTTTGAGGGGGGGCCACTAGGCCCCCTCTTTAGGGGGAGCGCCCCCAAGATTTTTTTTTTTCCTCAGGAAACATGTCACATTTTTGCCTCGTTTTTTTGTCACCTCGATTATCGTGTCCATTGTTGGGCAGTTTTTCGGCACATGGTTTTTTCTGATGGTTTTCTATTTCTGGTTATGTTATTAGGGTATTTGACTAATCTAGGTCATTGGATTAGGGTTTTGGATACCACTGGCTCCTATATGTATATTGTATTGTAAACAATGTATCACTGTGAATGAATATAGAATATGATGGTTTTCCAAGTTTGGGTTTCTAGAGGAAAATTATCTGTGTAATGTTTGTATTTTTCATTGTATATTTTATGTCCTTTTATTGAAAATCTATTTGCAGTAAAATATTGTACAAGGTTAAAATCTACAAAATCCCCATCAACAAGCCCATGAATCCCTAACTTCATTCCAAAGGCATTTTCACTCAAATGAAAGTGTAATCTGGTGTCGATGAAGATTCCCACATTCCTGACACCATGGACACTAGTGGGGATACCTCCTGAAGCTACAAAACATCAACACTCCCTCTAGCAAGGGAGGTATTCTCATCCACTCCAATATCTCCTAGAAGTAACTATGTCTCCCATATTGGAAGTGACTCTGCTTCCCATTCTGAATCTTCTACCACAACTACACTCCAATCCTCCTGATTGGTTTCTCCCTCTATGAATGAAACAAATCCTATTGTATCACATCGATCCTTCTTGTCATACATACTGCTCCTAGAATCCTCATGCTTCTCATCCTCCTATGATACATCCTTAACCCATGACACCTTATTGATGATATTGGAAGATTCATCTCTTACACCTACACCTGAAGGTATACTTCCTCTGGACGAGTGATTCTCCCTTTGATCCTATTGACTTCCATTGAAGTCTAACTTTATCTTGATAGTCTTTGGAGGCTGCTCCTCCCCACAAGATCCTGAGGACTGATTCTCTCTAAAATCTAGCTCCCTCTGATCCTATACAACCTCTGGAGATTCCTGCTCCACATCCTTTGTCACTCTGCTACTATTGGCCATAGCTCACATAGGTTGGCGATTCAACCTATAAAGGTTTCCCTCCCTAACTCCAAGAACCATTATTATGTTGGAGCTAGATCTCATGGGAATGAATAACACATGTCTCTCTCAGAACAAGACTGCATATCCCTTCTCCTCAATCGATGAGATTGAGAGTACACTGCTCCTTAGTTTTGGCACCCATAATACATCTAACACCCTAAACACATATCCTGAATCCATCTGGAATGACATTGTTATAGACCCTCATATTTCAGTGGATCCCACTATATGAGAACCATGCAATCCTCCCAATGTAAGAATCCCACTTTCCTATGTCATGACCATCCAATGAACTTCTTCCCAAGTCCATCATCCAAGTCATAGAACTCTCTATGTGTATACATATATTGCAATTGAACTTGTGTCCTCTCATTGAAACAATCACAAGTTGTGGTTGAACACTCGGTCTAGTCCACTCTAGACCTATGCAAATCATATTTTCAATCACTTTCAAATGTGCAACCCTCCGACCCAATGAAGACTCTATCTTATTAACCTACCATACATATGAAGTTATCTCATTCATGCCAAAGCACCCTAGATGCACCCACCACAACTCACTATGAAAAGCCACCGAAATTCCATCCATGGAGTTAACAACCCACCACACAACATATTGTTTCAAACTCATCTCTCTGCCAAACCACCAAAACTCCCAACTTACCACACTACCAGGATGCAATAGTCCACAACTCCTCGTCTTAACAGTTTGCTCCATGTCTTCTCATCACTACTATCATCTTCAACAATCACTACAACTCCCTCTTAGAGGTGGCACCTGTGTAAATAACTAATATCCAACTACCATCTTAGAACCTCAAGCTCTGAGACCATGTTAGATTTCGAAGGCACCTAGAACGGTACACATACACACACCTCAGGTCTAGTCTATTTTCTCAACATTATACACAAAAATTACACAATTTGAACTGTGAAAATAAACACACTGAGATGTCTAACAAATTAGCACAGTGAAAAATAAACCAAAAATTGAATCATACACATGTACACAAGAATTTAATTCCCAAAATCACTTGTTCTTGAATCCAAAACAACGCGCTCTCATACCAAGGACAATGTCCCAATTCTTACATAAAATAAATATACAAAGAACACTTATGAAACCCCCCCAGTTTCGGTGTCCAAGTCTGGTTGATTCCTTCCAGCCTCATCCATTTCCCTTAGCTGAGGTTCCTAGGCTATGGCTGAGTCCTTCCATACCCCGACATGATCCTCTTCTTTCTCACCAAAACTGAGGGAAAAAACTAGTCCTCTCAGCAAAACCAATTCATCAAAATCCTAAGAAATTCCCAACTTACAAATACTTCGCAGACCACTTGTATGACCTACTGATGTCATTCGCATGGCTACTAACGTCATCCTGTACAGACCTACTCCTGCCTAGAAAATCATGTTGTATGTTCCTGCACATACACATATATATCTACTGAGACCCACGTACATATGTGACTATCTCCATTGAAATCCACGTACATATATGACTATCTCCACTAAGACCCATGTACATGTATGGAAATACTATATAGACACTTTCATATGATTCACAAAACACTTGTGACTTCTTCCCTTATGCGGCTATCCTCCACACGTGCAACCTTCCTCACCTCCCACGTGTGATTTCCCTGCCAAGAAAAGAAAATAAAATATCCGTAACCCAAGGCAAAATTTATCAAAGTTGTAGAAATTCCCTTGTTGAATTCAACAAGCTCCTTGGTAGAAGTGCAGACCCTCTTATGCTACTCCATTATATCACAATGTCACCATGATATTGTCACAATCTCTCCTCTCATTTTATAGGATTCTAATGTGAGTTTAGAATCCCTTAGATTAATCTAAGGAGTCCTCCACTAAACTCAACTTTAAATTAGAGTATTATATTCCTCCTTGTGGGTGTGAAGCCCCAACACAAGACCACAAAGTCAAAAAAACAATGCCATGAAGCCCTAGCTTCATTCCAAGGGTGTTTTCACTCAAAAGAAAGTGTAATATGGTGCCAATGAAGATTCCCAGATGCTTGACACCATGGACACTAGTGGGAATACCTCCCGAAGCTAAAAAACATCAACATGTTGGAGAGATGTCTTAGAGAAGAATGTATTTATGGCATCAAATTTTGACTGGGTGCATTATGTTCTTCATAAATTGATGTGAAGAATAACATGTGATATGATTAATAAATATTTTTCCATATGCCTAATTGTAACTACAATTATTTCTTGCACATTCTTGTAGAATTAGAAATACATAAATGCAAACTTTTGTTACCATATGAGAATTAGAGATATGGAGGATGCATAAGGGTCTTACAACCATGAAGAAGATATCTGAGGTATGAATATCAGCATGGGAAATGTTGAGACATAGTCTAATGGAAGAAGATATAGACACGAGCCTATAACTATGAAAAGCCTACATAGAGAAGTGCAAAGTTATAGGGTCAACAATGAAAGGATTATGAAGGCTCAGGAGGAGATACTAATAAGCCTAAATATGTTGCAGAAGCAAGTCAACAAAGACTCAAGTACAAAGTAGGAAGCTAGTGCAAGGAAATTGGAAGCATATAGATGTCATGATAGGAGAGATGATCATGAAGGGTATAGATAGTCAAGGAATATTAGTAGACATCAACATCGTCATTCCCTAGGGAATTTGACCAGAAGAGAAAATGAATGTTCAAGGTCGGAAAACAACCCAAGTATATCTCTTTTTCAGGTATCAAAGAAGGAGAAATGGGTAAGATAGCTTGCAAGGGGAGTTGAGGAAAATCAAGACACCATCATTTGATGGAGAGAACAAGAAAGGGGAAGATGTAGAAGCATGGTTGATGGGAATGAGGGAATATTTCCAGTTACATGACTACTCATCAAATGTAGAAGCCAAAATTATAGCCTACCACCTTCAAGGAAAGGCATCTATGTGGTGGGACTGCCTAAAGCAGGTTAAGTACTTTGATGAGAACATAATTTCTTAGAAGAAATTCAAGAAATATTTTCAACAACAGTACTTATCAGCGAAATATTATGACAAGAATATGCAAGAGTTCTTTGAACTCAAACTTGGGAACATGACCATGGATGAATATGAGAGAAATTTCTTGGAACTTCTCAGGTATGTGAGCTTCATCAAGGACGAGAAGGTCAATATTCAGAGGTTCCTGAGTGGACTTCCATCCTTATACAAGGATAAATTCAGTTTGATGAGCCCAAAAATTTAGAAGAAGCGATAATAAAGGCCAAGTATTTATATGACTAGAACAAACGAAGGCCCTCTTTCCTAAAGGCTTGGGATGACAAGAAGAAAGTCAAGATGGATTAAAGGAAAAAAGGATTCAAGATAACTTTCATAAGGAATATTTCTCAAGCACATTAGTAAGGGCATCCATCTCAAAGTGATCAAAAAATGATAAAGTCCTTGGGGAAAAGGCCAAGACAACAACCCATAAAGTTTTGGGGATGTGAAGGAGATCACATGTATAATGATTGTCCTCACCAAGGAGATAAGGTGAAGACTATGCATAACATCAAGCAAGAGGAGACAATAGAGGACATGGGTAGAAGCATGCCAAAGATCTATGCAACCTTGGCCAATAGACAAGTAGACTATCAATCCCACATGATTAAAGTGGAAAGTAATATTGATAATCATCCCATAGTTGTTTTGATTGATTCTGGAGCTACTTCCTGGAGCTACCCTAGTATATAAGACTCCTTACTTCTTGGAGATACCCTAGTATCTATTGACTTACTTCTTGTAGCTACCACATTATCTAAGACTCCTTACAGAATGAGCACACCAGAGCTAAAAGAGTTACAAATGTAGCTAGAAGAGTTGTTAAAGAAAGGGTACATACATCCAAGTGTTTCTCCTTGGGGTGCCCCAATTCTTTTTGTCAAGAAAAAAGATGGAATGTTGAGGTTGTGTATTGACTTCAAACAATTGAACAAGGTTACAATCAAGAACAAATATCCTTTTCCAAGGATTGGTGATATTTTTTATCAGCTGAAAGGAGAAAAGATACTCTCCAATATTGACTTCAGGTTAGGTTATCATCAAGTTAGAATCAAAGAAGAAGACACTAGCAAAAAAACCTTTAGAACAAGGTATGGACACTATGAATTTGTGGTGGTGCCTTTTGGGTCGACAAATGCACCAACAACAATTATGTGTATGATGAATGGGGTGTTCAAAGATTTTCTGGATAAGTTTTGTCATAGTATTCTTGGATGATATTCTCATCTATTCCAAGATGGAGGAGGAGCATTAAAAACATTTGAGAATAGTGCTACAAGTGTTGAGAGAGCACCAATTGTATGCAAAATTGAGTAAATGCACTTTTTATCAAAATCATATCCATTATTTGGGTCACGTTGTTTCAGAGGATGGCATGGTAGTGGATCTGGAAAAGATTGAAGCAATAAAAATTTGGCCAGTGCCAACAAACATTTCAAAGGTTAGATCATTTATGGGTCTAACTGGTTATTACATGAGATTCATTGTGGGATTCTCCAAAGTTGCACACCCAATGATTTTTTTGCAAAATGAAGGAGTAAAATTTGAATGGAGTGCTAAGTGTGAAGAGAATTTCCAGTGCTTAAAGGATTTACTAACCAATGCACCTATTTTGAAAGTTGCAGATCCAGATGAGGATTTTTTCGTGTGCATAGATGCATGCAAGGAAGGGCTCAGTGGAGTCCTTATGCAAAATGGACATGTAATTTTTTATGAGTCTAGAAAATTGAAGGAACATCAAAATAAATTATTCCACACGTGACTTAGATTTGGCATCCATAGTACATGCCTTAAGGATGTGGATTCATTACCTCATGGGAATAAAATTTGAATTAAGGACAAACCAAAGTGGCCAAAGTGGCCCGAAATATTTGTTTCAACATCCAACAATAAATCCTATGCAAACTAGATGGTTGGAATTTCTTAGTGAATAGAACTTTGACATTCAACACATAAAGAGAAAAGAGAACAAAGTGGTTTATGCACTCAGCAGAAGGGTGCATAAAATGCATGCTACAACCATTAGTATTGATAGGAAATATTTAAAATAAAGAATTCTAGAGGTTGTAATAGAAAATGAACATTATGAGCAAGTTAAATAAATTTTATAGCAAAATGATGTACCGCAGAAATATAAGGATTACAAGATAGAAGAGGATGGAATCCTCTTATTTCAGAACATATTTTATGTTCCCAATTCTCAAGAATTGAGAAAAAAAATTAAACGAGATGCACAATGTGCCATACACTGGACATCTAGGATACCAAAAAACTATTAGAGCGGTAAGAGAGAAATATTATGGCCTGTTATGAAGAAAGATGTCACTAATTATTTAGCTAGATGCATGGAGTATCAAAAGGTAAAGGTTGAGCACATACATCCAATAGGATCGTTGCAGTCATTTCCCATTCCTGAATGGAAATGGGAAGTTGTTACTATCAATTTCATTACCGAATTGCCTAGGACAACAAAGCAACATGATTCCATCATGGTAGTGGTGGAAAACCTTACAAAGGTTTCACATTTCATTATGGTAAAAGTAAATCATAAGGCAACCAATATTACATAAATTTATATGAGAGAAATTGCTAGGCTACATGGTGTGCCTAACAAAATAGTGTTGGATCGAGATCCCAAGTTCACTTTCAATTTTTGGAAGGGGTTGTTTAAAGGATTTGGGACCAATCTAAATTTCAATACAACATATCACCTAGATTCAGATGGGAAGATAGAGAAAATTAATCAAATAATTGAAGATATGTTGAGAATGTATGTAATGGACAAACCTTCTAGATGGGAGGACTATATCCCTTTAGCTGAGTTTTATTACAATAATGAGTATCATGAATCATTGAAGATGATTCTATTTGAAACATTGTATGGAAGAAAATGAAACATACCAGTAAGTTGGGATAACCCAACAAACAGAGACATGATTGGGCAAGAATTATTAAGGGAAATGGAAGAACAAAGGGTAAATATCAAGCAGAATTTGAAAGTTGCACAAGATCGAAAGAAGAGATATGCTGATAAAAGGAGAACACATATAGAATTCAAAGTGGGAGAGCATTTTTTTTTAAAAGTTAAAGACAAGATAAACTTGTTGAAATTGAGAAGTTGCCCAAACTTGGTAGCAAGATATTGTGGGCCTTTTCAGATCTTAGAAAATATAGGTCCAGTTGCATACATGCTAGCATTACCTACATCCATGAAAATTCATAAAGTTTTCCATGTTTCTTTATTAAAAAAGTATGTACATGATACTTATCATGTGATTGATTGGAATGTGATCCAGGTGGAACACGAAGGGGATTTTCGGGTGGAACCAATGCACATCCTGGACTGGAAAGTCAAAGTGCTCAAGAATAAATCCATCAGCTTGGTATAGGCTTAATGGACCTGCTACGGTCCTAAATATGCTACGTGGGAGCACGAGGAAGCCATGCAATAAGTATACCGGAAAGTTTTTGAAATTTTTGAAAAAAAATGAATGTACATTTGTACATAAGAAAATGAAGACTCCATTTTGGCACTTGGAGTTCCTGGAGCCACAACTCTAAGATTTCATGTCCAACCAGTGTGTGGGCTGAGGGGAAAAGAGAGTTGTTGGTTGGAATTGTTGTGTGAGTCATTAAGTTGCGGAATTATGAAGTATTCTGATGTAATGTTTTTATATATGTCAATGTGTAAACTGTATGGTTATTTGCACTGAGGACAATGCAGTTTGTAGGGGGAGGGGAATGTGACATCCCCATCTTCAAACCCCAAACTAGTGATGTGTATTGTAATTGTAATGTATGGCCAAGGGACAAAACAATGTAATATGTAAATGATGTAAATTGAATATAATGAATAAAATGTATCACCAAACATAGACATGAAAGAAGTTTTGGGGGATAAGTATCCATAAGAGAAGGAAGGATTCCAAGGGGAATAGTTTACCCATGTTTATTAAATCCAAACTATATATTTCTAAATTATCCTTCCCATGAACCTTCCATTTGTTGTTGAGTGTTCTAGAGCCCAAACATTGATTTCATGTAAGAGGGTGGGTGTGAGAGCCACATCCCATAGTTATTGAGAGCATGGGGGATGAGTACAATCAGCTTAGAGAAGAGTGCAAGTCAAGCAAGCAAGAGAAAGAGGGAAAATTTGTATGGGTAGGAGACCAGAATTGTACATTCACGTTTTTGCATGGAGAGTTGTTTTTACATGGAGTTTTCTAGCCAGCAATGGAGTTATGAGTGTTGAATCTTGAAGGTAGTTGTTGTGGACAAGTTTGGAAGTTGCTTGAATCTGAAATTTCATGGATAAAGAGCCTGTGTGTCTGGGAGTAACGCGTTGTTTGAAATTCACCAATGAAGCACATTTTTTTGTTGTTGGGCGAATTTGTGTTACAATTGTAGAATTCCTCACCCAACAAGTGGAATTCCTATCCAACCTATGTTGGAAGCCCTAGAAGGGAGTGTAAAGGCTTGAGGGACTATGAGCAATGAAGGGGGATTCCATCCCTTGGGTTGTGTAGGTTGAGGGGAAGAGAGTTGGTGGAATGGAATTAGTTGTGATTTTTCATTGTTGAGAGGGGGATAGTAGACATCCTTAGGGACCACCGTCTCTTGTGTATTCATAGCCCCAGCTCGAGGGTGTCTTGTTTTTGAGAATTGGAACAACAAGGCTATGGTTGGGAGGAATTTTTGTCCTCTACAGCAGGTTGCACCTTTTATAAGATAAGTGTTGTTATTTGTTGTGTTTATACATGTATAATGTTGATATAGCTACTGTGCAATTTAATCTGAGCTATATTTGGTTATTGTTGCTTGATGTGAGCAGAATGATGCATTTAAATCCTTGGTTATGGGGTTGAATAATGTTGAATAATAATATAGAAAACCCCACTCCTTCAAAATAATCATCATATTATATTTCTTAGTTTCACAACAAACTCTTTAAATTTAAGTGTTATTTTATTTTTATAATACCCCACCTAATCTGCTACAAAGAATAGTCAAATTATTGGAATTTCCATGTTCAATCAATTGGCCTTCATTCATATAATTGGGAATCCTAATCTCCCTTTCTTGCTCAAAATATATAGATTGGATTCATATTATTCAAAAAAATAAGAATAAATTGTTGCAGTGGAGTTCTTAGTGACTAATCCATGTAGGACATGTGATGCTAATCACATTAGTTCTTTTGTCCCTTCGTATCTTTCAAGGTTCAATGTTGTTGGCCCCAATCAACAACATATGTAATAAGCTAACAGAGAGATCGATAAATTCCTTTGCTAGGGAGGGAGTTATAACAAAAAACAATTTCATCTAGTAAATTAGAATATTGTATAAGTACCTCTAGAGAGAGGAGGCCTAGTGATTCAAGATCCGTTGCTAATGAATCTATCCTGTTTTTTTTTTTTTGGGGGGGGGAGAGACTCTTTGAAGGTTGGTGTCTGGAGGAAAAGAATGGTGAAATTATATTTTACACAAAAAATAGTTACAATCAAACATGTTAAGAAGTTTGGATGTGTCAATTCTAGATAAACAAGATTTGTCTATCTGGACTTTGTGTAAGGACATGGTGTCAATCATCCAAAATAATCTATCATGGGTTCTAGTTGATGAAAAATAGATTAGGATTTAGGATCATACAATTATTAACCACCCTCCACTATTGAAAATCCCTAAGATTGATTGTTTTAAGGACCAACTCTTGGCATCGAGGCATATCACTTTTTATAATTTATCTACTTGGGACTCGAATGGAGATGGGAAATGGATAGTTTAGAATATGTTAACCCTTCTCAACCCCCTTTAATCTCAAATTTAGTTGTTTCTTAAATTTATAAAAGGATTTATTCCTCTTTCTTTGTATATAACTGATTCAAGAGGATATGGGGAGAATGGTGAATCCTATTCTATTAAGCAAGCATACACTCTTAAGTTATTATATCAAATCTTATCCCCTGTAAAACTCTATGGAAGAAACTATGGGCAAGGGACGGGTTGCCAAAAAATTGAATTTGATGTGGGTCACTGGGTGCATGGGAAAATCTTGATGGCTAAAATTATGAACAAATGTAGGATTTATGAACCATCTTAATGTTCCTTTCATTGAAGTGCTAAAGAAAGTATTAATCATTTATTCTTGGAGTGTGATTTCACTAGACAAGTTTGGGGGTTTTCTCTTGCAGAGCTCAATATCCCTTATTTGTTTCCTTAGGATTGGAGGGAGGTGTTATAGATCTAGCACAATCACTATGCTAACACTTTCATTAATAAATCCCTTCTTAAAAGGGCATGGATTGATCTACCTAAATTTTTATGTTGTATGATTGGGTTGTTTAGAAACAAGGCAATCTTTAGCCAAGAGCTTGATCCTCCAAGTGTTGGACAATCTTTAGGACAATATTTAGCCAATATTTAGGCAATCTTTAGCCGAGGGGGGGGGGGGGGGGGGGGG
>ML777406.1:805832-834625 GCA_009831015.1 Picea engelmannii | reverse complement strand
ATCCCAATCCTAAGTATCGAGGCCTTTCCTCAACCTCAATAGGATTTACAATTCCTTGACCTCTACATCCAAGGCCCTTTCCTTCTTCATAACCCATCTTGGTTAGTATTCTCAAACCTACACCTTTTGTATGTTTTTCGAATTCACCAAAACCAACTTGATGAGAATGACGAAAATTTGATGAGGAACCTTCACTGCATACCTCAGATGTGTTTTCTGAAATAGATGTAGAAGGCACTTCCTTCAATCCTTCTTTTCCTTTGTTGTTCTTTGAAGCTTTCACTTGAACCGTGCTCTTTCGTTCCAAGTAGTCTTCATACAACATCTTCACCATCTCAGCCATGGAAAACACCAAATCTCTGAACTCCTTCTCATTTTGAGAAAGTCCTCCTGTAAATGCCATTTTCTTCCTTGAGATGAGCTCTTCCTTGGTTAACATGCAAAACTCAAATCCAAACGTCAACTAGCTCTAATACCACTTGATCCGCCAGATATTTTAATGACTATGGTTGAGTTTTAATTTTGCATGCGTTAATTAACCATTTGAGAAAACTTAGTGAAGAATGAGGAAAGAAGAGGAATTATGACAGCCATATACACATATGCAGATCTGAAATGAAAGAAAAGACAACAAACCATAACACGCAGATTGATAACGGAGTTCGGCACAACTTTGCCTACGTCTCCGAGCCTTTTCTCTGTGAGGGAAGCTTCTTTATTTCTGTTCAAAAGATCAAAAGTACATCACTACAATACCAAATGGCTACAAGACTGATCTGGTCATGTTCGTCCAGATCTCTAGAACCATGCAAAGAAAACAGCACGCAAAACGAACGTCCAGAGCTCCCAGAAATGGTCCGACAGCGTCTCCTCCTCAAAGGCTTCTCTGCCTCAAAATAGCTTTATCTTGGTTTCCCTCCAGTATAACCCTACTCTGACTGCTCTAATGGCTTCAGAGTGGTTAAAAACCCCTATCTGGGCTCTTTCTGCACTTCAATCGGTCGAAAAACGAAGAAGTTATGCCTCCTGGAAGTTTTCCCCTTCAAGCTTGCTATCACTCGTTCTACAGAATGCACCCCCCTCCCTTGAACTTGGCTCACACGCTAATTTAAGCGTAAAAACCTGGCACCGGGCACAACCGTGCCAACGATGAAAACCGTAGAACGGTTAGGGTGCCTCCATCCCCTAACCGCCTAACACCTGGGCATATTGACCATATGACCTCGCGTAAAAGATAAAAGGGCTTAACAGTCACAACTATTCCAACCGCGCACTTGGTGTAGGGTCATATGGATAAGCACATAAGACCGTTACATAAACCTGTGCCATGTTTAAAAACCCCGCGCGTATATTACATATGTGGTCATATAACAATGCATAGAATCGGGGGTCGGGGCTAAGCCCCGGCCCGACCCCCCCGCCGAATAATACATAAATCTAATTCAAATATATTTTTTTCCATAGGTTTAACAAGCATCAAACGCGGGCATAGTAGTTATGCGGACTTTGTAAAAACTTTGTCGGTAGGGGAGGTCCACAGTTCGAATCCGGTGGACTCCACATAATTTTATATAATGAGCCATTAGCCAATAAAGGGGTGCCACGTGGCAGCCCTTGACTGGGCCACGTGGCACCTCTGCAACCAACCAAAACATGACACTTGTCAACCGCCGATTGGTCCACGTGCTAGCCACGTCAAATGGCCATACCACCACGTCAAACTACTGCATCAGCTTCCGTACTGCCTGGTCAACCTTTCCACATCATCGCCGTACTGTCTCGTCATTCTGCCACGTCACCTGCTGACGTCCCCCGTGCCACGTGTCACCCTTTCAGTGGTGACACGTGTCACTTTGGGATTGGCCCAACTGTACACCCAAAAGTCCAAATCTTCCTAACACATGTCATCTCCTGGAGCTGCCATGTGTCACCTATACAAACCTACCACGTGTCGTCTGTACGGACATGCCACGTCAGCGTCCGTACGGACTGCACAGTCAACAAATTGTTTTTTGCATGTTTGACTTTTCGGACAGAATGCGATATCTTCTCCATACAGAGTCCGTTTGACAAAGTAAATATACCACTGGAATCAGGAAGATGAGACGGATGCAATGGTGTTGGTTTCGTCGGATTCTGAGCACTTTCATTTTTGAGCATTTTTCAAGCCCTGTCAGGCTTCTGAATCCGATTTCGGATCATTGTTTCTCATGTTTTTGTACATTTTGATTTCCTGGTTCCTTTGAAATTTCTTTTTCAGTGATCTCATCAAGCATTGTTTATTCTTTTTTTTCTTTTTCTTGTTTCTTTCCTTGCAATTGATCTTTGTACATGACCTTCTCATTGAATATGACATCTCTACTCCTAATGATTTTTTTATTTTCATAATCCCATAAGCATGTCTTCATGCATTTAAGTTGTTATATTTTTGACAAAGGATAGATTTGTAATTCATGAGAAAACATTACATTGCTTATGCCATAGACAAGCATGATCCTAACAAGGATCTGTACAGAATAAAGAGAGTTTGTTGTATGCCACCACTTCAATAATTTGAAAACTAGTATCTGGTACTCCATCATAGCGTCAAAACTAAAGAAAGCATAATATTACTATCACCAAAGGATGAATCTAAGATTTCACCATGATGAATCCGCAGACTACAATGAATCATACTTTTGGAAAAAAGGAGAGAAGACCAAGCTGCAAGTAGTGAAGCGATTTGGAGCCAGAGATAAAAATGTTTAAGATCATCTTGATGCCTTCAACCTCTCAATAAATGGTCAATGGAAAAAATCATAGCAATAATTTTCTGATAACTCTTCTATGTGTCACTTCCTGAAAGCCAACTGCATGCCTACTTTAGAGAATGAATCCGCTGCCATGTTTCGTTCCTTGAAAACATGGCACACAAAATAAATGTAAGAAAAACCTAGGATGATGAATTTTTTTTCAAAGATAGGCCGAAGTATGATATTGTGACACTGTTGATATTTATTAACCAAGTTTATAAAAATCATCGAGTTGCCAAAAATATGGAGTGATTTAATGCCTTTTTCCCCCACAAAGGTAACAAGGAGTTTTAGAGCCATCAGTTCATCATAGTTGTTTGAACCATGTCCCAGACCCATTTTGAGGTTGAAAGAAAGTGAGTCTGTTAGGTACAGGACAACCCCCACCCCCCCGCCCCCCATAGTTGGCGCCAACGTATTGTGAGGATCAATAAAAAAAATACCATGGTCTATCATGGTCCACTTCTTCCTCAATTACATGTCTAACCAGAGGTTGTCCTTTCTCTTGTGGGAAATGAGAGAGGATACTAACACCTTGGAAAGAAATGAGGGCAGGAATGGAGGCTTGGTATTGAAAGACAACAACATTCCTAGCCAGCCAAGCACCTTAGCTTATGATCAGGGGGAGTGCTTTTATATGTTTAATAGAGCGATTGCATACCCAAGATATCCAAGCCTCCTCGATGCTTAAGCCTTGCCAGTGACCAATTTGACCCAGAATTCTTGAACATTCATCCCATATTTGTTTGACAAAGGAGCATCCTATAAATAGATGAGAGATTGATTCATTGCCATATTTACACAAAGCACACTATAGTGGGCCTTCCAGTTTTCTGAGTTTCATCCTATCCCAGGTTGGGATTTTATTTTTGATAAGACACCACATCAAAATGTGGGATTTTAATGGGAATTTTATTTTCCAAACCCTCTTCCACCACCAAGATGGTTCTTGTTGTAGGAGGTTAATGTTAATTTGAGTATAACCTATTTTGGGGGTATAAACTCCATGGGGATTGTGTTTCCAAACTAAAGCATCCTCTCTATCTGTAATTTTGATATTCCCGAGATTGAGGGCTCTAGTGTAAAGATCCCATCCTTCTAATAAATTCCCTGGTAGTCATAACTGGGCAACAATCAACCATCTCTATTCCCAAATAGTATTTCTGGCGAGGTCAACAATATGATCCAGATGAAAGGGACCCATTCCATGAAGATGATCGATGATTTATTGGGGAAGAAAGTGGTCTTGACCACTTCCTAGCTAAGGATCGGTGCCAATTATGACTCTAGAACCATTATCGATACGCCATGCAAGACCCTCCCCAATTAACTTAAAAGAATTAATAAGGGCTTTCCAAATGATGGAGCAATTTTTGGCCTCTTTTGTTGGAGATCTAAGTCAATCTTCAATCGAGTCCAGACATATGTATTTTTGAGAGACAACTCTGGTCCAAAGGATTTCGAAAGTGATCAAGGTCTTTCATATTAAACACAAAGAATAATTTGTTGACATTCTCCTATAAGAAGAAAAAGATAATATTACAAGATACTACATCAAAACTAAATTCAGTAACACCAGAAGACTTTAGGGATATATCGAAGATGATCCTTCAAGAAAATCAAAAGTTAATATCAAGGATGCAAAAAGAATTTGGCAAAGTTATCACGGATAAAAATGAATAAGTTTCTCGCTTAAAATACCATAGTCAAAAACTTCTTACACAAATCAAGAAGTCAATGGATAGAAAACAATGCATTCAGAAGTTAGAACAAGAGAATCAAGATCACAAGAAGAACCTAGCATAAAAAAAAGGAAATTTTTTTTGTTTGAAGAACCTTAATCAAGGGCTACTAGAAAAAATTAGAAAGTTGAAAGAAGAGAAACTTGGAAATCTAGACATTAAAGATATCGACAAATTAGATAATGAAGAAAATTTGCATCTAAAAAATCATAGTAAAAACCTACTGATGTAAATTAATAAGCTTAAGAATGATAAGAGATTGTTGGAAAACAAGTTAGAACAAATCCAGAAGGAAGCATCAAAGTTGTAATATCCCTAGGCCGAACCCAATTGTAAGTGTAAATGCAAATGTGCTTAAGCTGGTGAGTTGTTTGATATCATTTTGTATGCACCTTTCATCGCATAGTGCGTGCATGTATTGCACAGTAAAATGATGAAGTGTGCACATTCTTGGATATCGTGCGCAACAACTTAAGTGTGCGCGATTTTGAGGCTAGAGAGCCTTTATGTATATGATGTGTTTTATAGGCTGGTGAGCCAGCTATTATAAGCTAGGATGCTTATGTTTTGATTAGGTCGGAGAGCCTAGATGTTAAAGGCCAGTGAACCTATTTTTGTATATATCTCATAATTAATATAAAATGCATCACTGCGCGTAGACCAACCATGATAAAAGAGTATGGGGGACTAAAATCCACTAGTTAGGGAAAGGGAGGGCTAAAAGTTAAGGAAAGGGGATAGGCTAGGGACCTTAAGCCAAAAAGGAATATTATATTAATATTTCTTAAATTATAAAGTATGGATAATTATTTTATCCTAAATTTCAAAGTTGGGGACAAGTGGGCCAAAGTAGCTCCCAACATGACAAGTGTCAAGTTGGGGACATGCATACATATTTTTTGGACTTAGTTCATTTCCCATCATTCCTTCCATAATTAATCATCCATGCAGCCATTCCATGATCACTCACTCACTCAATCAACTATCTTTCGTACTTTCCTATCACTGTACCTGAATTGTATCCATAACCATACCAGTTTTTGAGTAGATGGTTATCTTGGGAGCTGGACTGAAGAAGCGAGTTGTCAGGCCTCTGGGATATTGAAGAGGCGGGTTGTCAGGCCCATGATCAATTTCTCTCTAGGTGAGAGAATTGTTGGGAATTTATTTCCTGCTAAACTACAACTACATGGCTTTGAGACTTCATGTCCGACCTATTGTTGAAGCCCAGAAAGGAAGTGGAGAAGCTGAAGGACTGTTGAGTAGAGAAGGGGCACACTTCCTAGGGTGGGATAGGCATGTGGGGAATGAGGGACTATAGGATGTTAGTTGAGTTGGCACTTGTGATAGAGTCTTTCATGTTTTCCATGAGCCATTAGCCTGGTTAGGAATCCCTTTACCAGGGTGGAGTTTAGTCCCAGCTCGGGGGTGACCCACTGTTGAGAGTGATGAGCAGTGTGGTCTAAGGCTGGGAGGTTCGTGGAAGGTCTGCACGCAGTTGGTGATATTATTACCAAGATAAGTTTCAACTGTGTGATAAATTTACATGCTACATTATTATTTACGTGTTTATTTTTATGGGTTTATCCTATGCGTGGTTATAATTGTCTATATGTTTATGGGTATTTCCTGTACATGCTACATGTATATGTTTACTATTATTTCAGTATGAATCCATGCATTTATGTAATGTATTTGTCTGTTTACGTTATATATATAAATTTATGCAAGAGTGATGTGTGGCATAGCTCCGTTGGATTCTGGGTATGTTACGATGGATATAGCTCCAAGGTCGGGGCATTTAGAAGAGTTTAGAACTTTAGCCGCTTAGGAGAACCACAACTCACCAATCAAAATATCCTATCCAAGTAGCACGAGTCCCGATGGGTTGATCTTCATGAAGTTTCTAGTCCCCACCCTATGCTTATAGGAATGATTAGCTATTGCCGTTAACTTCTATATCGCTCAAGGCTGTTGTGTTGGTTCACTATCAGCAGAGGAAAAGAGGTGGCCTATTTCAATAAATTTTTTGGGAAACCAACCCAGAAAGGTCTTGATACCTTCCTTGAAGGAACGATGTATACCCAACAATCTGGTACTTATTTACTAATTTACTTGCTTCTTTTTCTTGATTATGTTCCATGGAGAGAACAAAAGTGTTCTCTCATGTATCGTGGCCCAACCTAGGTGGTCAGGGACGTTACAATATGATATCAGAGCTTTAGTTTTAAACAATGAGCCTGGATGGGCCGAACAATTTGAGTTAAAGAGAAATTTCACACA
This sequence comes from Picea engelmannii, assembly GCA_009831015.1. NCBI lineage: Eukaryota > Viridiplantae > Streptophyta > Pinopsida > Pinales > Pinaceae > Picea > Picea engelmannii. The sequence continues at coordinate 827,808 of ML777406.1, read as the reverse complement.
GGATTGATTTCCAAGTGGCCAAATTGCAAGTCACATAACGTCCATGGTAAATTCTAGAAGCAACGACACGAAATTGGGAAAAGCCCCAATTTATGTTGTTAAGTTCATGAGAAAAGGGAGAAATTTGGCCAAGTGGTGAGATATTATTGGTTTAATATCTATTCTAGCAAATTCAGACCTGGAGTTGGTTGAATTTGAAGTTACAGTGAAGCACAAATGGAGAGAGATTAGTAAATAAAATTCCCAATTCGTGAATTGATTTTGGGTAAAGTTGTTCTAAAAATGTCAACCCACAACGATTTGTTGTTGTAGAGGTTGAATTGGTGTTATTGGGGTGAAATTGAAGAAATTTCATAGTTTTAGAATGTCTATGGAAGAAATGGGAAAAAATTTAAACAAAAGCCCAATTTCTACAATGAAATTCACGAGGAATTGATGCGCATAAAAATGGATGTGCATAGGTGGGTGCACTAAAAATGCATGATGCGTAGTAAAAAGCTTGTGATATGTAAAAATTGTGGTCGCGCGGAAAAATGTTAGTGTGCGGGTGCACGCACTAAATTTTGGTGCCGCGTGGAAAAATGTTAGTGTGCAGGTGCACACACTAAATTTTGGTGCCGCACGAAAAAATGCTAGTGTGCGGGTGCGCATACTAAATTTTGGCGTCGCACGGAAAAATGTTGGTGTGCGTGTGTGACGCTAAATTTAGCAATGTGCAGTGTGCACATGCATAATAGGGTGCGTACGATGTGCACACACATAATAATGGCACACGTGGTGTGCACAGTATTGGCAGAGTGCAGAGAAACTTTGTTGGTGCGCACGCAATGTGGGTATATGTTGTCATGCGACAGTTTAGTTAATGGTGCGCGCAGAGTATTGGTGTGAGGTGGGGGCATACTAGAATTTGGCATGGTGCAACGCATAGAGTGAAATGCGTGTGGAATATCAATGGGTGATACAAAAAAACTGCGTGCAACGGGTAATAGTGCAAGAACCAAAACTGTGCACGGTGGATATTGGTGCGCGACACAAAAGTAGTGTGCGTCAGTTATTAGCGCGACAGAGAAGTGATGCACAGTAGTTGCAGATGCACGGAGCATGATTTACCTTATGTTGTTTTTGTACATTGTGAATATGGGTTTACAGGTTGAAATTTGTGCACGCGAAGTCATTTGGAGGGTGAACAACAACATAAAACCAGTGATTTCTACAACGTTTTATATCATTTGAACGTCATCTTTTTGCAACGTGTTTTTTAGGCCCTTAAGAGGGTTTTTAGGTACTCGAAAACCATAAGAACAAAGTGTGTCAAGGCACACTCTGTCTCTATAGCTCAAATAAAAGAGCTCGGAGAGAGATTTCTAATGGTGTAAACCGTTCGTCAAACAGAGCTTTTATGAGAAATTTATAGCACAAACAGTGGAGGGTAAGTTTTAAGACCCAACTAACTGCAAAGAGACATAACTGTATGCTCCAGAATCAGATTGAGGCACAGGACCAGTCAATGGAAAGATATTGATCCATAGAAGATAGTCCTAGATCTCAATTAAATTTTTGGGCATGTTAAAAATGTTTAATATGGAAAAGAATGTACATGTAGCATTCTAGACCAAAAACACGAATTGGCCTAGAACTTTAGCAGGCTGTAACTAGCAACCTGAAACCCAAAAAAATGTGAAACTTGGATAGAGTGTCCATAATATGTATATAAAGAAAAACAATTGAGATCCTATGAAAAATCCAATGGAGTAGGTGTGAAATTTCATAATTACAGCACAGAGTTGCGCCAAGTTGAAAAATGAACAGAAAAAAATCAATGGTCAAATTCTAATAGCCATAACATTCTCCTCAAGACTCGGAATTGAGCATGGGAGCAGGCATTGGAAAGGTGTTGGAAAGTGGAATATAAATGTCCACCCATAAAATTGATCTGAGCATTCAATTTTTCAGGAAATTAGAATAAATAACTCTGATATATTATTGAACCAAAATGGTTCATATTTTTCATGAATTGTTGAAACAGTTAGCCTGATAAAGTTTTGTTGGATGCACATTTTGCAGAGTTAACAACAACTAGATCAGATTAGGATCAGCATAGAGTCCATAGTAATGGAAGAGGCACAGGGGAATTATAGCTAGGAATATGAAATCAGAGGGATGGATGTCCATTTGAGCATTGAAGGAACAAACTCCAATGGACATGGAGAAGGAAGAGATGAAAACATGAATATGGTAGAGACCATTAAAAATTTGCAGAAGGATGTCCAAATCCATAAAGTTGATAATGAAAGGCTTATGAGAGCCAAGGAGTAGTAGGATGAATTCAACATGAAGTTAATGCAGAGTTTGAATAGAATAGAAAGAAATTGGATAGAGAGAGTGGCTCAAGCAAATCTAGAAGTCATAGGCCTCCTGATGAGAAAATAAGAACAAGATGTGTTAGCAGACATTGCCATCACTCCCCGAGGCATTCCAATAAGAAGGAAAACATCATCTCAAGTCTATCCCCTGTTAGGAAGCATAAGAGGTCTGGGGTGGATGAGCTACAAGGAGAAATGAACAAAATCAAACCTCCTACATTTGATGGTGAGCACAAGAAGGATGAATATGTAAAGACATGGTTGTTGGGCATGAGAAAGTATTTTCAATTGCATAATTATTCTTCTCATGCAGAAGGTATAATTTCCATCTATCAACTCAAGGAAAGGCATCCATGTAGTGGGATCAGCTTGTGCAGGTGAAACACATTAAAGAGAAGACTGTTACTTGGAGGGAATTCAAGAAGTATTTTGAGAAGAAATAATTGACTAAGAGATACTATGACAAGAAAATGAAAGAGTTTTTTGAACTCAAGCTTGGGAGTATGACAATAGATGAATATGAGAGAAGGTTTTTAGAATTGTTGAATTATGTCTCTTTCATCAAGGATGATATAGTTAAGATTCATAGGTATTTGAGTGGATTTCCATCATTTATCAGTGAAAAAATACAGTATGATGATCCCAAGACATTGGAGGAGACCATAAGGCGAGCTAAATGCCTATATGATCAGCAAAAATCAAGGCCAAATTTCCAAAAATCTTGGGAAGACAAAAATAAATTCAAGATGGATCAAAGGAAGAAGGGATCTAAACCACCATTCTTCAGAAATAATACTCAAGGAAAACCAACTTCTAGAGAACCCAACATGATTGAGACAGGAGGTCAAAGGCCAAGGAAACCACCTATTCAATGTTGGGGTTGTAAAGGAGATCATATGTTCAGGGATTGTCCTCATAGAGGTGAAAAAGTGAGGATTCTTCTCAATGTACAGGAAGATGAAACAATGGAGGACATGGGTAGAAATGTACCAAGGATCTATGCAGCCCTGGACAACAAGCAAGCAGAGTATCGGTCACATATGATTGAAGTGGAAGGTATGATCAACAACCAAACCATTGCTATTTTAATTGATTAAGGAGCTAGTCATAGTTATATAGATCCTAATATGGTGGAAAGTTTGAATTTTCCAAGAAGCAAGCATGGAAAATCTTGGATGGTGCAACTGGCTACCGAATCCAAAAGAAAAGTTAATGAAATGGTTAAGTCATGTATTATGGACATGAATGGACTGAACACTAGGGCAGATTTGAACATCTTGCCTTTAGGTTCTTTTGACTTTATAATTGGGATGGATTGGTTGGACCAACATCATGTTATCCTAGACTGTAAGAACAAGGAATTTACTTGCTTGGATGAGGAAGGGAGCCTAAGAAAAGTGCAGGGAATTCCCAGGGTAGTAACCATCAGAGAAATTTCAACATTGTAGCTAAAGAAATGTTATAGAAAAGTGTGTCAAATATTTGTAGCTCATATGGACAAGACACCTAAAGATAATGTGACAAATTTGGAAGATCATGCAGTTCTGGAAGAGTTTGAAGATGTGTTCAAGGAGGTACCAAGACTACCCCCAAAGAGAGATATTGATTTCTCTATAAATTTAATGCATGGAACAACTACAGTATCAAAGACTCCTTACAGAATGAGTACACCAGAGATTAAGGAGTTGCAAATGTAGCTTGAAGAACTTTTGAATAAGGGGTATATACACCCAAGTGTGTCACCTTGGGGTGCCCCAGTCTTGTTCGTGAAGAAGAAATATGGGACATTAATATTGTGCATTGATTTCAGATAGTTGAATAAAGTGACTCTGAAGAATAAATATCCTTTTCCAAGGATTGATGATCTCTTTGATCAATTGAAGGATGCAAATATCTTTTCAAAGATAGATCTCAGATCAGGATACCATTAGGTAAAGATTAAGGAGGAAGATATCAACAAGACCTCCTTTAGGACAAGGTATGGCCATTATGAGTTCACAGTGGTACCATTTGGGTTGTCAAATGCACCAGTTGTTTTCATGTTATTAATGAATGGTGTTTTCCAAGAATATTTAAACAAGTTTTTCATTGTCTTTTTGGATGACATCATTGTATATTTCAAGTCCGAATAAGAGCATGAACATCATTTGAGGATGGTGTTGCAAGTAGAATTAGTTGTATGCCAAATTGAGCAAGTGATCATTTTATCAGAAGCAAATTCATTATTTGGGACATATCATTTCAAAGGATGGGATAGCAGTGGATCTTGAGAAGATAGAAGACATTAGAGAATGGTCAGTGCCAAAGAATGTGACATAAGTCAGATCATTCATAGGCCTTGCAGGCTACTATATGATATTTATTGAAGTATTCTCAAATATTGCACATCCAATCACTTCCTTGCAAAGAAAGAGTGTGAAGTTTCAATGGACATTGGATTGTGAGAAGAGTTTCCAACACTTGAAGAAATTATTAACAAGTGCTCCAATATTAAGGATTGCAAACCCAAACAAAGACTTCATTGTATGCACAAATGCATGTAAAGAAGGAATTGGTGGAGTCCTCAGTCACAATGGTTTTTTTATATGTTATGAATCAAGGAAGTTGAAGGAGCATGAAAGACACTATGCGGAAAAGGTTTGAGCTTAGGAAAGACCACAATGGTCTGCAATATTTATTTGATCAACCAATTCTAAATGCTAGGAAAAGCATATGGTTAGAGTTTTCAAGTGAACATGACTTTGATATAAAGCATATCAAAGGGAAAGGGAACAAAGTGGTTGATGCACTCAACAGAAGAGTACATGAATTGCATGCTACAACCATTAGCATGTACCATTAAGATTTGAAACACAGAATTTTAGAGGCTGCCAAATTAGATTTGCAATACAAGAAATTAGTGGCAAAATTATAGCAAGGTAATTTACAACAGAAAATTGAAGAATACAAACTAGATAATGATGAAATTCTCATGTACAGGGGAAAAATTTATGTACCAAATTCTCAGGAGTTGAAAAATTTGATATTGGGAGAAATACATAATGTACCTTATGCTAGGCACCCAAGATATCAGAAAACTATTGCAGCTGTCAAAAGCCAATATTATTGGTCAGGCATGAAGAAAGACGTTGATGATTTTATTGCCAAATGTTTGGAATTTCAAAAGGTAAAGGCTGAGCATAGACACCCAGCTAGTTTGCTACAACTATTACCCATTCCTGAGTGGAAATTGGAAGTTGTAACCATGGATTTCATCACTAAACTACCCAGAACAAACAAGCAACATGATTCTATCATGGTAGTGGTGGATAAGTTTACTAAAGTTGTCCATTTTATTCCAGTTAAGCTCACTCACAAGGCAACCAACATTGTTGATATTTATATGAGATAAATTGCTCAATTACATGGCATACCCAAGACAATTGTGTTTGACAGAGATCCAAAATTTACCTCAAAATTTTGGAAGGGATTATTTAGTGGATTTGGAACAAATTTGAATTTTAGTACAACATATGATCCAAAATCAGATGGAAAAACAGAGAGGGTGAATCAAGTGATCGAAGAGATGTTGAGGATGTATGTGATGGATAAACCATCAAAATGGGAAGACTACCTACACTTGGTATATTTTGCTTATAACAATGGGTACCAAACATCTCTAAAGATGAGCCCATTTGAGGCACTTTATGGCAGAAAGTGAAACACACTGATAAGATAGGATAACCCAACAGATAGAGCAGTGGTTGGGCCATATTTACTTAGGGAAATGAATGAGAAAATGATAAAAATAAAACAAAATTTAAAGTCTGCCTAGGACAGGAAGAAAATATATGATGATAAAGGCATAGCTCACAGGGAATTTAAAGTAGGAGACCATGTATTTTTGAAAGTGAAAGCCAATAGAAGTTCCCTGAATTTGGGAAATTGTTCAAAGTTGGTAGCTCACTATTGTGGGTTGTTTGAGAACGTAGAGAGGATTGGTCCAGTAGCTTATATGATTGCATTTCCTTCATTTATGTCTGATCATAATGTATCCATTTATCATTACTCAAGAAATATATACTTGATGCTAATCATGTTATTCATTGGAATGTGATTCAGGTGGAGCAATAAGGCTCTTTTCAAGTGCATCCGGTATGCATTATGGAATGAAAAATCAAACATCTCTGGAATTGATCCATAGGGATTGTAATGGTCCACTGGACCTTATATGGTCCTGGTGTAACACACCCATGACAGGAAAAATAAAATAAAAAAATCGTCCTCCTTATAGGAACAAATCTTGTCTCTCTACGGGTTCTAATTTGGACCGTCGGGAACCAACCTGGTCTTCCGATCAAGGATCCCTCATTCTAAAGCCAAAAGACTCTCTAAGACCTTGATGGTCTCGTTCTGTAATTAAACACAAAACCTTTCGGCTCCTTGGTGCATGTTTAATGGCACCCACGACCTTCCCTTTCTCTCCCCTGCGAAATCTATGAGTACTGGGCGTTAGCTCCTTTTCTGGATAAGCCCCCTCTCGATGTGACCTTGGGAAATGAAATTACGAGACTGCACGATTGTAGACGCAGCCAAATTCAGTTTGAATCAAACTACTTTTGGGCCCGTAATTCCCATCGAGCCTTCATGTGTCCTCTTTTCAAAACCACAGTTTGAATTGCGGCCCGCCCTCAACTTTTTAACGTCTGTGCAACTCCTATCCCGAAAATTCTATGGGACCTTCAATCTCCTGATATTGATGGTAATTATAAATCTGGTGGTTTTGATCTTCCCCTCTCATACCTACGGATCAGATCTGACCTCTTGCAAAATCAACGGATGAGATCTCCTTCGTGGTTTCGGGTTTCAGGAGTTTCAAATTTCAAACCCTTCTCTCTTTCGTACTCCAAGCTCCCCAGTTGACGATCTGCGGACACCTGTCATCCTAATCAATGGCCCTGCCTTTACTTTATGTGGTTGACCTTTCAACTGGATCAATGATCCTATGGCCCTCTTCTCGATCAATGGTTGAGATATCCTTCGGGTTTCAGACTTCTAATATCTAAAATCTCAAACTTCCCCCCCTTTTCCCAATGGATTTCATCTGAAGGCTATAATCCACTAACGTGTGTCCTCTTGATCTGACGATTGAGGATTACTTCGGGTATTTACCCGGAGTCCACATATTTTCTCCATGTCTCCCTTAAATCTGACGTCTATGAATTACTTTGGATATTTATCCGGAGTTCTCAGGTTCTCGCCACATCTCCCTTAGATCTGATGGCTATGAATTACTTCAGATATTTATCCGAAGTTCTCAGATATACACCATGCCTCCTCTGAGTCTGACAGATCAGATCCACTTCGGGTGATCCAATGCTTGATATTCACTTTGGACGATCTGACGACTCAGCTTCACTTCGATTGATCGGACGATCGAGATTTACTTTGAATTTTCGAAAGTTCGGACTTCGAAAATATCAACTCTCAAACCTTGCCTTCTCTTGAATAGACGGTACCTAACGGCTCAGATTCACCTTGGCGATCCAATGCTTGAGATTTACTTTGGGTGATCTGATGGCTCAGATCTGTTTCGGTTGATCGGACGATTGGAATTCACTTCAAATTTTTGGGACTTTGGACTTTGCGAATCTCAAATATCAACTGAGAAACTCTTGAATGGATTTCCCGAAGCTATTGATCTAATGTCTTAGGTTTACTTTGGAAATATGACTCTTGAGGTTTACTTCAGATGATCCAACAATCGACATTTACTTTGGGTATTCACCCGAAATCCACAGACTCATGCCACTTATCCTCTAGATCTGATACTTCAGATCTAATTCGGACGATCTGACGAGTGACGTTTACTTTGGGTCTTCACCCGGAATTCAAATATTCACGCCACATTTCCTCTAGATCTAATGGTTCAAATCTACTTCAGACGATCTTACGGTGGACATTTACTTCGGGTATTCACTCGAAATCCATAGATTCATGACACCTATCCTCTAGATCTTACAATTCAGATCTACTTCGAATGATCTGACGACTGACATTTACCTCGGGTGATTTAACAACTCATATTTACTTCGGCTGATTGAACGACTAGGATTCACTTCAGGTTTCCAGCTCTCCTTCGGCTGATCGAATGATGGTTCTCTCTCTTGCATGTGTGAAGCGCTAAGGCTCCTGCACCTTTCTAAGATAAGACGGTTTTTGATCCTTTGCACTGTGATCTAATTTCCACTACCGCTCCTCCTCCTGAGATTTTGAGCTCTTCTAACTTAGAAGATTTCTTAGTCTTCAAAGGTCTCAACCTTTGTTTCTCCTACAAGTCTAACTCTTGGATCTTGTCAATACTTATGAAAATTGCTATCCCTTCTGAGCTTGATCCTTAAAGGATTTTGATTTCCCACGCACTTCTTGTGTTTGAGGATTTCGATAACTCAGTTCGAAGGATTTCTTGAAAGGGAATTCTTCTCACCCTCCTGGCATTCCTCTATTCTAATTCTTCAATGCTTGATCGCCTCTTGACACTGATCAGTGGTTCATAGCAATTACGGGAACCCAATGTGCATGCTCTTTATTAGAGAGCTCAACCTTTGCAATTTGGAAGTACTTGCCAAACTTGGTCGAATCAGATTCATTGATCTCCCAACTGATGTGATCAACAACAATGGTGAATTGTGGGTCGTGACCTAGCACGTCTGCTACTTCCACCTTCGCACTCTACAATGAATCGCCACCCTCTATCTTTTCTCATAAATCGATGGTCGTAACAATTAGACATCTCGGAGCTTCCAACTCCAAGGTTCCTAGACCCAGGTCACCTAGATCTTTCGATAATTCTTGGGCTATGATCCCCGCTCTTATTCGGGTCTTTAGTTAAGGACATATGCATAAGTTCAAAGTCTCCTATACTACTGGTTTGAAGGAAACAAATTCCCAACTTGCAGGGCTTTAAACTCTAAGTCAAGGCATGGTAACTTGTAAGTTTACCAAGACGGTAGCTATGCCAAGAGGCTTGCTCTGACTCTGGAACAGTGGTGTCACTCCCTGGGAGAGTGCCTTCGAGTGACTAAACAGGGACATATGGAAAATAAAGAAGACATATAGGTTCTCAAGGGAATGAACACATATTCATAAATTAATCATTTAATACAGAGAAAGATCCCTTTATAGACATATAAATACTCGCATACATCCATTATTTACAATTCAAAGAATAAGGAAAGAAAACACTTATTAGAACCATATAGTGTGATGAAACTACTGAAAGGGGTGCTCATTTCCACCCAACCATTGGCTCAGTTACTCCCAATGGATTTATCACTGGCCACCCTTGAGCTTAAGCCATGATGCTTTGTTATTCTATCTCTTACTTCCAGCTCAATGGGAGTTAGGGACGAAGGTTACTCTCCTTCTCCCCATACAGAAATAGATAAGGACGAAGGTTACTCTCCTCCTAGCTCAATCTCTATTTTTTGTGATCATAACTCACTGTTCCTCTTTCAATCCTTCCTTGGACCTGAGATCTTCCTCTCCCGTCTCTAAATTTTCTTTGCAGTTCTCCCCCTTCCCAACACACTCCCTTTCTTGCCTTCTTCTGCAAGATTGCATGTGGCTCGAATTTCTAGTCTGTGGTCAGGTATGGGAACCTTACGGATGGGCAGTCTACCCCATCCCCTCATTAACTCTTGAGGAGGCCTTCCCACCTACCATCTCGACTGCAATTCATTCTTGGGTCAGGGAGTTGTTCTGATCTGAGAAAATTAATTCCAACATTGTACTAGTTCGGTGGAGGTTAATGCAACCATTCTTGGTCCCCTCCACCACCTTTCACAACATTGTGTGGTCTTTCTTAGCACATCCCCTCTTTCAGTATTCATGCAACACATAACCATTTTCTATTAAAATAATATAATTTACATTCATCGACCTTCTACACAAGGTCCATCAAATCAAACATTCACACTTTTAAGTTTTCCATAGTTCCTTGGTCCATATAGTTATATTCACAAACTGGGGGAAACAAGGTGTTACAATTCCATCCCCCTTAAAGGAAGCTTGTCCTCCATTTTCTATCTGTTATCATGAACTATATGTATAGGAGTAAACAAAATCAGATATGCATGTCTCATGGAATCCTCCATTTCCCACGTAGCCTCATCTGGGCCAAAGTGTTTCCACTGCACCTTGACCTATGCAATGGTTAAGTTCCTGAGTGAGGTTTCCTTCCTGTCTAATATGCATTGGGGTTCTGGAAGGAATTCTCCCTCTGGATCCACCTGGATCACAAACTAGTCCATTATATGATTAGCATCATGTACATATTTCTTCAATAATGAAACATGAAAAACATTACGTGCTTTTACAGTGGGAGGAAGTGCTAGAAAATAGGCTACAGGTTCCACTCTATCTAAGACTTCAAAGGGTCCACAATACCGAGGTGCCAACTTGGCACAAGCTCCCATTCTTAAGGAACACTTCCTGGGTATAACTCTGAGATAGACATGGTCTCTGGTCTTGAATTCTCTAGGAGTTCTCTTTCTATCGGCGTAACTTTTCTATCTATCCTGAGAAATATTTAGATTTTGTCTTATCTGAACCACTTGTTGTTCCATTTATTTTAGCATGTCATGTTCGATTGTAATTCTGTCCACTAGGTTACTCTAGCTGATTGGAATCTTGCACTATTTAACATAGAGGGCTTCAAAAGGGCTCATATTCAAGGATTCCTAATAACCGTTGTTGTAGGAAATATCTACCAATGGTAGGTGGTCTTCCTATTTCTTAGACTAATGCATTACATGCATCCTTAGCATGTCTTCTACTATTTGGTTCACTATTTCTATTTGTCCATCAGTTTGAGGGTGGTAGGCTGTGTTGAGCAACAATTTAGTCTCAAAACCAACCATTAGGGATTTCCAAAAGCTTGAAGTAAATTTGGTGTCTCTATTGGATATAATTTCCTTGGGCATGCCATGTAGTTTGAATATCTCTTTCATGAAGATGTTGGCAATATCTATTGCCTTGTAGGTTGACTTGATAGGGACGAAATGGGTAGAATTACTCAGTTTGTCCACCATGACCATGATGGCATCATTTTTCTTGGTCGACTTTGGTAGTCCGGTGATGAAATCCATGGAGATGGTTTCCTATTTCCATTCTGGGATTGATAGGGGTTGTAACAATCTTGTTGGATGTTGGTGTTCTGCCTTAACTTGATAGCATTCTAGGAACTTAGCTAGATAGTTAGCTATGTCTTTCTTCAACCCGAGCCAATATAATTGTTTCCTAGTGGTCGTGATCATCTTCTGATATCCTGGGTGACCAGTATATGGTCTCTTATGTAGTTCATCCATTATGAACCTCTTCAAGTCGTCACAGTTTGGAATATACAACATGTTTCTGTAAGTCAACAACCCTTCCTCGAGCATATGGTAGCCTTCATACTTCATCCTTTTAGGCTCTTGTCTTAGGTATGAGGTCACGGTCTTGAAGAATGCATATGACTCTTGTGCATTTATGACACTTTCCCTGACATCTATTTCACATGTGCTTACTGCTGCTAGATGAATCATTTTTATACTCTTGCTAAGGGCATCGACCACTCTATTTTCCTTTCCTTTTATGTGTTTGATTTCGAAATCGAATTCACTTAGGAGGTCCATCCACCTAGCCTTCCTGGAATTGAGTTTTGGTTGATCAAACAGGTGTCTCAATCCACAATGATCTGTCATAAGCACAAATCTCCTACCCAGGAGGTAGTGCCTCCACATTTTTAAAGCATGTACTATGGCCTCCAATTCTAGATCATGGGTCACATAATTGATCTCATGCTCATTTAATTTCATGGATGTGTAGCAAATTACACGTCCCTCTTGCATAAGGACTCCTCCAAGTCTTTCCTTGCAGGCATCTGTACACACAAGGAAATCATTATCCGGGTCTGCAATATTTAGCATGGGTGCATGGGTCAAGAGGTATTTTAGTTCCTGAAATATTTCTTCACATTTTTATGTCCAAATGAATTTGATCCCCTTTTTATGAAGGGCAATGATTGGACATGCAATCTTGGAAAATCCTTTTATGAACATTCTATAGTATCCTACTAGTCCCATGAAGGATCTGATATCTGATACATCCTTTGGGGTAGGCCATTCCATAATAAATCTGATCTTATCGGGGTCCAATGCCACCCCTTCCTTAGAAATGGCATGGCCTAAGTAATGGACTTGCTTTTGAAATAAGTCTCACTTGTTAAACTTAGCATAGAGATGATGCTCTCTTAGTACTTGAAGTACGAGTCTAAGATGTTCTTCGTGCTCCTCCCTGTTCTTGGAGTATATTAGGATATCATCAATGAAAACCAATACAAATTTGTCTAGAAATTTGTTGAGTACATTATTCATCAAGCACATAAAAGTGGCAGGGGCATTGGTTAACCCAAACGACACCACCACGAATTCATAGTGAACATACCTCATTCTGAAGGTTGTTTTGTGGATGTCTTCATCCTTAATCTAGACTTGATGGTAGCCAGACCTTAGGTCGATCTTCGAGAAGATGGAAGCACCTCCCAATTGGTCGAACATGTCATATATTCTTGGCAAGTGGTACTTGTTCTTTATGGTTTCCTTATTCAGTTGTCTGTGATATATGCACAATCGAAGTGTGCCATCTTTCTTTTTCACAAACAGGATGGGCGCTCCCCACGGAGATACACTGGGTCGGATGTAGCCTTTGTCCATCATCTCCTTTAGCTGTAGCTTGAGCTCAACCATCTCTGGCGTGCTCATTCTATATGACACTCTAGATGCTGGTACCGCTCCCGGTGTAAGTTCTATCGAGAAGTCAATATCCCTTCTTGGAGGTAGACCTGATACCTCTTCTCAGAATACGTCCTTGTATTCTCTTAATATGGGGTGGTCCTTTAGGTTTGTTTTCTCATCCTCAACAGATTCCAATACCTGTATGGCATATAAGGAACACCCCTTTCTCCAATACTTTTTCATTTGAAGGGCTGATATTTGCCTCACCGAGACAGGCTTCTAAATCCCTTGGAGGGTTGTCTTTCTCCCTTCTTCATTAACACATTCTAAAGTTTTATGATAACAATCCAATTTAGTTTTGTAATAAGACAACCAATCCATACCAATCAACAAGTCATGTTAAGGGTCTCTTTGGTGGGCAATCTAACCATGATGAATTGACAGGCTGGTATAACCTATGCCACTTTTCTTTTGGCCCCAGTGGATAATTGCACCAACCATGGTTTAACTTGTCTAATTGGTTGTATTTTACACTTATCAATAGTCTGAGGGCCCACATAAATCAAATTAGAACATTGGTCAATTAAAATAGAAACTAGATGGTTGGCGATCATACCTTCCAGCTCCACTACTGAAGCTTGGTGGTCGGCTTGATTATTGTCCAATGCTGAATAGATTCGTGGCATGATCCTAGCCACATCATTGACGGTGGTCACTTCTTGGATGTTGTAGACTTTCTTACTGTTCTGTTGTATGTGTGGGCAGTCCCTCAATTTACGACGCTCTCCAAAACCCCAACATTTTAAGGTTTCCTTCTTTAGTTTATCAGTCTTTCCTGGGGTTGTCTTAAAAGTTTTATTTCCACTTTGAGAGGGGAAATTTTGTTGATATACACTTCTAGTAGGAAGGCTCCTTCCTGAATATTTTCTATAGTTCTTGAATATTGAGGATTTAAACCCCTTCTTCTAGAATCCCGAACTACTCCTCTTCTTCCAGTCCTCGTGAGGTATTGTCTTATTCCCAAACTATTCATAAAAATACCTCACCTTCCAGATAGTTTCTTCTAAGGTCTTTGGTTCGTCGAACTCAATTCTATCCCACTAGGTTTGAGGTAACCCACTAATGAACTGCTTCATTTTTAAATTTTCATATTTTATGTAGGGTACATACCTCAGTAGTTCAAGGAATCTATTGACAAATTCATCTATGGTGAGTTGCCCTAACCTGAGTTCATAGAATTCCTTAGTCTTCTCATCCATGTATTTCTCTGACAGATACTGCTTCTTGAAGTATTTCTCAAATGGTTTCCATGACAAGTCCTTCTCATGGACTCCTTTCACATTTCCAAGGTCTTCCCACCATATGGAAGCCTTTCCATTCAGGTTGAAGATGGTTATTCGAGCCTTCAAGTTTTTAGAGTAGTCATGGACTCTGAAGTACTTCTTTAAAACAAGCAGCCACGCTTCCGCCTCTTCTCCTTTCTTAATTTCTCCATCAAAATAGGGTGGTTTATATTTCTTGAATTCCTCAGGATCATGACATTTGTAACACTTCCTCTTCTTTATTTTCCCTTGGGAATGTGAGCTTGCTCTGCTACTAGAATATCCTTCGGATTTTCCAGCTTCCTTTCTAGAGGAATCTATCGATGAGTGTCCCCTACTTCTAGATTGGGCCTTCTTCGAGGAACTTCAACTAGTGTGGTCAGTTATGGAGTCATGTTTTCGAATCTCAGGTGGACTTTGACTTCTCTTCTTATGTCGTCGGTCCACATGACTGGTTGTGGGTTCATGATGTAGTTGCCTCTATATGTCGGACAAGCTCTGCAACAAGATTGTGTTAATTTCTATTTTTTTTTCTTGTTCCTTTATCAATCTCTCATTGTCAGTCTTGAAACTCTATAATTTGGCCCTGAGGCTCCTTACAGTTTCAGCCATATCTAGAGGGGTTTCGACCACCCACCTTTCATCAGATTATTCATCTCTATTGTGAGAGCCATCCCCCACTTCATGACACGTAACCATCCTTTATTATTGAAGTTTTCCCATGATTTACTGACTTCTCTGGTGTTGACAAAAAAAATTATTGTTAGCTATTAGTCTATTAGTTCATGAACAATACACAGTTCAATTTCTTAAATGAACACACACAGTAGAAAGTTTCATTCTTTTCTTTAATAACATTTTTAACTAGACTTTTAAGAAAGAGGTAAGGTAGAGTGTCAGTGTTTTAAAAGTAATCCAAATAGAGTTTTTAAGAAACTCTTCCATGATCTCAAGAAGGCCAAGTGTTGTAACCATGCTCTGATACCAATTTGTAACACACCCATGATAGGAAAAAAAAAAAAAAATCGTCCTTTTTACAAGAACAAATCATGTCTCTCTACGGGTTCTAATTTGTACTGTCGGGAACCAACCCGGTCTTTCGATCAAGGATCCCTCATTCTGAAGCCAAACAACTCTCTGAGACCTTGATGGTCTCATTTTGAAATTAAACACATAACCTTTCGGATCCTTAGTGTAGGCTTAATGACACCCATGACCTTCCCTTTCACTCCCTTGCGAAATCTCTAAGTATTGGGCGTTAGATCCTTTTCTGTATAATACCCCTCTCGATGTGACCTTGGGAAATGACCTTACGAGACCACGCGATTGTGGAAATGGCCAAAGGAGGTTTGAATCAAACTTATTTTGGGCCTGCAATTCCCCTCGAGCCTCCACGTTTCCTCTTTTCAAAACCATGGTTTGAATTGTTGTCTGCCCTCAACTTTTTAACGCCTGTGCAACTCCTATCCCCACAATGCTATGGGACCGTCAATATCCCAATCTTGAGGGTACTTATAAAACTGACAGTTCTGATCTACCCCTCTTAGACCTATGGATCATATCTGACCTCTTGCAAAATCAACGGACAAGATCTCCTTCGTGGTTTTGGGTTTTAGGAGTTTCAACTCTCAAACCCTGATCTCTTTTGTACACCAATCTCTTGAGTTGACGATCTACGGACACCTTTCCTCCTAATAAATGGCCTTTCCTTTACTTTGGGTGGTTGACCTTTTAGTTGGATCAACGATCCTATGGCCCTCTTCTCAATCAACGATCGAGATCTCCTTCAGGTTTCAGACTTTTGAGATCTCAAATATCAAACTTCCCCACTTTTTCCCAATGGATTTCATCTGAAGGCTATAATCCACTGACGCGTGTGCTCTTGATCTTATGATCGAGGATTACTTTGGGTCTTTACATGAAGTCCATAGATTTTCTCCCCGTCTCCCTTAGATCCAACGAATATGAATTACTTCGAATATTTATCTAGAGTTCTCAGGTTCTCGCCACGTCTCCCTTAGATTTGGTGGCTATGAATTACTTCAGATATTTATATGGAGTTCTCAGATCTACACCATGCCTCCTATGAGTCCGATGACTCAGATCCACTTTGGGTGATCCAACACTTGATATTCACTACGGATGATCTGACGACTCAACGCCACTTCGGCTGATCGGACGGTCGATATTTACTTCGGATTTCCAGAATTTCGGACTTCAAAAATCTCAACTCTCAAACCTTGCCTTCTCTCGAATAGACAGTATCTGATGGCTCAGATTCACCTAGGTGATCCAATGCTTGATATTTACTTCACATGATCTCACAGCTCATATCTATTTCGGCTGATCGGATGATTGGAATTCACTTCAGATTTTCGGGACTTCGGACTTTGCGAATCTCAAATCTCAACCGAGAAACTCTCGAATGGATTTCTCGAAGCTACTAATCTGACGACTCAGGATTACTTTGGAAATCTGATGCTTGAGGTTTACTTTGAATGATCCAACGGTCGATGTTTACTTCGAGTATTCACCCGAAATCCACAGACTCACGCCACCTGTCCTCTAGATATGACGGTTTAGATCTACTTCAGACGATCTAATGACTGACGTTTACTTTGGGTCTTCACTCAGAATCCACAGATTCATGCCACCTATCCTCTAGATCTGATGGTTCATATCTACTTCGAACGATATGACTGTGGACGTTTACTTCGAGTCTTCACCCAGAATCCACAGTTTCATGCCACATGTCCTCTAGATCTGACGGTTTATATCTACTTCATATTATCTGAAGATCGATGTTTACCTCGGGCAATCTAATGACTCAGATTTACTTTGGTTGATCGGACGACTGGGATTCACTTCAGGTTTATGGCTTTTCGGACTTCAGGAATCTCATATCTCAACTTTGGTAAGTTCTCTCTCTTGCATGTGTGAAGCGTTAAGGCTCATGCACCTTGCTTCGATCAGACGGTTTTCGATCCTTTGCAATGTGATCTAATGGCCACTATCGCTCCTCCTCCTGAGATTCTGATCTCTTCTAACTTAGAATATTTATCATTCTTCAAAGGTATCAACCTTTGTTTCCTCTACGAGTCCAACTCTTGGATCTCATAAATAATTATGAAAAGTTTTATCCCTTCTGAGATTAATCCTTAAAGTATTTAGATTTCCCAAGCACTTCTTGCGTTTGGGGATTTCGATAACTCAGTTCGAAGGATTTCTTGAAAGGAAATTCTTCTCACCCTCCTGGCATTCCTCTGTTCTAATTCTTCGACGCTTGGTCGCCTCTTGACATCGATCAACAGCTCACAACAATTATGGGAACCTAATGTGCATGTTATTTATCAGAGAGCTCAACCTCTACAATCTGGAAGTACTCTCCAAACTTGGTCGAATCAGATTCGTTGATCTCCCAGCCTACGGGATCAATGACAATGGTGAATTATGGGTCGTGAACTAGCATGTGCGCTACTCCCACCTTTTCACTCTGAAATGAATCCCCGCCCTCGATATTCATTCATAGATCGACGGTCGTAACAATTAGACATATCATAGCTTCCAACTCCAAGGTTCCTAGACCCAGGTCACCTAGATCCTTCGATAATTATTGGGATATGATCCCCACTCTTAATCGAGCCTTTAGTTAAGGACATACATGTAAGTTCAAAGTCTCCTAGACTACTGGTCTGAAGGAAACACCTTCCCAACTTGCAGGGCTTTAAACTTGTTGACGGGTGAAAATGACCATTCGTTAATTGGAAGAATGAGTCTGGTCCGGGGTTGTCTAAGTAACCCAAACCATTTGGTACTACTCGTTCTGACGGGTTTAATGGCTCAGTTGGCCAATCTAAGAATCCTAAAAGAAACAAAATAAAAGAAAATAAATAAATAACTAATTACTAAATACTATGTATATATATATACACACACACACACACACACACACACACACATATGCTCTAATGTGACTGTAATATGCGTATTTAAGAAAAAGATAGATAACTCTCATTTATATACATTATTTACAAGATGTAAGTTTTAATCTAAACTTACTAAACTCAATGTGAAAATGACTTCTTTGAAGAAGCAGATAAAGAAAGCACGTAAAAATATTTTTGATTTTTCTTTTATAAGCCTTAAACTAATGGAAGAAAATGTTATGAAACGGAAACGTATAGATAGTCAAAAGCCAAATTTTACGTTCGAATTTCAGTGATAAACAAATAGCAGATAAATGAAATTGAGCTAACCTGTCAGTGAGCTAATGATATGAATCCAAACATCTGTGCGATCAGAAAACATTTAACCACCTTGTCCAGGAGAGAAACCTGCAATGGACCTTACATTAAGATTGCAAGTAATTACATTAAGAAAAATTTGTTAGCAAACATCCTTGCATTTAATCTTTCAATGAAAATTAAAGGAGAAATCTTGTAATTGAAGCTGAATAGATGATCACACGATTAATATCTGAAGCATTATTTATGGACAACATTTATAAATGAATTATCCCAATAACATAATAAATCATGAATATTAAATCTATCAAAACCTATTATCATATCAGGATAAACAAAACTTAAATGAAGACATCATCCACAAGAAGCTAAAGCCGAAATGTGCATTGTTGTTCCATTAAAGTCTGTAAATCAAATGTCCATCTTCTGCCCCAGGCGAGGATGCCTCATTACAAAAAATCTGTAGTATTTAAAAGGTTTATGAAAGCTAAACCTCCTATCTTCTAAGATAGGACTAGATCTCAAAAGTATCTGAAATTTACAAATATAGAGGGCTTGGAACCACTCATATCTTGAAAATCTATGAAAGATTTTCTCCTAATTACAAAATAAACAAAAATAGATATCCAATCCACTAAGTCCAGCATGCTCCATGTCACAAGATCAGCTTCAGATACATCTTATCCTTCAAATAGCTATATTTACATGACAAAGTGTAGGAAGCTACAGGAATTGTTATTTATCTCTTTAAAAGGAAAAAATCGTGTAGGGATGCCAACAATGGTGACTTACTGGGAGAAGCAGTTATCTCTGCATCACTGATGAGTTCATGTTAGGACTGCTTAGAATGATTATAGATAAAAAAAAATAGTTGAAGGACATCAAGCATCCCAACAATCATTACACAGTCCAACTTCAGATATCTTCTTGTTTAAATGAAATCCGGTGACAAATTTTAAAAATGAGAGCAATGATGTTCAAGTCAATGGCTTCGATACTGTTGAAAGGGCCACTGCTGCTAGCAGGTGTCCATAGCATCGACAGGGATGTAAATTAACCCACTCTAATGCCTCTACCCTGTCAAAGAATTTCAATTCAGAATGAAAGGCACTTATAACCAATATCAAAATTTTATACCTAATAATTTTCTTGAACCTGACATTACTTCGCTGCCAGCAGGCCTGTTCAGTACCCTAGCAAAGTTGTCTTGGCATCATGCATGCATTTACTCGCTTCCAACAGACCTGTTTAGTATCCTGACGGGTTTACAAACACTTCCCACAACTCTCAAGAAGTTATTCACAATCTGATATAAATTTAAAGATATTCATAAGAGCGGGGTGATGCTGAAAATTCCAATTTTTAGAACACTTGTAATTTTCTAGCCTTTAATTTTTTGCTTGATAACCTTCATTATGATATGAAAATAGTTTACTAATGAAACTAATTTTTTGAGGATAGGAAGGCATCCTTGAGTTGTTTTCTTTAAAAGAAGGGACAACGTACAAATCTTTAAAGATGGTTGTGTCTGCTCATAATTATAAAGTGAGACCAGGAAATATGTTTCAAACATGAATTTTCTTTTAGCTAGTCTGTGTTTTAGTAATTCACAACATTGATGCTCTTGAAAAGACCTTAACAGTTGCTTCATAATGATGCATTCTAGTTCCCCTTCCTGAACTAAAAGGTGACACGGGCATGGTTTAACCAGAAAGCAGTGAAAACAAAATGAAAAGAACCAAAAACCAGAAAACAAAAATAAATCAAAACAAAAAAAATATGTACAAAGATGGATCTGAAAACATCATGCGAAATATCTTTTGGGAGATTGAAAGAAAATAGAAAAATCCTGATTGATGTGAACAGTCCTACTCGTGATACCTTGGGTCAGGGTTGAATTTATAGTTCAGATTTATTTATCTCTTTACTCTCCATTTTAGATTTTCATGACGATACTGCATTTTTTGAAAAGAAATGTTCAACGAAAATAAGAGAGAAAATGATCAAGCGAACTTCCTTGACAACAGTCATATTATGGTTCTCTTGGTGCACCCACTTGTGCTCATGACTGCATTATTACAAAGAGAAACAATGAGGAATAAAACTAAAAGAAAACCTGCTCCTAAACCTACCTTAACTAATAAAACAATCAAAATACTACGTGAAGTCATGCTTCCAATGTAGCCATCGGAGTAACTCCAATCCTGCAATGGAAACAAAATCAAATATTACTAACAAGAATGGTGGTATATCAAAAAATGACAGAAACATATCACACTTGCCTTCATAATCATCATTTAAAAGTAAAGTAAGCATGATCTTACCATTCCCTTGAACATTCTTGTTGTATGAATCCTCCATCCATTTGGCAATCTTGTCGTGATATGGGTCATAATGGCATGGGTGAGTGTAAGTAAGTTTGGAAAACTTGTCAAGATTATGGGGAAATGACATAACCATCAGCCAAGGATGAAGTGCCCCATCCTCCTGGAAATTCTTTAAGTGTTCATTAATTTCTTCACATGGAGGATCTAAAAGAAATATGTCATGCCTACTTCCAAGATACTTAGGTAAAAACAAAGCAAGAACAACTTTATCTTTATTATATAGATTTTTTATATACGAATATTCAAGCCATCCTAAGATCCTGTCACAAAAATGAGGATGCAAAACATGACTTTGATGAAACGAATATATCAATGGGGAACTCATCATAAGAGGATTCGTGACATCAATTAGATCATTGGTTTGAATGCTTCCTTTGATGAGATTGATCATTTCAAAATGTGAAGCATAAACATTAAAATTCGAGTTAATCAAAGAACGAGTATGCAACGTAGAATGTTTGATCTCCATAAGATAGAGTGCATTGTCTTTTTCAACAATAAACTATGTAAAATCATCTCGCAACATGTCCTTTTCCCATGTGAGTCATGAAAGTGAAAGAGCATCAAATCCGACTTTATCAATGTTATGTTTGGAATTAATTTCACCAAATCTTGGCATATCGAAAGGATATGACTGTGGTGGAAAAGAATAGGATGTTGTAGGTAAGGTATCAAGTCCACCATAATCTAAGAAGAGATCAGGATATAAATAATAAAAGGAATCAGAAATAAGCACATGAAAAGAATCTCTTGAGCTATGATATTTAACAATGGTATTCTCAAGACATTTCTCTTCACTTTCTTTAAAACTCTCACTCTGTTTTGGTGATAAATTCTTCAACATAATATGATCATCTAGATTTTCCTCCCATATGATAGATAATTCATAACTTACGTGACAAA
>ML777406.1:768531-801712 GCA_009831015.1 Picea engelmannii | reverse complement strand
AGACTTGATTTTCTGTAGTTAGCATTAGATTTGCTTTTCTGTAGATAGCATTAGACTTGATTTCATATAGATAGCATTAGATTTGTTTTGAATGCCCAGAATGGATGCAGTTTAGACAGTACTCTGTGTGTCATGCCTTAAACGAAAATGTTGATAGTAGATGGTTGAACATAGAGGTAGAATGATTTTGTAGAACTATGCTTTTGAATAGAAATAGCAATCTTAGACTTTGAGTACTAGACTGTTTTTCTTCTGTTTATGATTTCGTAGAAAATGCTCAGTTTTGAATTAGTCATCAGAATTCAAGTTTTCAGAATAGGTGCATGTTTCATTTTTAGGATAGCATTCAAATAAAGACTAGACGCTTGCCTGCACATACTGTGTATCAGCTCGAAGTATACCAACCCTGGTTTGACAATTTAGTGATTTAGGACACTTAAAAGCTTCAATTTAGCAGCCTGACACCTTTCACAACATTTTGTGGTCTTTCTTAGATCATCCCCTCTTTCAGCAGTCATCCAACACGTAACCATTTTCTATTAAAATAACAGAATTTACATTCATCGACCTTCTACACAAGGTCCATCAAATCAAACATTCACACTTTTAAGTTTGTCATAGTTCCTTGGTCCATATAGTTATATTTACAAACTAGGGGAAACAGGGTGTTACACCTAGGGATGCTACTTGGGAGCATGAGGATGCAATGCGGGCATAATATCCACATCTTTTTGAAGATTTTTTAATTTTGTTGGATATGTTTGTACTTATTTCACTGAGGATGGTGCATAAATAAGGGGAGGGGATTGTAATATCCCTAGGCCGAACCCAATTGTAAGTGTAAATGCAAATGTAGTTAAGCTGGTGAGTTGTTTGATATCATTTTGTATGAACCTTGCATGGCATAGTACACGCATGTATTGCGCAGTAAAATAATGAAGTGTTCACATTCTTGGATATCGCACGCAACAACTTAAGTGCGTGCGATTTTGAGGCCAGGGAGCCTTTATGTATATGATGTGTTTTATAGGCTAGTGAGCCAGTTATTATAAGCTATGATGCTTATGTTTTGATTAGGCCGGAGAGCCTAGATGTTAAAGGCCAGTGAGCCTATTTTTGTATATATCTCATAATTAATATAAAATACATCGTTGCGCGCAGAACAACCTCGATAAAAGAGTATGGGGGACTAAACTCCACTAGTTAGGGAAAGGGAGGGCTAAAAGTTAAGGAAAGGGGATAGGCTAGGGACGTTAAGCCAAAAAGGAATACTATATTAATATTTCTTAAATTATAAAGTATGGATAATTATTTTATCCTAAATTCCAAAGTTGGGGACAAGTGGGCCAAAGTAGCTCCCAACATGACAAGTGTCAAGTTGGGGACATGCATACATATTTTTTGGACTTAGTTCATTTCCCATCATTCCTTCCATAATTCATCATCCATGCAGCCATTCCATGATCACTCACTCACTCAATCATCTATCTTTCATACCTTCCTATCATTGTACCTGAATTGTATCCATAACCATACCAGTTTTTGAGTAGCTGGTTATCTTGGGAGCTGGAATGAAGAAGCGAGTTGTCAGGCCTGTGGGATATTGAAGAGGCGGGTTGCCAGGCCCATGATCAATTTCTCTCTGGGTGAGAGAATTGTTGGGAATTTATTTCCTGAAGGTGCTAAACTACAACTACAGGGCTTTGAGACTTCATGTCCGGCCTGTTGCTGAAGCCCAGAAAGGAAGTGGAGAAGCTGAAGGACTGTTGAGCAGAGAAGGGGCACATTTCCTGGGGTGGGGCAGGCATATGGGGAATGAGGGACTATAGGCTGTTAGTTGAGTTGGAACTTATGATAGAGTCTTTCATGTTTTCCATGAGCCATTATCCTGGTTAGGAATCCCTTTATCCGGGTTGAGTTTAGTCCCATCTCGGGGGTGACCCACTATTGAGAGTGATGAGCAGTGTGGTCTAAGGGAAGGTTTGCACACAGTTGTTGATATTCTTACCAAGATAATTGTCAATCGTGTGATAAATTTACATGCTACATTGTTATTAATGTGTTTATTTTTATGGGTTTATCATATGCGTGGTTATAACTATCTGTATGTTTATGGGTATTTCCTATACATGTTGCATGTATATGTTTATTGTTATTTCAGTATGAATCCATGCATTTACGTAATGTATTTGACTGTTTACGTTTTATATATAAAGTTGCGCAAGAGTGTTGTGTGTGTATGTTTTAATTGCATGTATTTTGAAACATTTATGTGGCATAACTCAGTTGGATGTTGGGTATGTTACAGTATGTTCCGCAGAGAGAGAAAAAACACTCTCTCGTGTATCGTGGCCCAACCTGGGTGGTCGGGGATGTTACAAAAGTCCTCAGGAATAAAAATCCAAGTGCTGGAAAAAGGAACAAATACGGATCCATTCCACATCACAACTCAAGAAGATGTCAATCCAATTGAGGAAAATACATATACAGATGTTGGTGTACAAACAATTGAAACTCCAAATGTATGTACCGATAGAAGTTCATCAATTATCCAAGCAATATCAATGAGTGAAGAAAATCATATACCGAAATTAAACCAAGAAAACACTACAAGCATGATAAGGGAAAACAATGTTATAATAGCTCCTTATCGACATCCAAATATTAAAAGAAATTTTCTTAAACAATCAGATTATCAATATCACTT
Source organism: Picea engelmannii (assembly GCA_009831015.1). Lineage (NCBI taxonomy): Eukaryota > Viridiplantae > Streptophyta > Pinopsida > Pinales > Pinaceae > Picea > Picea engelmannii. The sequence continues at coordinate 799,005 of ML777406.1, read as the reverse complement.
AGGTCGGGAACAACTAAATTATCATCTGAAAAATATTGATACCGATGCGATTAAGTCTTATGATAAAATTTCATTGTGGAAGTGCAATATTCCGCAAAGGATTGAATTAGGATGGTCCAATCCTTTTACGGTTAATTTTTTTTTCTCAACACTCAGAGGTCCATCTCGTCTTGTATCATCAACTACAACATAACATAGAATGATGCAACGACATTGCAATTCAAAGAAAAAGACGTCCAATCCTTCCATCACTATGCTTTGAAAACAAAGCATTTCAAAAGGGGAAGGTAATGCTATGAACATAAATAACATAAATATATATAAAAAATAAAATAATTAATAATTGCTAATGAAGAGTCACATCTATTCACGAAAGGGCACCTTTGCGTAGGTATATATATGGCCCTCATTCTCTTTGTAATCATTCATCATATATTATTCAATTTTTTATTTATTGTTCTTCATGAGGGCACCCTAGAGAGTTTGGAAGATTGGTTTCGGTGGTGAGACCATCCACCCTAGTTGGTCATAGGGAAGAGATCATTCATATTTCTTTAGTGTGCTTCATTTGCGGTGAATTTTATCTTTGGGTGGCCGATTTTTATTATGTGTGGTTGAGTTTTATCTTTGGAAGCTGAGATTTGCATTTGCAGAGGTCAAACACCCTTGAGGAGGCCAAGTATTTCACCAAGGAAGGTCGAACTGGTTGTGGTTGCACTTATTGCTTGAGGGGGTTGAGTACATTGTTGTTTAGGTCAACTCCTTGTCGATGGGGTAAGTTTACCAACTATTGGGTTGTGCCATCTCTTGAGAGTCCGAGTTTCAACTATTAGAGGCTAAGATTTGTTTCAAGATCTTAGATTACTCCTTGTTGGACAATATTACCTTGTTGTGTGGGTGAGTCACTAGTTATTGGACCAAAATATGATTTTCTAGACAAGAACCTTGTGTGGGGAGGTCATTTTACCATGATTGTTGATTATTTACTTGTTGGGTATGATTTGTTGTTGTTGGGAAGGTGGAATACTATTGGTTGTTACCTACATGATTGCATATTTATTCCTCAATGGTTGCACATGATTACTGGGTCAATTTCCTTGCTCTCATACAAACTATTAACAAAGGGAGATTGTTGCACTCTATTGACATCTACATGATTATCTATCTCAACATTTTTACAAAGGCAATAAATAGAGATACATATCATGTTCTACCATAAATTATTATTGTATTATTGCTTGGTTTTGTCAATGTATTTATGTTGTTATGATCATTTAATACAATAAATGTCTTGAGTTGTGTTATGGGTATTTATTTGTAAGTTTTAAGAAAAAACAAAATTTCAAGTATAAATTGCTGTGAAAATACTTGTATGCAAACTGTTTGTCAAAAAACTACATTGTTAAATCCAAGGAAAAATCCCCCAAAAATTGAGAGGGACATTTCACCTTGCCCTAAATTCACAATGAAGGATGGATAAAGTGGTTAAAAGTGAAAATATCCCCAACTCCAACAACCCCAACCATCCCATTAGGCTAGCCTTATTCCATCTCAAAGAATCCTTTAGGCCCTATAGTGGTTAGAGACCCATTAGGTAGATACGAACCCACTGCTTTGTAGGGTCGCATGGGGAAGGGCAGAAGATGATGGGCCCAATATCTACCTCCATGTTTGGATGCTTCTCAAATAGATCCCAATGTTGAATATTCTGAAAAATAAAACCCTAAATGATTCGTTCCCACCCATGATCTAGAGGGTGACCTCTCCAAACACTTTTTATTCCTTGGCAAGGCTAGAAGGTGACAAGATGAAGGATTTTTACTATAAAAATTCATGTTGAAGATAGTTTCATGGAATATTTAGGGTCTTATGGATCCTTGTTGTAAACCATGGTCCATAGATTCATAAATGTAGTTTATGAGCTTGATATTGTTTTTTACAAGAAGTTAAGGTAACTTATTTTTTACATAAGTTGTCCCTTCAATTAATCTATTTTACTCATGTAGAAAGTAAAGGCAGAGAAACATAGGAATAACCCCACTAATCATGTTTTATAAACAATGTTTCATTTCAAGTGCCACATGCTAGGGTCAATGAATGTATATGCCCCAAATGATGCAGATGAAAGAGGGAGCTTATGGGACTTGCTAGTTGAGGAGCTTCCTAAACCTTGTTGGTTGTATGTGGAGATTTTAATAATGTTTTGTCTTCCCTCATATTGAAAATATAACACATGGCTTGGAAAAACCTTAAGTCCAATATAGGGTTGTAAAAACCAAACAATTTTTTCATAAGGACTCTCCTGAGCTATGGTTCACCTTGTTAATTTTACAAAAAGGTAATAAGAGAGTGTTGAAAATATTAGATAGACCCATGTAATACACAAAAAATTTATTCTTCTTTGAGCATGAAGGTAGAAGGATGGTGCATGTATTAGGGGGATATCATCATGTCTAACCACTAACCCATAGTATTTCCCATCTCCTGGGGCTTATTGAAACTCAGGTATATAGATCAGAAAGTTTGTTGAATGTTTCCCATTAGAAGAAATATTCCTATTTAAAAGTTATTAAAGGAATTTGGAACTTATTGTCTTGGCCTAGAGGGAACATAAGGTAGCTTATTTGGTATCAAGACACCATTTAACAAGCCACAACCTTTTTTCATGGGTACAAAAGAAAAGTGATGGCAATTAGAAGGAGAAATAAGGTTGTAACTAATGAATTGGATCAACTTACAAGGAAATTATAATTTAGTTCCTTTAGCGAGAAATCACAAATCAGATTAATCAAATTATGACATGTTCTCAAAATTGACAAAACATATAGATCTAGAGGGGCTCAAATTTGAGCCTATTTCCACTAGATAAAAATGGTGACATGCCTACAAAGGCCTTCTTTAAAGCCCTATCCTTGAAAGAAGAAATTAAATGAATTAAATCCTTGAAAACACTGGAAGGAAGAATCATAAACCAATTAAATATAAAAATAAATAAATCATTAATCATTACCAAATGGTATTCCAATCTCAAGGGATGACATATGAAAGAAAGGTGCTCATACAAACTTGTTTTGACATGGTCCCCCAAAAAATATCAGTCAAGTGGTGGACAACATGCAATCGAGGATTGGATTTATATGAATTGCCAACTACCTTAAAGGAAAAGGTTGATGACAAGTCACTAGGCATTGATTGCTATCTATGTGAATTGTACAAAGCCACTTGAGAATTTGTGGGCTCGGATTTGCTCCATGTGTAAAAATAAGTTTTCCAAATGAAAATTTTAGCTGAACACATCAACACATGACTAATCAAATGGGGATTGAGATCTTATCACCAATTGGTAGCCAATTAATTTTCCCAATATGTTATACAAAATCTTAGCTAAGGCATTGGCTATGATACTAAAGCATATAATTTCAAAGATTATTAGACTTGAGAAAATTGGTTCATGAGAGGTAGATTTATCCTAGATAATGTAATTTCAATTTAGAAAGGTATGTAATGGGCCAAGTCTCAAGTCCTAGAGGCCCATTTCATTAAGTTTGATTTTGATTTTCTTTTTGTTGGGGTAGAATGACATTCATAATTGCAGTGGTCAAAGCTCTAGGATTTGTCCCTTTTTTGTCAAAGATTTGGGAATCGGCCCTTTTTTGTCAAAGCAATGGAAACTCTCTTTTTATAATCCATCATGTTAGTGCTATAAGTTTCCCATAGACTACTATAGGGTCAATCCTAGCACATCTTAGTTATTACAATGGTTTTTTATGGATAAATGTATATTGGTTTTTTGAAAGGTTGGAGGTTTCAACAGTAAATGAAGAAAGATAATACTAATTCCTGATTGTAAATAAGTTCCAATCACACTCACTTAGTCAATGGTATCCAATTTAACAAAGTAGATAAAACCATAAGAATAAAGAAGTATGCAAGTGCCCAATCTGTTCACCCACATAGGAAGATTCCTGATCCTAAATGCCATTTAGAAATAGAGAATAAGGTACTTAAAAACAAGTCTTGGAATGGGAAATAAATCAGTGAAATATTTACTGCCTTATCAACATAACAAGATAATTTCAATGCATTGCAAAGATAACATGTTTTACAAGTAAGAAAAGGAAGAAAGAGATTAGATGAGAAAGTCTGCTCATCAAAAGGGCTGTAGCATTGAGTGTAAAATGAAAAAGTTCCTTATTTATAATCATGAAAAAGAGTCTCAGTCCTACATTCTAATCTATCTTGAACCCTCTCAGGCCTGATTTGCATGAAATCTGATGTCTTTTAACCTATCAAACTTCCAAAACGTAGCCATACTTACCAAATGTGTTGCACTCACATTCTCTGCCCCAAAAATCAGGCATCTGGATTTCATTGCTTGTGTGTCGACTTGTAACTTTCTTGACATGTGGACTGAAATTTGGCTTTGGCTTGAGCCTGCGCCTATGGCTTGATTTTAGTTTTGACTTATGGAATTTTTATTATGTGCTAATTTTGATATGTAGTGTGATGGAAGGTTGCATGTAACTGGAGCTTGTAGCGTTGGAGCTGGAGTTTGTCCTTCGGGCCCACAATTTGATAAAATACAACAACTTTGCATAAGGCTGAGAGCTAACTAAAAAGACCCAAAGTTGGTTAAAAGAATCCTTAAACCAAAATTGACTTAATAAAACCAATCACATTTCAATCAATAATCCATTGTCACTGATTTTTTATGCCAACACAAACATTGCCACAATAAAACATAAGCCATATAGATATGGCTCGAAGAATTTAAGGAATTTTCGGGAAGTGAGATGATGTTTTATGATGACACTGCAAGAATATCATTGTTCCAGTAGCATGTCTGTCGTAACCAAAAGTCCAGAAATTAATACTGTAAACTGAGTACTAACACATCATGTGCCTCCTTATTAGTCAAGCCATGTTTGAAGAAATATGTCTTTTTAGTTTTATTTGAAAAGGTTGTCACTTGGAACCTGCCCTCTATACAATGGTTGTATAAGTTATGGGTCACCTCCTTTACAATAGAATGGATTATGGACTAACTAAAGGTATTCATCTTCCTATCCATAAAGGTGTCCAACTATTAAATGGGCATTTTGTAGATGACTATTTCTTGACCATTTTGTAGGAGAAAGAAACACTCGACAACACCATGTATTATGTGCATTTTTTATGATGCATTTGGATCCAATATTTGTGTTCCCAAGACTTAGTGTTTTTCCTCTAGTTGTAGGGATCCTTCGAACAGGTTAAAAGATCAAGAATGGGGCTATATATAGCTAGGCTAAGAATTTAATTTATGGGAATCCCCTTTACCTTTCATGATTCTCCCAAGAAGTTATGGGATGCAATGTTGCAAGGAGTGGCCAAGAAAATAGACAATGGAATGTAAATCCTACGTCCCTTTCGTGAAATTCCAAATTTACACCAAATTTTTGCAGGGGAACTCGTTCTTATTACTCTTCTTGTTGGGTCCATTCAATATGGCCTAACTATCAATTGTAAAATCTCCTCATGAAGTTTTTGTGTGTGAATTCTAGTCTCTACAAAGGATTTTATAGAGTCAATTAGAATGTTTGTTGCACACCCAAAGACAAATGGAGAAAGGAATTATAGACACAAGAATCTAGGCTCAATCTTTGTTTGATAGATGGGTCATTAGATCCATTGAGGAACAAAAATATTGGAAATTCCTTCTTCGAAATGGGATCATCTTTGGATCCCCTTATAGAAAAAAGATATCGATCAATTTGAATTTGCCAAATATTTTGATCACCTTGACTCGTGTAGATGTAAAAGGGACATTTGTATCCAAAGGCATCTAGAAATATTGGGAGGCCATTAAACATAAGGTCTAGAAAAGTGATTCATTAAGGCTAGGGATCTCTTTCAATAGCCAAAACCTTTAGTGATCGTCAATTTTCCTTTAAGATGGAAAACTATTATTTGAAATGGCATGGTTCTTGGCCAAAAGAATGTATAAAGGGGGTATTCAAGTTCCTTGGGAATATTTATGATACACAATCTAGATAATGGAAGGAGTGGGAAGCATTGAAAAATGAATTCAATCTCAACATTGTTGATATAATAATAATGGAAAGAGTTCAATCCCTTATCCTAGATAACTTATTTTTAAGGCTCAACATGCAAGGGTCACAATAATGGTATAAGGATCGGAGGTGAAATCAAACAAAAAGTTTCAAAAAATATAAGTCTATCAATGGATATAAGTGGTTATCCGTGAGGTCTAGGCTAAATGCCAAGCTAAACAAAGTATAGAGAATTAAGTCGAAAGAAAAAACATAGTTTAGTATTGATTGGATTTATATGGAATATGCATATAGAACCAAAGAAGGTATGGTGTTTTTCCTAGTCCTTAATCCATGACAGTTTTCTAGTGTGTTAACACCTATAATACTTAGGGATCCCCCATCCCAAATGTCTTTTGTGTGGAAAAAGTGAAACTATAAAACACTTTTTCTGGTATTATAAATTCGCCTAGTTTTCTTGTGAGTGTGCTTCTAAGCTCTTCCAACATATTTTCTCACCAAATATAACTTGCCAAATCTCTTAGGGGTTTCCTACCATGGGTAATCAAATTTCACATAGCATGGCTCTAGATTAGAATTGATATATTATATCATATTTATAAAACAAAATTTAATTATGGTTTCTCATGTATAACACATCATAATGTTTACTTGGAAAAAAGGATACCTAATATGTACCCATATGTACTAAAATATTTAGATCCAGACGTGAAAAGCACTAAATATGGAAGAGGTGGATTTGTGTGAGATTTTAAACTACGGGACCAATTCACTATGCACCACAAGTAGAGTGCCTCCTAAAAGGAACTCTACTATTCAATGTACATACTCAAAATATTTGGTGATCATTGGTATCAACACATGGTATATTGACAAATAAGAGAGCATTGAGAAAGGTATAGGTGTTGATCCCCTACCAGGACTTATAAATTCCCCTAGTTTGAAAAAATTTCAACCATTCCATTGGCCATATCCAAACCAAAGTGTTTTAAAGAATCCAAGTAGGGAAATAATGTATGGGAGCCTATTGTGGTTGATATTTTATAGTTTATGGTTGGGGGGGTAATCATGAGGATAACGACACCCCTCTTAGAGTGTATTTAGTTACAACAAATTCATGACCTAACTATTTTTCTCTATCCAATCAACCAATTTTATTGATGTTTATTTCTATCTACCTCAAGCACTATGATTATTTATGATTTTTTTTTACTTAACTATGTAGCATGTTTTGACAGGGTTTTTTTTTCCAATCGACCTAGCTCATGGTGGTACTTTTCATGACCAATATTTCTTTGTAAAATGTATGTATTGTCACTTTTTGTATTAATAGAATTTTGAAGCGTTTTTAAAAATAAAAAGAGAGATGGCTATTGATTCTTCGTTAGTAATATAATGACTAAAGGCTACCTCAAAGCAATACATTAATTTACTAATCTATTTGTCATATCCCACACTTGTAATTCCAAGTAATAATATATCATCCACAAACTGTAAGTGAGTAGAAAGGCTTGATTACAAGGAGATATGAATACTTAGGATGGATTTTCTACCTCTTGCAACTTTATTAAGTCTTCCTACAATATCTTCCAAAACAATGAAAATAAATGGGAATAGAGGGCACCGTTGTCATACTTCTCTTGATTTTTTGAAAAAAATGGATGGTTACACATTCACTAGAGTTACAAAGGAATTTGTCAATATATGTTTAAGAATACATTTTGACATCAACTAGTTAAAAGCAAATCCCTAATTTTTTTTATAACAAAGACCTAATTGACCTTATCATATGCTTGTGCTAAGATATAGCATGCACATCATTCCTTTGATTTCCATTTTGTTAATTGAGTAAATGGCTTCTTGAGCAATAATCAAATTGTCTAAAAAATTTCCTTTGGCCAAAATGCCACTATGTTATTATAAAATAAGTTGTGGAAGGAAGGGTTTGATCTTTGCTACAATTATTTTAGAGAATTTTATATATTGTTGGGGAATAAGGTGGAGCATTGTATGAAATAGAGAACACAATACTGTAAATAATCAAAGAGGAACACAAATGCTCGAAGACAAAGGGTGGTGTCTAAAGACATCGTTACAACACTTAAGCAGAACACACTATGATCAGAATATCACAATGCATATTGGATCTCAATTTCCTAATCGCCTTGATGGAAATGACCCAAGGGGTATTCTATTTATAGTCTCAATATCTAACCAACTTCCATAGAATCTGGAAGATATTTTCCACATATAAATGTTGGCTATTAGAGTTGACTCTGCCAAATACACTCTCTCGAGTCTACTTGACAGGGATGTCAGACCTGACCACCTACACGTCCAAGTCATAGTCGATTGTTGGGTTGATCGATCCAACACCCGAATATATTTGATTTTTGGTCGACTATTCGACCGAGAGGCATGTCACCTACTTGACCAACTAGTGTAGTGCATTGGTCGATCACCCAACCGAATATATCCATATGTAGGTTGACCTCTCGATCGACTGGACCCAGGAGATGTGTGATGAACCATCAATGCTTGATATTCCAACACCCCCCCATCAACACACAACTCTGTAGATTCAGGAGGTGAAATTATGTCATTATGATACCCCCCCATAATTGCAGCTTATTGAAGCCCAAGATCATGTGGAGCTTGATAAATATGGCTTTGGCTAAAAGGTTTGGTGAATATACCAGCAACCTGATCACTTGTTCTACAATATTCAAGAGAGACAACGTTCTCACGAACCAACCGTCCCAAATAATGAGCATGGAGCTCAACATGCTTCATATTACTATGGGAAACATGATTGTTAGCAACCTGTATGATCCAAGAGGATCTCGGTAGCCACCCACCTTGTCCAACTGGCTCAAAACAATTTTTTTGGAAACTTATTATTTTTAGCAATCTTAACTTCCGGGGCCATTTTGAGGGCCTAAATGATATTTTTTCACGATAGGGCACCTCAATGAAAGCCAATGGCTTTGATTGAGCCCCATAAATGGATCTTCTCATCAATACCTTTCCACTGGGTTATTGTGTGGCCTAAACAGAGATCGTATGAAAAAGTTACGACCCCAGGAAGTTGATGTACTAACTTACCCAAATGGGGCCCACATGACTTTTGACACTTCAACTCCCAGGGTTAGGTTTTTGGATGCCTAAGTTTTTGGCATTCATATTTATTGTAACAAGGCCTTCAAAGCCTCACTGTACTCATCTTCTGGTGAATGAGAATAGCCATCACATCTCTTCTGAGGGATAAGTTGCCACCATTCTAACAATCTTGTTTTGAGTCTGCATTTTACAGTTTTCAGCGTATTTCTTATTTAATAGAAGTCAAGTTTATTGTATCTTTGTTATTGTTCATTATGTCTCTGTGTTAACATTATAAATCTATGGCTTCATTTTGTTCCACTCATAAATCTGGATCAGTGGTATCAAAGCAATCTTCTCCTTCTCGTTTTTTTTAATGCATGTCCTCAACATGGTCAAGGTATAGAGATTTGGATTTCGAGCTTGTTTCTCTTGAGGAAAAATTCTCTCGCACACCCAAGAAAACGTCCATGGCAGGTGAAAATAAAGATGACGGGACAGGAGATCCTTTCAAAATGTTGCTCGAAGAATCCCTTGAGTGACAGAGGAATGAGATGATGGACAACATTGCACAAATCCTTCGATGAATGTCAACAAGCGAGGCATACACCTCAAGCGAAGGCACATCCCCCTTCAAGGTAAAAGAAAATTTTGATATTCCTATATTTGAAGGTCAAATAGATGTGGATGCCATAGATAAATGGTTAAACCTTCTAGAAGGGTATTTTTCTTTCCACACATATTCCAATAGAGAAAATATTACATTTGTACTTCTCAAGGCTATCCCCCATGTCAAAGGTTGGTGGGAGAATTTCTGTGAGAAAAAGGAAATAGAGGGTTCAACATTATTTGTAGTTGCACCCACTTGGGGTTCCTTTAGAGATGTTATTAAGGAACAATACTACCCTGTTGGAAGTTATGACGACTTGTATATAAGATGGACCACATTGCGGTAGGAAAGAGACCAAACAGTGTTAGAGTTCACCAATGTCTTCCATACCTTGCGCACCAAGATGGGTATCAAATATTCTGAGTGACATATGGTGCTCAAGTACTGTAGTGGTTTGCATAGATACATCCAGACAAAAATGGATTTTTTGGACATCTCATCCTTGGGCGTGGCCTATCATTATGTCATCAAAATCGAGCAGAATCTTAAACAAAATACACGACAATTTGGGTCTGGGAACCCCTCACAATAGGAGTAGGGAAACGACATCCCCAACCCACAGTAAAAAGGACAGAGAAAAGATGGGAAACCTCAGTATAACCAGTCCAAGCCGCAATAAAATAAGCACAATGGGAAGACAAAGAAATATACCAAGAAGTGGTGCGACTTCCATAAGATCCCTTGGCGTAACACTTTTGATTGTCGCTCAAAGAAGTCATTGGTGGCTGAGGTAAAATCCTCTGAATTAGATGTGGGTTTTGACTCTGAGTCAGAACCAAAAAATGGGAGATGGATGATTGACGTAGAACCCAGTGCCACCGTTGCTACCACCAATATTGATCGCAGTGAACCTGATGAGCCAGAGGAAGGTGATCACCTCTTTCATTCACAGATGTGGGTGAAAGGCACTCTGCTGCACTTCATCATTGATAGTGGTAGCCAGAATAACCCCATATAAGAAGAGGTCATCAAGTAGCTAGCCCTACCGACAAAAATCTACCCACAAACCCACACCATCAGATGGCTCCGTCAAGGAAGCGATCTTCGTGTAAGCCAATAGTGTCTCTTGTCAAACGACATCAAGAAATTCAAAGATGAGGTATTGTGTGATGTTTCTCCCCTTGAAGTTTGTGATGTTCTTTTTGGAAAACCTTATTTATGGAAACTTCATGTTATTACTTTGAACAGGAAATTGTACAGGGTACCATAGGTAGTCCCATCTAGTGTTATTTCCTTGATCTCTACCAAGAAATGTAGGAAGGTCATTTCTCAGAATGAGAAGTTTGTCTTCTTTGTGATTCGCTCTCGGAGTGAGAAAAAGGTTTCCGCCACATCCATGGCCTCCACATCCAACCTCTCCACATAGCAGAAGAAAGTGGATAAGGTCGTGGAATAATACAAAGAAATCCTCTCATCACCTACAGAGGTACCTCTGCACTGTCAGGTCAAGCATACCATCGATTTGAGCCCCAGTGCACCACTACCTGATGGGCCAGTATATCACCTATTGTTAATGTTTAAGCCATTATTATAGAAGTTTTCATTTCATTAGATAACAATAGCATAATCCAAGATCACTGAGAAATACACAATCACAAGAGACACAACATTTATCCTGGGAAACCCTCTAGGGGAAGAAAACCCAGCAAAACTTCCTTAATATAGATAGCCAATATAATGCCAAGAGATCTCTTATGCTAATACAAAAATTCCTCTCCTAGATATGCGCCACTCTCTCTCTCCTTCTTCTTCTTCGGTAACAGATCAGAACTTGTCTCTCAAATTGAGCAATTGAGTTGTGTCGAAGTGAGGTGCTAGCCTCCTTTATTTATACAAGTCTGGCACGTGTGAAGTGTCTCTTCACTGGCAGGGATGACTTCTCAAACTAGGTGGGTAAACCCACCTTTATTATATTTATGGGTCTCTTTAATATCTGTTCGGGCCGAATTCTTATTCTGCCTATTACAATTGTCTTTTGACCAATCCACAAAAGGGGATTTGGTCCTATTACAATAACCAACATGATCAATCCACAATGGGGATTGATCCTTATGAATAATATATCAATAATAATAAGAATACTCTTTGCAGTTACATTATTTCAATACTCCCCCTTAACAAGAAGGGTATTCTTCAGAAGCATCATGTGAGAGAGAGAGGACAACATCATCAACAACATCAAGTGGGTGAGAGGACAACATCATCAATATCATCTTGGAACACTAACTGGTGTATCTATAAATCATCGAAAGTTTTCTTCATCGACAACATCGTCATTCTCAAAGGGATGCCATCATCATCTACATCAATATGTATTAGTATAAAAATCGATCCATCATCATCATCATAGCACAAGGCTGGGTCATCATAATATAAGACTGGCTTTATGTCACAGCTATCAAGCTGGAAGCTCAGTACTTGTCTCATCTCATCGTCTTGCTTTACGTCACAACACTTAAGCTGGAAGCAAGATACTTGTCCTGATTTACGTCACAACCATTTGGTCGGAAGTAGGATACTAGACTGGCTTTACATCACAACTATCTAGCAGGAAGCTGAGTGCTAGTCTCATCATATCACCTTGCTTTACATCTGACAACTAGGTCAGAAGCAAGAAACATCTCTTCTTGCTTTACGTCTGACAACTAGGTCAAAAGCAAGGAACATCTCATGTTGCTTTACGTCTGACAACTAGGTCAGAAGCAAGGAACATCTCATCTTGCTTTACATCTGAAAACTGGGTCAGAAGCAAGGAACACATCTCATCTTGCTTTATGTCCGACAACTGGGTCAGAAGAAAGGTGCACGTCTCATCTTGCTTTACGTCTGACAACTGGGTCATAAGTAAGGAACACATCTCATCTTACTTTATGTCTGACAACTGGGTCAGAAGCAAGGTACACATCTCATCTTTCTTTACATCTGACAAATGGATCAGAAGCAAGGAACACATCTCATCTTTCTTTACGTTTGAAAACTGGGTCAGAAGCAAGGTACACGTCTCATCTTTATTTATGTCCGACAACTGGGTCAGAAGAAAGGAACACATATCATCTTGCTTTAGGTCTGACAACTGGGTCAGAAGCAAGGTACATGTCTCATATTTATTTATGTCTGACAACTGGGTCAGAAGCAAGGAACACATCTCATCTTGCTTTACGTCTGACAACTGGGTCAGAAGCAAGGTACATGTCCTGCTTTACGTTACAACCACAAGGTCGAAAGTAGGGAATATCTCATCACAACAACTACTCCCCCTTTCAAGGAAGGTCCTTTTAGACTATGCTAAGCTTATCTCAGAAGTACTCAAACTTCACATGATATAGGGGCTTGGTCAACACGTTAGCAACCTGTTCATCCATGCTAATGTACTGGAGCTTCAAGGCTCCTCTCTTTACCATGTCACGGATTTAATGATAACGGATCTCTATGTGCTTCGACCTGTCGTGGAATACATGATTCTCTGTCATTTTTATGCAGCTCTGGTTGTCACATAGAATCAAAGTTGCTCTCATCTCTAAGTCAAATAGGCCGGTCAACAACTTTCTAATCCATATAGCTTCGCAGCTGGCAGAACATGAAGCAATGTATTCTTCTTTCGTTGTGCTGAGAGAAATACTAGATTACTTCCTACTCTGCCACGAGATCATAGTTGATCCCAAACTGAAACAACATCCTGAAGTGCTTTTCCTATCAGAAACAATTTCTGCCCAATCTGCATCAATATATCCACTCAATGTGAAATCATGATCTCCATCATAGCTGAGACCATAATATATTGTACCTTTAAGGTACCTCATCACATGTTTTGCGGCCACTAGGTGAACACGTCTGGGTTCTACCAAAAATTGACTCAAGGTGTTCACAAAAAAACAAATGTTTGGTCTGGTGTTCGTCAGGTACATCAGCGATCCAATAATTTGTCTGTATAGTGTGGCATCAATCAACTCTGATGAAGTATAGACCAACAAATTCAGCTTTGCTTCCATGGGTGTATTCATGGGCTTGCATTCCAACATGTCGAATCTCTTCAAGATTTCGACGATGTACTTCCCTTGGTTAAGGAAGATCCTCTCAGGACTTTGCCATACCTCAAGACCTAAGAAATAATGCATTAGGCCAAGGTCTTTCATTTCAAATTCCGAGGCAAGTCTCTTTTTACATTCAGTGATGATATTTTCTTCTCTAGTTAAGAATAAGTCATCCACATATAACAGTAAGATTACTGACTCATCGTTCATGATTTTGAAGTAGAGATTAGAGTTTTCTTTACTCTTGGTAAAGCCTAAGCTCATCAAGAAACTGTCTATACAGCCATACCAAGCTCTAGGAGCTTGCTTCAATCCGTATAAGTCTTTCTTCAATCTGTAGACATGAGACTTCCTGTCTTCAACCTCAAATCCTTGAGGTTGTTCTATATACACTTCCTCTTCGATAACACCATTTAGGAAAGTTGTCTTCACATCCATCTGGTGCAGCTTCCACTTCATCTTAGCTGCAAGAGCTATGATGGTTCTGATCGAAGTGTATCTGGCCATAGGAGCGAATGTCTCTTCATAGTCAATGCCTTCTTTTTGGGAAAATCCATGAGCGACAAATCTTGCTTTATACTTCTCAATGCTTCCATCAACAACATGTTTTATTTTGAAGACCCATCTAGAGGATACCACATCTTTATTCTTCGGTCTGGGAACTATTTCCCATACTTCGTTCTTCATTATGGATTGGTATTCCTCTATCATCGCATCTTCCCATTCTTTCCTTTGAATAGATTCTTCAAAGAAGGTAGGCTCCTCTTCTAGGAGATCACACATCAAAGCCGTATAATTGGAGAACGACTTTGGTCTTTTCACCTGTCTCGTAGTTCCTTGGGGAATACCATACTTCTCTCCATCTTGAATAAGCTCTCTAGCCCAAGATGGATTTATTTTATGGAGGATCGTCATCTGAGGAGGTTCTTGCACTTCTACTATATCATGGTCTTCTAGAAGTTCCTCATCAGGGGAAGTTACGAATTCTGTCACTGGTTCTGTAGCTCTGGGAACCTCCCTCATTTGGGGATTATGGGTTCCTCTTCATATACCTCTTCAAGATGGCATATTTAGATTTCTTGAGTGCTACATCTTTATCAAAGGTTACATCCCTATTGATCTCAATGTGATGTTGACTTGGTATATAGATTTTGAAGGCCTTGGAGACCTCACAGTATCCCACAAATATTCCCTTCTTTCCTGAAGGGTCCATCTTGTTTCTCTTTTCTTTAGGTATATGAATAAACACGGGACAACCAAATATTTTGAGATGGCTTACCTCTGGCTTCTTTTTGGTGAACATCTCTTTTGGTGTCTTGAGCCCAAGTGCACTATGGGACAATCGGTTCTACACATAAACAACTGCCATTGTTGCTTCTACCCATAAGCACATAGGAAGATCTTGATCACGGATCATAGTCTTCACAACTTCCAGTATGGTTCTATTCTTCCGTTCAGCTACACCGTTTTGTTGGGGATTATAGGGAGTAGTGAGTTCCCTCTTGATCCCAACATCTTTGCAGAAGTTCATGAACTCTTTTGAGGTGTATTCTCCTCCATTATCTGAATTGAGTATCTTGATCTTTCTCTTAGAAAGATTCTCTATCAAGGCTTTGAATTCCCACTAATGGAGGACGATGGCATTGGACCACACACATCTAAATGAATGAGCTCTAGGACTCCTTCTGCCTTGTTGTCTTTCTTCGGAAACAATTTCTTGATGTTCTTCCCTTCTGCACATCCATTACATACGTCTTCATGGTCACCTTTGAGTTCTGGTAAACCTGTGACCACTTTGCATATGTATGGTAGCGCCTTGTGTTTGATGTGAGCTAATCTTCTATGCCAAAGTTCACATGGATTCTTCAATGGTGTGGGTCATGGAAGCTTCTGAGTGACCCTTTAGCTTATGCAATCCACCTTCTTCTTTTCCAATGATGATTGCTTCATTTATGGTCTCTCGTTTAGCACGTTTCCTTCTGCAACCTTCACTATAGCTTCCTCAGGGTTATTACATGTGACCTGGAGAAAGGTCAACAAAACAATAAGCAAGAATAATATCCTTCTGATAATATAAAGCAATAGCACGAACAATCATCCCAGTAGCTCCTTTAGAGCTATCACTTATAATTTATCTGAAGCAAAGATTAAAGTTAAGGATTACAATATGAAATGAGGTCAACACTCTCATAGTGTTGTGACCAAGCATTCTTCCATGGCAACCTAGAACTAACACACGAGGTTTCTCCTAGAGGAGGTGTTAGTTGTATCAAGAAAATCATATACCTCTATAAGCTCACATGCTATCAGGTATAATACTTTACAAAGACTTCTATCTCAACTATAGTCATCAACTTGCCATGTGTACCTTTGAATCTTATCAACTTGATTTAATCAAACCTGGAGCCTTGTCTTCATGAATGAGTGTTTTCTTTTCTTCCAAGTCTCCTTCACTCAATATGACGAGTGCTTTCTTCAACCTGTCTATTGTACTAAGACAATACACTATCTTGACAGAAGGTTAGGTTAGAGGATAAGATCTATGATCAACTTTTAATCCTTCCAATAATTTGATCATAGCTTCAACATGAAACATCGATGAAGATAATGTCATGACAAATAAATGCATATTAGAATAATCACACCTGGGTTGCATCATTCCTCTGAATGTGTTGGATCTTGAGATCCTTCTGGATCTATGGCAAGAGTTCACTTCTCCTGCAAATACTCTTTAAAGTTTAACCATTTAAACATATGTGAGTACATACCTCTGATAGCATTTGCAGGTAGTGGCTCCATATGGTAGCAATGGTAATCATTACCAACTCTTAAGAAAACTTCAAGGGTGATTGCAACTGGTTCTACAACTGCAACTGCAACTGGTACTACAACTTAGGGTTTTATGAGGAAACCCTCATTTTTCAAACTTAGAATTTTGAAATTCTGATCCAAGGGATAGATGCGTTGAGCTGAGGCGAGTTAGCTGGTGTAGTCAGATTTATGAAAATCCATCTTTTACCCCCTCAAACCTGATCTGCAGATTTCTGGACTAGTGCTTCTGGTACCTCTGGTACTCTGGTACTTCTGGTACACTGGTTTTCTGGTACTTATGGTACTTTGTGAAACTAGGGTTTCACTTTCTGGGAGATCCACCCACTGAAAAGGTGCGTTGAGAGTGCCAAACTGATCCTTAGGGGAGGGTGCACTTTTCTAGATGGTTTTGGGGTTGAAAAGCTTCACGATAAAAAATCCCTAATTTTCATGTATGGTAACCGTGACGTTTTTCACTTGTGAAAGATAATTCCGTTAGCTTGGCTCTAATACCATGTTAATGTTTAAGCCATTATTATAGATGTTTGCATTTCATTAAATAACAATAGCATAATCCAAGATCACTGAGAAATACACAATCACAAGAGACACAACATTTATTGTGGGAAACCCTCTAGGGGAAGAAAACCTAGCAAAACTTCCTTAATATAGATAGCCAATACAATGCCAAGAGATCTCTTATGCTAATACAGAAAGTCCTCTCTTAGATATGTGCCACTCTCTCTCTCCTTCTTCTTCTCCGGTAACAGATCAGAACTTGTCTCTCAAACTGAGTAAGTGAGTTGTGTCTAAGTGAGGCACTAGCCTCCTTTATTTATACAAGTCTGGCACGTGTGAAGTGTCTCTTCATTGGCAGGGCCGACTTCTCAAACTGGGTGGGTAAACCCACCTTTATTATATTTATGGGTCTCTTTAATATCTGCTGGGGCCGACTTCTTATTCTTCCTATTACAATTGTCTTTTGACCAATCCGCAAAATGGGATTTGGTCCTATTACAATAACCGACATGATCAATCCACAATGGGGATTGATCCTTATGAATAATATATCAATAATAATAATAATACTCTTTGCAATTACATTATTTCAACACCTCTCTCTTCTAGAAAATGAGGAGATAAAGTGTCAGATTCAAGAACTAGTGCAAAAGAGGCACATCTGACCCAACTCATCACCTTGTTGAATCCCAATCGTGATGGTGCAAAAGAAAGATGGGACTAGCGACTCTACATTGATTACCAATCCCTAAATAAAATCTATTTCAAGAATCGGTACTCGGTTCCTTGAATCAACGATCTCCTTGATTAGATCAAGGGGCCAAATACTTCAGTAAGATTGAGTTGAATTCTCATTAACATTGGGTCCCAATAGAATACACAAATGTATGGAAAATTGTCTTCAAGTCAAAAGAAGGTATTTTTGAATGGATGGTCATGCCCTTTGGTTTGACAAATGCCCCAACAAATTTCATGAGGATGATGGATGATATCTTGTGGCCTTTCAGTAATAATTATGTGGTTGTGTATCTAGATGGCATCCTCATCTAAAACAAGACTTGGGTAGAACACTTGAAACATATTCTTCACATTCTGCACACTCTTTGGCAACACATGCTATATTCCAACTTGGAAAAGTGCTCCTTCAGCATGGATAGGGTCCAGTACCTAGTCTACATTGTTGATGTGCATGGTGTGCATGTTGATCTAGCCAAGATCCAAATCATTTGTGACTGGCCAACCCCAACCATGCTCACTGAGATTCATAGCTTCTTAGGCCTTGCCAATTTCTATCCCAGGTTTGTGTTGGGATTCTCCCATATTGCATGGCCCCTCAGTCAAGTAATCGGGGGTGGTGGTAAGTAAAAACTTGTGTGGGGCCTATCCCAACATAAAGTGTTTGATGATATGTATAATTGTTTGTGCTCAATGCCCATGCTTTCATTACTTGACCTGAAATAGCCCTTCGAGATCAAGACAATTGCTTCAGACTATGATGTGGGTGCAATTCTCACTCAGCATAGCCACCTTGTGGCCTATCATAGTGAGACACTATCATATGTTTTATGTAAGTACCCTACTTACAAAAAAGAAATGTACTCCATTGTGCAAGCCTACTGGTAGTGGAGGCATTACATTCTCGGGAAGGAGACAGTCATCCACACTAATCATAAGCCACTGCAGTTCATGCAGACACAAGGAAAATTATAGAATGACCTCCATCAGAAGTGGTCCACATATTTGCTACAGTTCCACCTCAACATCAAGTATAAAATAGGAAGTACCAACCGACTTGTTGATTTCCTCAGCCGACCTTCATTCGCAACAGTCACAACAGTGCTAGACTCTTGCAGCCACAATACCTTCGGATGGGCCAACATCTATGAGACAGATCCTAACTTCTCGAAAACCTACTAGATATTAGGCGCAAACACAACTGTCACTAATTTCCATCTTCAAGATGGGATTTTGTGCCATCTGTTCCATCTATGTGTTCCATCAAGTGAGTGAGTGAAGATGATTTGGTAATCCCACTATAATCAATTGGAAGGACACTTTGGTGTGGAAAATACAGTGGCAATGCTGCAACGACATTTCTACTGGCCAAAACTTGACAGGATGTCAATAAGTATATTCGGTCCTGCACTTCCTGCATTATTGCCCAATCAGCCACTGAGAAAAAAGGCTTCTACACTCCTCTGCCTACTCCTGACAGAACCTGGGAATCCATCTCAATGGACTACATTTCATGCCTTTCATCCACCAAGCGGGGAAATGACTGTATTTTTGTGGCTTTTGATCGCTTTTCCAATATGGTGATTTTGGTCGCATGCAAGAAGAACATCATTGTGGAGGCCACTGCCAAGATCTTCTTTGAACGAGTGTGGGTACACTTTGGGATCCCACATACCATTATCTCAAATTGGGACAGTCGATTCCTAAACACATTATGGTTGAGCCTTTGGTCACTGTTGGACACCAATCTCACCAAATCCATTTCCTTCTACCCACAGATGGATGGCCAAACCAAGGTCATCAACGAGATGATCATGCACATCCTGTACATGTACAATTCCAAGCACCTCTGCACCTAGGATTAGATTCTTCCCTATGTTCAACATAGCTACAATAGAGCCATACATATCTCAACCGACCATAACCCCTTTCAGGTGGGGTTGGGATTTCAACCATTGGGTCCCGTGAATGTTGCAATACCCCTTGCGGCCACCTAGGAAGACTCTTCACATGATCCAACTGAAGCTAACAAATCCACTCGGTTCATTGAGTGGATCCATTACATCCACCAATAGGTTCAAGATATTTTACAAAATTCCAATGCCAAATACAAGTTGTGCCATGATCAACACCGGGTGCCACACCAGTTTCAGGTGGGAGACAAAGTTTTCTTGCACTTGTAGGAAGAACACCTTACATGACCTCATTAGAAGCTTCAAGTTTGTGGGTGACAATTCTTTTGAGCTCAATGTTCCCCCCTTCCTTGGCTTGCACCTAGTGTTCAATGTGGACCTCCTTCGGCCTTATTTTCCACCATTATTGGACACCTCGGATATAGAAGAACAATTGAAACCAATAGAGCTCAACCATGAATACATGGAACATGAATCCACTGATTATATCATGGACACACAAGTCAAGGGAAATCGCCAGCAGAGTATCCAACTTTATCGGGTTGTCAAAGTAGGGTAGCTCCTGCACCAAGGCAAGTGCTCACCCAGGGTCAAATTCAACAGAAATTCCCTCATCTGATGAGGGAACTCAATGAAATGGATACCATTTCTTCCTAATGGGGGAGTATTGATCCATGAGGATCTTTGTGGCCACCCACCTCGTCCAACTGGCTCAAAACAATTTTTTTGGCAACTTACTATTTTTAGTAGTCCTAACTTTCGGGGCCATTTTGAGGGCCTAAACAACATTTTTTCACAATAGGGAACCTCAATGATAAATAAAGGCTTTGATTTACCCCCATAAATTAATCTCCTCATTGATACCTTTCCAATGAGCTATCGTTCTCCCTAAACAAAGATTGTATGCAAAAGTTACAACCCCAGGAAGTTGATGTACTAACTTACCCAAACGGGGCCCACATGACTTTTGGTGCTTCATCTCCTAGGGTTAGGTTTTTTTATGTCTAGAGTTTTGGCATTAACTTTTATTGTAAAAAATCCTTAAAATCCTCATTATACTCATCTTCTGGTGAATGAGCATAGTTGTACACATCTCTTCTTAGAGATAAGCTACCACCATTCTAGCAAGCTTGTTTTCAGTCTGCATTTTACAGATTTTAGCATATTTCTTATTTAATAGAAGTCAATTTTTACTGTATATCTATTCATTTTCACTATGTCTCTATGTTAAAATTATAAATATGTGGTTTCATATCGTTCCGCTAATAAATCTGGATCAATGTATGGCACTCTAGTTATCACAATAGATTGTAGTCACGGTTTGAATAAGAAGGCCAAGTTCTCCCAAAAATTGGTGAATCCATATTTCTTCGGTACCTACTTGAACAATGCCATGATATTTTTCTTCTATAGTCGACAAAGATATTACCTTTTGTTTCTTTCACTACCACACCAAAGGTCCAGTTCTATAGTGAAACACATAGACATAAGTGGACTTCCGATCATCATTGTCACCAACCTAGTCGAAGTTGATGAAGCCGACCAATGAAACTAAACTTCAACAATACTTGATACCAAAATGAAGGGTAACTTTGAAATATCAAACAATTCATTTAATTGCTTTCCAGTGGATTTATTTAGGGTCCTGTATAAACTTAGAAACCACACTAACAACAAAGGAAATGTTGGGTCGACTAGGAGTTAGATAAATAAGATTGTCGACTAGTTGTCGATAGAGTGTAACATCGACTGCGGGTGTTTGACAGGTTTTGGTAAGCTTTACTCTAGACTGAAAAGGAGTATAAAAAGGCTTTCAATTATCCATCTTAAAATATGTCAATAGATCCATCACATATTTAGATTGAGAAATGAAAAATCCATCACAAAGTGGTAATACTTGAAGACCCAAAACATAATGTAGAGTATCAAGATCTGTCATGTCAAAATAATTAGCAAGTTGTTTATTCAATCTAAGAATGAGATCATTATTATTGTCGATAATAAGTAAGTCGTCTACATATACATCAAAAATCAAGGTGTCTCCATTAGTATGGAGTACATACAATCTATGATCCGAATCAGATCTGACAAGAACAATTGGCTATCGACATAGTACTCTAAGATGATAAGCACATGAAAAGTTTAAGGCTATGGGCGAAGAAGGAGATCAAATTGTTGGTGTGAAGGGCCCCATGCCATCACATATGATGTCCATTTTATATGTAATTGATGTAAATTCAAGAAACATATTGTAAATAAATAACGAGACTTCATGAGACTTGTTCCACATGGGAGAAAATGCAAACAAATAAACAACAGAAAGAGTAATAGACTGAAGAAAAGTTGAAGCGTCAAGGACGCCTGACCTTCCAGCTGACCTCTCAATCGACACAATAATCTATAATATGTTTCCCCAAAATGGAAATTGGTTATTTGGATATGAATTATGTAGAGAGGCTTCCCAAATGTTACTAAGGAGCATATATATGTACTGGAGAGTCTGTAACTTACCCATTGTTGAATAAATAAGAGCCTGGTTGAAGCCAAAAGAATGTTGGTTTTCCCATTTGGGTTTCTAGGTTAAATTATGAGTTTATGTGTGATGTTTGTCATGGTTTATGTTTTCTTATGAATGTTTAATGTTTTTACTGTGATTAATGGTTGCTTGTGTTTTATTTTAAAAAAATTGAATTTCGTACTAGTTTAGACTTGAGCTTGTTTTATATGAAGATGGTCATTAGGGGTTCGTAAGCCAGAGTAAAAACTCTTTAATCATAACCGTGCATTTATTTGGGAGTTGGAAATTGACAACCATCATTCCCAAGCCGTTTTTATTATTTTATGTTACACATCAAAATTCCTCACTTCGATGGTGTCACATCTTCATTATCATAAGTATCGCAAGTGTCGTAAGTGTCACATTATCTTTCCCTAATTTTCACATCATGAACCACACCATGAAAACAATTTCTACAATCCATGAAACATGTTAGAAGAAGAATATCCATCATCTAACAGTCGGAACAAATGTTTTTCTAGGGAATTATTCATCTTAGTAACTTTTTGGAAGATAAACGCTCCCCTACTCATAAACAAGGAGTTCTAACACTCCTTTTCCATCTCAGGGGGAGTGTTGTAGCACTCGTTTTCCCATTCTAAGGGAGCGCTGATTTGGTTGAGGAAATCTTGGAAGAAATCCCATTTTCTTCTAAAGACAACTATGGATGGATCGAGTTGGCTTGGCTCGAATCTAACTCTAAATATGCATCTAAGGAAGATATAACAACTATTGGAGACATATCCTCAACTAATTCCAGATATACCCAAGGTAGTTGAGCCTCTCAAAGCCTATAAATGAAGGCATTCCCATGGTGAAACAGGAGGAGAAAATCAATAAGCATTGTTATTTTGATTGTGGAACTTTCGAGAAAGGGTTGGACGAGGAGGACTTGGAGAGGTTTTTGCAACATCATCTGAAGATTGTAAGTTTCCTTTTGAAGTTCTCATTTAATATACTTGGACTATTTCCTTCAAGTATGTGGTTTCATGTGCTTGTATATGTTTAATTTGATTTGCATAGATGAATTTGCTTTGTCTAATCCATTAGAGTAGAAGGAAGTCACTTGTTTCTTATTGTTCATTGTAGGTATTGATTTGCACCAGGAATTGGATCAAGGTTGCAGATAGGAGAAATTGAGACAAATGTCGTAAATAGAGTACATATTAATTTACCTTCTCCTCTCCTTTTTTGATAAGAAAAATGATTTTATAGGAATGGTAGTATCCAAATGAGTGATTCTGTCTTGGTATAGGGGTCAATAATCCAAGGGAAAGTCCACTTATCTGTAGGGGAATATTTTCATAACATAAATTGGTGAAATCATTGGGGAATGAATTTTCAGTTTATTATTTCCTTGGTTCATCCATGACTTTTGCCTATTCTTATATCCTATATGTTGATTTAATCTATTTTTACATCTCTTTTGTCTTTTCTAGTTGTCTCATAGAGCCTCTTAGTGAATTTTCCTGAGTTACTGATATTTTTCATCTTTTTCTCAAACTTTCCTCAGAACTAGCGCCCCTCTACAGTTCAATTTAGAGCGTTGTTGCTTAATAAATTCTCCCCTAGAGTCTACTAGGGAGCATTGCAGCACTGTGGTGCTTTGGTTACCGGAGTGTCAATTTTCCTTTCTTTGGAAAATTTTAGGGTTTCTTTCTTGTTGGGTATAGTCTTTGGATTTCTTTCTCTAACTCAAAACTTATTTTTTCTGATATTTTCCTATGCTTGACCAAAACTTGCTACCTTTCATTCTTTTTATTCCTTAGTGAGTTTTTGTTGTCTTTCATGATTGAAAAATCAACTTTTCTCTCCCAAAATTGGTTTCTTTTTCCACTCTTCTCAATTATCTGATTGATTGGAGGATTTCACAGGGAAGATCGTCGATCACAGATCCATTGTTTTCTTTATCCTTGATCCCTTACTCAATTCTTGAAGACTATAAAGTCTGAATTTTGATTTCAAAGTGGTTTTATTTGAGTGAATAGTTTGGTACTGGTTTTTCTTTCGGTCTCTTGTTTACTGTTGAGAGTGTCTTTCTTTGTATGATTTTTGCTTCTTACCTTTTCCTATCACGATAATGAACCTTTTTTCATTATTGGTGAAAGAATGAAGTATTGAACGAACATCTTGGTTTGCATCCACAATCAAACAAAGAAGTATTTATATGTGTTGGTTTGGATAATAGAAACGTTTTCTTTATAATTTGGCAATTATCTGACTTCTTGTTTGAAAACAAATAAGCATAAATTTTTTCATTCCTGAGTGTTTGTTAGTGACAAAAGAAAATAAAATCTTCTCCTTCTCGTAGCGAAAAGTTCATTGAAGATAAAATTTGCATATCATTATTTTTATCTTCTTTTGGAGTCGAGTCTCAAACATCATCAGTTTCACTATCATTCACCCTTATGTAACAAATAGCCACAAAAAACAAATGCTAATTAAAATTGAACTATAAACTTTTATTTCTTATCTTTACACCAACAATATAGGAATAGAGATTTGTAATAGGCTCTGAGAATAACTCTCCAAAGAATTCAAAACAAACTCAGAATCTTATGATAGGGAGAGAAAATCTAAACTAATTATAAGCATAGATGGGACCCCCCCTCTCACACAGGGGTTAAACAAAAGCTCGCATGTGGAAGAGAAATAGAGATTGTCCCTTTGAGGCTTAACCAATCATAGTAGAATGATCGTATATTGGGGTTTCTTCTTGAGGATCAACTGTTTTCATTTGGTCTCGAAGATTTGTGATTTTAAATCCATTCGGGGTCCTCTGGGGTTTACCAGTCCATTGTCTTTAGTTCTCTTGAGGAATTTCAGACTTGATATCCTGCCCATACGTTCAAACTCAATTGTCGATTGTAGCCACCTAGAGGTTGACTGTGACTTGGTATCTTTAGTGGCCATAAAATTTAGGGTCCTTACACAAGGTGACGGTGAAGGGAATTCTTTGTTGTACCTGGAATAGACATTGGTCAAACTCACTTGGGCTCCTTGGAGGGTAACCCATGGGTAAAAATGTGAGGGAAATTGCACCAAGGCATAAATCTATTAATCATGTTGCCAACATAATTGTTCCACCCGCTCAAATCCTATCCTCTTCTCACTTTGATCACACGATGTTGGATTCCATCACCAACTAGTACATTCATTGAGAGAAGTTATTGTTTTTCTTGTTGGTTTTCTAGATTTTTTAGCGAATGTTGTTTTTTTTACTTTAGTTTTCATTAAAATTGGTACGGTGGATGGTAAAGGTCTTCATATATCATGTAGGATGCAATGGTTTCCTCTAGAAGGCTACAAACCCATACCTCCTAACTCACCTGAAGACACTTACCATGAAGAGGTCAAAAACTTTTCAGACGTTGGGAGTGTCACGACTCCTTTGATAGAAAATCCTGAGAGAGCTTTAGTTGTGGTTCAGGAAGGTTCCACCCTTCTTGCAAACCCAACTTTGGAAATTCCTTATGACCCACTCCTTATCCGAGTGGATTCCTCGGGTAACATCATAGTATAAGATCGCCCTAGCCTATCATCAAGGCCATACGATCAACTAGACATGGAACCATGACAACCAACTTCCAATGAAGAATACAATACCCCTATCCACTCTAATGAAATGGTAGATCCACAACAAAATTATGTTTGGCCCATCTGGAGAACTCCATCAAGTCGGTATCTTTATGAAAAAATTAATTTTTGTTGACCACTCTTTGACTCTCCACATACATCTACCACCACTGGTGCAGATGCACAACCATCAGGTCAGCCTATTGACCATCCCATCAGACAAGCGATCAATACCACTACCACTTCAAGACAAGTTAAAAGTGAAACAAGAGTCATGTTACCTAGTCATTTTCAAAGTACCCTAATGGTTACACCTAACATCCCTCTTAAAGCAACAACTTCATATACTCCACAAAACCCTGTTGGGACACCTTCACATCAAAGGATGCAAAACCTTGCCATACAACAAAACCCAACTATGGGACAAGTCCCTACTAGGGGGAAACCCTCATTCAGTGGAAAAATCCCTACCAGGGGGAAACCGTCTTTCAGTCACAAATTATTACTATGGGAAACTCCCTTTTACCAGTCAAATCCCAGTTGTTATCCAATCGATGAGGGGAAAATTCTAGCCTTTGTTTACCAAAAACATGCCACAATCTTGGGGATCACCCCAGGGAGGACTTTTTCATCAGCCACATCAAGGATCATCATCAAACCCAAACCCATAGGGAGGAAATTTAAATCCCAATCCTTCTAGATTACATTCTGGAAAACCCTTCCCAGGGGTATCGAATCCCACTTCGGGTCCTCAAGGTCAACCATATTTTCCTATCCAAGGAAAAATTCCTTAACCCCCTCAAGGTCAACCTAGTTACCCTCCTCGAGGGAAAACTAGTCAAGATAACTATCCTCCCTTAGGTTACACTGGTTATCCTCCCTAGGGTCAAATGGGTTTCCCTTCTCCTTTTATGCAAATCCCTCAACAAATGAATCTTGATTTTGTTGGTCAAAATCAACAGCATATGGGAGGACCTGTTGGATACAACTATCTACCACAACCAGTTTACAGTCCTACTGGTGTTCCTATGCCACACCATTATCTTCCTCAAGATAATCAACAGTTATCATTCTTATCCACTTTATATCTACCGGTTTTGTTGAGATTAACAAATGATCCCATATCACACTCCCTTTTTGGCAATCATTCCTACCAAATTACCCTCTGATATTCCAAAAATTGACGGCAAACCTGGAGAAGACCCTAATAATCAAGTTATGAATTTTCATCTGTGGTGTTCATCAAACTCATTGATGGATGATTCCACCTGTTTACATATTTTCCAGTGTACACTTATGGTTTCAGTGGATAAATGGTACATTGAGTTACAACGTGAAACTTTTCAATATTTTAATTCACTTGCCATGGATTTCCTCACCCACTTCCAATTGCCTATCCACTATGAAACCGGTACATAACTTTTGACATCCTTTCATTAGACTAACTCTGTACATATTTATGATCATATTCATGAATGGAGAGGAAGACGGTGGTTGATCAAAGAAACCATTCCAAACCAACTGTTGGTTGATTGGTTCACCAAATTTCTATTACCTCTGAATGCTATAGATGTAGCCATGGGTGGTGTACTAACAGAAGAGGAAGCCATTTCTCTTGCTCAGTATTTGGATTTGGTTTATTACCAATCCGGTACTTTGTATGAATTGATCCCAAACGCTCCTCATACATCAACCAATCCATCAAATCCATCCTCCATCGCTCATTCAGATGGAGTTATCGGTTTTGTCAAAACCTAGTCTGGTTCACAGTCAACTAGCACAACCAATCATTCGATCACTACCCCAACTACTGAGACAAATCCACTCTCATCAAAATCCAACCCAAATCAAGTATCTGAAGTGAATGTAGTCCAATCTTCTTCTCCACAACAATCAGGGGGGGGAAATAAAACTAAAAATAAACCCAAGAAAAATAATAATCAAATTTAAAGTCTAGAAACACAAGCAAAACCACCTGCTACTGAAAATCAACCACAGTGAAAACTGAAAATTCCATGTCTCATTTGTGTTGAAGATCACTACACACGAGACTGTCCCCATCGGGGAAAATTTTCTAAACGTTTTAAAGAAAATTATCAACCCATTGTATTGACACATCCTTTTCCACAACAACAGTCATTGGTTGCAGAAAATCCTACACCTTCAATAGGAAGTAACCCAGGTCATCCTCCTAATGAGGATGCTTCATTGAGTGCACACATTTATATGTTTAATGGGGTATATTTGACCACTCACACTATGACATATGACACACCACCAGGTAAACCCGGTAAGGAAAACGTAACCAATGGGATTGTACCAGATCTACTGTCCACTTCAGTTATTCCTCCATTTGGACCTATCCATATTAAGAAACCAAGTTTTGAATCTATCCAACACCCACCCAAGAGCACAATCCGAAAGTCGACCTTTAATCTTAATTCTCATGCTGCTCAAAACTACAACATTATTGAATATTTGACCCAAGCACCTTGCACTATGTCAGCTCTCGAAGTTCTACAACACTTCCCTAGCCAACATAGAACTCTCTTGGAAGCCATCGAAGTATAGATCCCGAGTCATCCAATAATATCACGTTCAATCTGGATAATTTTAAATCACAACTCTCTCACCAACTTGCTTTCCAAATAAATGTCGTTGCCCATAATCAACATATTCATCAAACAATATTGGATGAGGGAGAATCCACATGTGTCATTTCCTTAGCTTGCTGGAAAGGCCTTAAATCACCTGGTCTTAATCAATCTCCCACCATGTTAAGAGAATTTAATGGAAGAGGTTTTCGACCTCATGGATTATTACAATCCTTAGTCATTCAACTGGGAGGAAAAATTGTTTTTGTCGATGTTGAAGTAGTCGATGCTCCCCTTGGTTATAACTTGTTGCTAGGAAAAAGTTGGTTCTATGCTATGATTGTCGTCGCTTCATCATTTTTTCAATGTTTCCAATTCCCTCGTCAAGGTAAAATTATGACCATCGATTAGTTAGATTACTGCACCCCTGATGCCTGCACTCAAACAACCAACAATATTCCATTTTTGGGAGACTCAAATATTACTTATAAAAGTGTTGGGGTAGGTCTCCTGAAATATTATTCGCTCATGGTTACTTTCCCTACACCTCTTCCTCCAACCACACGACACATTACAATGGTTAATATGATTTTGACTATGGTACATCAATCCCTCAAATCATCTGATTTGTGGATCGTACCTAGTCCCTTAGAGTTTGATACACTAGGTGGCACTATTCCACTTAGTCCTACAGAGGCCGAATACAATGACATTCAATTTGTCTCTCCTTCACTGGATGACCAACACACTGGACGACCAACATATGTTGGAATCTACTTCATATTCACTACCATCTTAGTTAAATTCTCTATCCTCCACTTTCGATTACATCCTACAAATTTTTCCATCAAATGAATCTATTATGGAAATGCTTAGTATCGAGTAGGAACCATGGGATGAAAACCACCATCATTCATCCTTTCTTCCCAGTTTAGATGATATTGAGAAAGCTATTTCCTTTGTCTTTCCTACCAATATTGTCGACTCTACCCAATCTCCGATATTCACTTAGGATACCATCTCTGAGGGGAATTTGGGAAATATTTCTCGAACGATTACTGTTGACATATCCATAAAAGAAGGTATTGTGGAAAACATACAACTAGGTGCTAATTTTTCAACTGAAGAGGTTGAAACTTATACCACCTTGTTTAAATAATTTTGTGACATCTTTACTTGGAGCTACAAAGAAATTCCAGGGATCGATCATTTGATCGTTGTGCATGAAATCAAAGCTTACCTAGGAGTCAAACCTGTGAGATAGAAACTGTTGGCAAATTCAGTGGGCAGAATGCAGTGAATGCTTGTCATTGATGACAACAGTGAGGATTGTTGGCAAATTCAGTGGACAGAATGCAGTGAATGCTTGTCATTGATGACAACAGTGAGGATAGCAGAATAAGAAATTTGAATGTAAATCTCAGGAGGAACAGCATGGAAGAATATGCCCACAAAATCTCGAGATACAGAAGTTTGCTGAGAAGAAGGAAGATGGTGACCATTGGATCCCATACAAATTTCCCGAAAGAACGAGAGCCGTCAGATCTTCAGAAGCTACGCAGAGGTTAAACGCAGTGGTTAAGTCCTACTGTGCAGAGGTTAAATCCCGAAGGATTAGGAATCGTCCATTCGCAAGGACAGGTGGCATAAGATCGAGCGTTGTCGGAGATATCCTCATCGGCAATTCGGGGATCGAGATTTCAAAGTGCAAAGAACAATGTCAATGAAAACCCTGAAATCGCGAGACGCGAAATCGCGATATAATCACGACCATCATATTAAGGATGAGATCTAGACCGTTCATTTGTATGGACACGTGGCAGCCAGGAGGCCTCATCGGCAATTCGGGGATCGGGATCTCAAAGTGCAAAGAACAATGTCAATGAAAACCCCGAAATCGCGAGACGCGAAATCGC
>ML777406.1:735093-763840 GCA_009831015.1 Picea engelmannii | reverse complement strand
TTCTTTCATTAATAGAAATCGTGTATTACTGTATCTCTGTGTTTATGGTTGCATCTCTGATATATTTCTGTTATATTACTGGATATACGCGATATCTCTGTGCATTTCTTTATTACATCTCCGCTCTCATTTCGTGCCGAAAACAATCCGGATCAGGACTACACTAGGGTTCAACATGTAGGTAGATCTAACCATCTAAAAGTATCCTACTTTTTATAAGTACCCCAAATATACCCCACATTCATGCATGAAATACAAAGTGAAAAGATATGGTAACTCTACCTTTAACTCCACGTTCGATGTCGATCCTTTCGCGTTCAATAGCTCCGTTGACTACAAGCCTCCTCCCAAGGTTGGCCTGCATTAAAAAATAGATAAACAAATAACTACAAAACATTCATCGCATATATGAATTATGGGTTAGATGTCAGTATAAAACATAAATCAAACATAGATATTTGACACATCATATTTCGGGACAGAAAAAGTATTCCTTTTATTGATATCACAATGTTTACTTATAATGAGATCGGTGACTGCTCCTTGAACTTGGTCTGGTCTCCTCTTTACCAAGCTCCAACTGTGCTTCCATGTATCTTTCTCCTCTCACACTTCTTCTAAGGAAGTGGCATAGGCTTATGATGGAGGAAAAAGGGAAAGAATGGGAAATTCTGATGCAAATCTCACAAGGTAGATGCAATTATATGGGCCAAGGAGGGGATGTGAAATGGGTAGAGTTCCATTGTTATTATGATTATATTTTGAATGAGACCCCAACACCTCCTTTTATATGACCAAAGGATGGTTATTCGATTGGGTGACGAGCTATAGGCAGTGGATCAATAGGGAAACTACCCAATAGCTCGTAATATCAACGAATTCCTTGCAACTTTTTAATTTTTGCAACATTTGTGGGTATACGCAGGTTGTAATGGTGCATCTAGCATATGTACGCGAGCTGTAGTGGTGCAGAAAGCATGTGTACATGGGAAATAGTGGTGCAGGGCATGTACATATTCAAAAATAGAGTTTTTAAGAAGAGTTGCTCAGTGATGGCTTGGAAAAAATAGCAAGTAAGAGGGCTTGATGCCAGGTATGCATGTATGGTGTAATTTAGGGTTATAACATATGCTCCCTAATGTGTGAGGTCAGAAGAGCATATGATGGCCAAAATACATTACAAATCTTCACCAAAGTATGAAGTGAGTGAGCCTGGGACCAGAGTTCGGGAGGTGTCATCTACAAAATAACAATTTTCTCACCGAGGCGAGCATACCCATGCTCGGAATAAAATAAATCATGGCTGCCAATCAAATACATTGTAGATCCATGTCATATAACTATATAAAGTGTAGCCATGAGAAATACACAATGGAACTACATCTCAAAATCAAAGATATACATGTATAGTATCCATCTTCAAGAAGCCATTGACACATGATGGCTGGACACGAGGCCTTCAGAGCTCGAGCAACAACTTCAAGATCTTAAAAACTTGGGTAGGAGTGTAATGTGAGTGTATGACTTCACTACCCAAATGTCTTCGATGACTCATCAGGGAATAGACAAGAGGATCCTGGTGATCAAGCAAAGAACTTCAGTCATTTCAAACAAGGATTTGATTGGACTTTCGGGATGGTCGGGCATGAGGGAAAGAGAAAAACTGCAGAAGGGCAGAATCAGGTTGAGTAAAAACTTCCCTTGGACAATAGCATGACAGATGATTAGACTCAGGAAGCATGATATTGACATAATTTCACAATGTAGGAGGCAACACAAACTCTCCATGTGTTTGGAAGAATAACAAAATGGAGGAGGACACAACTCTATGTAGTGAGAACAACTTCCTAAGGTCATATTAAATCCCAAATATTGACGAACAAATGGAAGGATGTGCTTTGTCCAAGGGCGACTCATTGTGCTTCCATAAAAAGAAAATAAATTTCCCGCCCTCTTTTTGGGGTATATTTGATTTTTTTTTGTCTTTTTCAATATTTTGAAAGAGCTTGAAAAAGAATAAAATAATGATATGTTACAAAGGAGGAATGAGTGTTGCAAGCATACTAGTTCCAAGAGCAAGGAATACACTAATTATCATAGCAAGGAGACATGTGTAGGAAAAGGACACTCAAAAAAATTCCTCCATGGGTCAAGGAGTCAGGTCGCAGAGGCAAAGTGATACAAGGCTTGCGTATAAGGCATGCTTCAAAGGTTCAGTTTAGAGAAACATGGAGCCAACATTGGGCCAAATACGCGGAGTTGCAAATGTGATTAACTGGACATGATGAAACCCCCTTCAATGTATTTTTCACGAGCCCAGAGAAGGTAAGATCGATGGTTTTTCATTTTTAGAGAGTTTGAAAAAGCATAAAAGAAGACTCTGTTGGGGTACCATTTTCAAAAGTAGTCTAGTCAGTTCAAAAAGGGGTAAACTAGCACCGAAAAGATGTCTATTCAAAACCGTTTAACGAGTGTGACAAAGACAATATCACTCAACAATCTTTTCAATTTTAAGGAGTTTGAAAATAGCTTAGCTATGGACTCGCAACATTTTTCTAGATTTAGTCTCCTTAGCCCGAAAAAGTAAAATTTACTTAGGAGAACTCTCCTGGCGAGACGAATCTCCCGAGGTGTACCTTTTTTCTCCCTAATCTACAGGCCGGAAAAAGGGGTAAACTTATGCCAGTAGATGTTTTTTTGAACCAATTAACGAGTGTCAAAGAACAAGGTCACTTGGCGATCTTTTCAATTTTAAGGAGTCTGAAAAGAGCTTAACTATGGACTCTGTATAGCATGTTCTTCTGGACCAATTTAACGAGTGTGAAGGAACAAGGTCACTTATTTTCAATTTTAGGGAGTCTGAAAAGAGCTTAACTATGGACTTTGTGGGGGTTCCTTTTTCACAAATTTCATCCCTCGGGCCCGAAAAAGGGTTAAACTTATACCTGAGAATAATCTTCTAGCGAACCAGAGTTCCTAGAGTATACCTTTGTTCGTACAATTGACCATCTAGACCGAAAAAGGGGTAAACTACCACCGAACAGATGTGCCTTCAAATTTTAGTTCGACGAGCGTGAAGTAAAACAAGATCTCTTGGCAATCTTTTCATGTTTAAAGAGTCTGAAAAGGGCTTAAAACAAGACTCGTTTTCTGGGAGTCCCGGGGATGAGGCCAAGAGTGATGAAACATCATACATATGAGGCTCAAACTCGTAATCATGATAGGACTAACAAGGACTCCCAAGCCTAAATTCATTAACGACATCATAGACGCCAAAAATGCAACCAAGATCTACCTAGGGCATCCATGTAAAGGGAGGCTCTACCACTAAATTACGACAATTCTAAAGCAGCAATGACAGTTCCACGTCGTGATTCGATGAGATGGATCCTATGGAAAAGTGGAAAAGACTGAGATGCAAAAAGTGGAGGTGGAATCCTATCTTAAATGCAAGAAGTTGGGAAAAATGAATTTTACCAAAGGACCTTCCCATCTCTCAAAAAGTTTTCAAAACCAAAAGTAAAGTGTATTGTAACATCCAATGAGAAACTCAAGAACCATACTAAATGATTTTCAAGCCAGAAAGAACGACAAATGGGTTCAAAAAAGTGGCAAAAAGGCCAAAAAAGTCTATAAATAGAAGCTAACAACTCATTTTCACCATTGAAAATTGAGAATTAACCAAAAATCCAAAAACACCCCTTTGGTAAAGAAGTTGATTCCAGGAGCTTCAGAGGACGAAACGAACTTCTGCTTGGACCAAGTAAGTACAAATCAACCCCTCTTGCATTTCAATACTTTCTTTTTGCATTTCTTTTGTTTTTTTTTGGGGGGGGGCACACACCTTTAAAAAAGGATGGCCCTATGTAAATGCGGGTTGTCCAAGGACAACCCATGTATTCCCATGGGAAGAAAACAATATGCCCACGTGCATACACTACTGTGTCCAAAACAGCCCACGTACACCCTCAAAAATGTAGAAAATACAAATTCAAGATCTAACTTCCTCCATGAACTTGTCATTTGATAGGATGTATGTCCACTGGAGAGAGAGGGAGCATGAGGATATAGATATCTTGATCGATGAGGACTCTGTAGCTATGGCCGCATTGAGACAATGCGGGTTATGGAAGTTTTTTTTGGTGTCCATTCATGAGGGCACAACCCAGGTTTTTGAATGCCTTGGTGGATTAATGGCACCCCGACGCTGAGGCTTTTATGCTGGAGGGGCAGTCATTTACTCTATGAATGTCCTCTCGAGGAGAGTTCAACTAGTCAACTTGTGAGCTTTCCCCCCCGAGCCTCATAATATTGTCGAGTTGATCGAGTTGTATTGCGAGGCTGGCACTGAGAAAGTAGGTTCTCAGGTGTTGATCCACAAGATCACCAAACTATCATTGAAAGTGATAGTAATGTTTATTGGTTGGATCACTGGATCTGTGGCCTTACATCAAGCCTCCTGGGTGCACATGTATTGTGCGGTGCAGTGCTTAAATGCACGAATTTTTGACTAGAGCACGACCATGCTTGACTACATGAAGAGACAACTCACCGAGTGTCTTGGGTGGAGTAACAAAAACTTTGTATTCGGTACCATTCTGTGCTCATTCTTCTTTGAGAGGGTACCCAGTCTCATTCCATGAGAGATAGTGCGAGGGCATGTGGCCTTACTCCCAGCAGTGTGGATATGGGCAGCGTTGTTGTCGCAATAGGGGGGAGGAAGGACCGTAGATGCCTTCAACGATACATTTTTTGACTAGTGGGCACGGAAGATTACGGCGATAGAGGACTAACCCTATGCTGCGATCAACTTTTGCAGGGACCCAGACATGCCTATACCTCCTGGAGAGGAGCGAGGAGAGATGGGTACGTTTGATTTTAATGTAATTTAATTTTTAGTTTCTTTTTATATATATCATTTTTATGTGTGTTGGAGCCGCCTTTGTTTTTTTTAGCCTGTTTAAAATTTCATATCTTAATGCTTGAAATCAAAAGTCGGTCTTTATATTTTCATTTATTTTTTCCCAAAATCTCAAGAGTCTCATCACGCAAGCAGCGATGGCTATCATACTCTTAAGGCACGAGTTATTTTCTTTTAATCGTTTAAACGAGTCTCTCCTTTTTACCTTGGGATGTCGCATGTTGGAAGTTATAGATCACATAGTTTACAAGTCTCGAGGGGCGAAACGACGAACTAGTTTTAAAAAGTTTACCCAGATCATTACCGAGAGTAAAAATACTCTAAACCGCAGCTAAGCATCATCGAGATTTCGTGTCTTGGCATTTGCTAGCTCCAAAAGTCTTACCGTCGTAACCCCGATAGCCGAAACCACAAGATTCTTGTTTTAGTAACTTGGGTTAATGTTAAAGGTAAAAAATTTAGCCGCAGTTAAGATCTATCGGGAATTCGCAACTCGGTGTGTTTTCCCTCAAAAGTTATACCTTCAAAGCCTCGAGTCGCAAAGTCACGATATAAATATAAACGTAATTAATTAAGCACTTAATCTGGTTCTATCCTCCAAATTTAATCAAATCATATCATCGCGATCTCATGATTTCGCAACTCGGCATACAAGCCTCCCAGAAATTATACCTTCGAAGCCCCGAGTCACGAAGTCGCGATATAAATAACAATGTAATTAATTAAACACCAAATCATGGTTACGTTTTTTATTAACCAAAGCTAATTGTCGCAATCTCGGGTCTTAGAGGTTCAAAGGGATAAAGCGAAAGCTCACGATGAGGCGAGTGTCGAAAGACTAATTAACATTTAAAAAGGCCTGATTAATTAAGCTAAGCCAACATTTTCATTGTTTTAATACGAAAATTAATATACACAGTCTCCGAGGCGATTTTAAACTTTCTTTCCACCAACTTGCATTATGGACTGTTAAAATTTATGACATTAATTAGAAATGAGGCAAATTGACAAGTAAGGGTTTGGTTTTTATTGCTAAATTTATATTTAAGAATGATTTGATCATTCTGTCCCTAAGGACTACCTGGTTTTAAATAGTCGAAGACATGTGTTTTTTATTTGTTGTCTCAAATTTCATTTCTATTCTACGCAGAGCCAACTTTTCGCGAGCGAACTAATTTCTGTATGTATACATATTTTTATCGCAGGAGAGATAAAGTAGAATCCCCTGCCATGGCTCCGTGAAAAGCGTTTAAAGCCAATGTCGAGGTTTCAGGACAAGGTTGAGACAACGTTTCTGATACTTCACCTCGAAGTGTCGACTCTGTCAGGACCTGGTCATATATTTATGAGGTTCTACAGTCTGAATTGGTAGATGTTTCGGATGATTCCAGTGAAAATGAAAAATATGACCTGATCACCAAGTATAATATCATCTTCCAGGCTCAAATGCATAAAGTAGCGGCTAGGCCATGTCTGCTCCCTTACTATGATATGATCTGGTGGGCATTAGACCGTGTAGATGTACCAACCAGAACCATCGTCAACGAGTAGAGGGTCACCATTGGGACTTTCAGACCCAAACAATTGCAGGCTATGTACAAGTTACCAGCTGTTTCGGACTTTGTTTACAATGTCGAATTCCTAGAGAATTTTAAACATAAGGAATGTGTGCAATACGACAAGACTATGTCTAGTTTAATCAAAGATTGGGTTTCACACCCTATGAAGTTCATGGCAGACAGTAATGGTATATATTCAATAGCTTCTCTAGAACCACAGTTCAAATATATCGCTATGATGACCTGCAGATTATATGGGAGAGAGGACACCACACATTTTTTCCTTCAGTGGGTGCCTCTAATTCACATGGTCGCTGAAGGCTGTTCCTTCGACTGGGATAAACTATTGTTTGATAGTTTGACCAGTCGAATTATAGAGTATCGAGCGCAGAAGGAGAGTGAAAAGATTGCTTCATTCTTTATGTCCACATATATCATGGACGCTATGTGTTTTCTGACACCTTTTCCCTTGATGAGTTGGAGCTGGACTCCATCGGAGGTTGAGCCCATCCACATCTACCATTCAAAGTTGTGGGAAGAAAAAGACTCAGATTTTGTGTATGAAATCTTTAACTGGGTGATGGTACCTCTTCATGTCACTATCTTCGGCCACCTGCCACCTAGGATCTCAGACAGTATCGCGGTAAATCTGAGCAGTATAGCCGACTGGTACGTGGAAGCAGAATTTTCATATCTCAGGGTTTTCGGCCCTTTTGTTCCTCCGAATGCCTTGCCTTTATTCATACCCGATAGGCTAGCTTGTTGTGAGATTGCCAAACAAACCATGATTGGTGGCATAAGCAAGGAGCTTAAGGGATATTCTAAGAAGGTATGGCCACCTTTTCCTATTCATTTAAGTTCATATTCTTTGTTAGATTTTGGGCATGCTAAAGCTAAGGCAGCAGCCCTGGAAGACCTGAAATTGGTTCATGTTGAATTCAAGAAGCACGATCCACATAGGGTCATAAGTAACCACTTAGCCAATTGTGGGCTTAAAAGGTTTGAGCATGAAAATTCACCCTCGGATGACATTTTTCGAGGCATGAGATCTTATGCCGAGGTTTTGGCTTGGATAGAAGCGCTGTCTCCTGAAGAAAGGGTCGATGTTTAAAAATTCCAAGAACATCAGCGGAGTTGTCTTCCCCCAGTATTGCGGGGAGAAAATCCAATAACAGTAGAGGTGCAGCAAAAAGAAGTTGAAGGCTCAAAAGATTTAGCACCAAAAGAACACCGGGACAAGGAGGAGCAAACTAAGAGTCCGAAACCAGAAATGAAAACTCCCAATCCACCAGAAAAGCAGACTCTAGTTACCACTCCAGGCCAGTCAGCTAAGAAAATCGGAGATCCCATCACCTCCATTACTCCCTTACAGTCCACTCAAGAGAACATAGACGCAGGGTGGATTTTCAACGAAGAATTGAGACCTATAAGGATGGAAGAGGTCCCTCCAAATGAGTTATTTTTTGATAAAAAGAGAAAAGTTGTGGTAAAAAGAGAATTCTATCAAGAAGCAGGATCAACAGCCAAGAAATTTAAGGTGTTGACCAATGGGAAAGATAAGAAGAGAGAAGACTTTACGACAGAAATAGCTAAGACATTAGGGGCATATGCTACGGCAAACCAATTTTTAGTCGGGGTTTTGAAAAATCAGCTGAAGCGAAAAAATCACCTCATCAAAACCTTAGAAGATAAACTAGCCACAACAGAAGAAGTTGCTAAAGACCGGGCAAACACAGGAATAGAACAAGAAAGGATGGCTGATAAAAAGGAAATTGAGTTGCTCAAAGCTAAGCTCGAACAAGTAGAGCTGGTAGCTCAGACCAGTCAAATACAGGTAGGCCAACAAAGAGACTTGATAGGGCAGCTACAGGTTAGATTAGAGTTCGTCGAAAGCCAAGTTATAAATATCGGGATATTCCAATCCCAGACTATGGAGATTCAGAGCAGGGTTTCTGCAGCCCAACGAAGTTTACTTGCAAAGGTAAAGACGATTAAGGAAAATTGCCTGCTTATTGATCAAGTATCAGAAAACTTATCTATTAGAGAGAGAGAAGCTGGAGCAGCTCAGGTCGCATTTCAAAAGGCTGTAATAGCTACAACAAACAATGAATCAGCAAATAGTTCCAAGTTTTCCATTTCAGAACAGACCTGAGGTAATATTTTGTTGAAAGAATGGGAACGCAGCATATCAGAAGGAAAATTGCAAGACAAGAAGGTAAGGAAATCCTGTGAAGAGGCTTTCAGTTCTATAGATGGAAATCTGTTAGGAATTGATAGCGAGAGTAATGCAGGGACGCTGAGCCAAATGAATAGGTGAAATTATCGCTTGATATAAATGAGAAAGAAGAAAGAGATTCGGCCAAAGTCTCACAAGTAACTCTGGTAGACATAGTTCAAATAGATAAATGGATTATTAAACCAAGTGTGAAATTGTGCGCTACTGACACCCTAGACCGACAGATGGAAGAAAGGCTACAGCAATTAGTCAGAGATTGTTACATTTTTGAGGCAAATTGTCAAGCGGAACCTTCAAGGTTGGTATCTCGACTGGTGGAAAAATGTGTCACTTGTACCGATCATGCGAGAGGGTAGGCTTCTGGTATGAAAGAAAGACATAGGATAAAGAAATGAAACAATTGATCTCCTTCTCATTGTAACTGAAAATCCTGGAATGATTGGGATTCCATCATATGTAATTTTGTATAAATATACAATTGAAGGAAGAAAAAGTGGCTGGACCTTTTTGGGTCGATTGTAATAGAGATTTTCCTTCCTCGAGAGTTAATACAAAGAAAATCCGAAGATTCTCGATTCCATCCAGACTGTGTTATGAGTTTGTTTCCTTGTATTTCATATTTCATTTCATTTCATATATGTATCTGATGAATGCTTCACTATAATTTAGTACAACCTCTACTATAGTGAATAAATTCTAGTTTTCTATATTGTTTACCGTTTTTCCTCTGTACCAGCTATCAGCAGGTATAAGACCAGTGAACACTTTAGATTTCTATATATATTTTGTGCTTCATCAAGTTATTTCTTTATATTTCTCTTCTTCTGTTTATAAGTGAGATTCTTCCTTGATAGGAGCCTTACATGATAGACAACTTAATGTTTTCTTACACCTCACACACATTTATTTAAATATAACTCAGTTACGGGAAAGTGCCTTTGGTTTGCACCCTGTTTTCATTACCTGAGCTATAAACTCTCCTTTATACAACTGAAATCGAGACAGCGTCTAAAAAGTATTTAGATTTTCTTATTATTTTGTTCCTCTATGACTGTCCTTGTGACAAGACAGCCTAATATTGAACCCGGACTATCAGATCAAACACATATTGCCTTGAATATTTTTGATACTATTCTTAACATAGCCACTACCCGGGTCGAACTGGAACATTCGTGGCCAACGATTGAAAGGGACATAAACATCCAGGAACAGTTGGAAGCTAGACGACAACCTCGAAATCATCCCTAGCTTCCCTTGCCGAAGGTTGACATTTCTTCCTTCTCTACCCCTTACTCACTTTCGGATGCCTAGACACTGTACTTCTAAGCCTTAAGTAAAGACTCTAGAACAACAATGTGAATCAGAGTATCTGAAAACTATGTATTTTTTTATGTACAGATGTGGGACCAATGCGTCCAGCAAATTTCACGAGGGCCAGGAAACATCCTCAACCAGAGGTAGTACTAGCAGCAGCCACCAAACCAACAACAACAACAGTAGGGGGACCTCCAGTCGGAGAGGTTGAGAGAGTGTTGAGACGGGTGGAGAGGAACCTCACCGCGCTCACTCGTACAGTGCCCATGGCCAAGATCAAGGATCTCCCGCCATCGATGCAGCCTCACGTAGTTGGGGTGCCATGAACTTGGGTCCAACTCTTATGACATTTGGAAAACATTGTGGTTCACTATGGCAGGGCCAATAGGCCCTGTGCTTAGCTTAGGATGGACCACTTGCATGTCAAGGGAACTCTTTGTATATTTTGAGGGCATAAGCTCCGTGATGTATACCAGACATATTATTTTTTGAGGTGTTTGCACCCACCTATGTAATCTGATACTTTTGATATATATATGCATACTTACATCTTTTATGTCTTATGGATCACATTTTTACAATGTATGTACATGTGTATGTGTGTGCTTATTTTTATATGTGTGCAATATGCCAATCTAATACTTGATTAGCTAGAGTTTTTTTCATTTGATTTAGTCTCCTAGGAACATGGATATACGTAATATAATCAAAACATTGTTCTAAGAGACGTACCCTAAGGAATTGTCGGTGTACAGTATGATCATAAATGCGGTAAGCCCCATTTAACTGGGACACAACCAGTTGTGCATATAAGTAGACCCGGAGGTGAGAGATACCATGTGACAAAGCGTTACAAAGAAACTCTATCACTACATTGTACTCGGTGACATTATTTGTGGTGTCACCTAGACATATACCTCTAGAAGATACCAACTGGCCTTGAGGTGTGAAGATCACCCAAGCTGCGAAAGCAAGTATCCGAGTGTGTAAGCTAGTGTCGTCCACGAACCCAACAAACACCTCTGATTCACTTGACATATACCACAATGAAAAAGATGACATCAAAAGCGACACATCCATAAAACAAAAAGCCAAAAACTAATTGTATAAGAATTACACATACGTACAAGAAGTCACCCAAGGCGACCCACCTATGAGTAATACTTATTGATGTAGATCCCATTTCTAGGCTCTACCAAATCATTCCATTCAAATTCAACCAGACGATAAGTGCCCTTGTTTAATACCTCCTTTGCAATGAAAGGTCTGAACCAGTTGGGTTTAAACTTGCCTACCCCCAAGGGATCCTTATCTTTGTCGTAGACTAGGACAAGGTCACCTTCAGAGAAAATACGAGGATAAATGAACTGATCATATTGACACTTGAATCGTTTCTTGCG
This sequence comes from Picea engelmannii, assembly GCA_009831015.1. Classification (NCBI taxonomy): domain Eukaryota; kingdom Viridiplantae; phylum Streptophyta; class Pinopsida; order Pinales; family Pinaceae; genus Picea; species Picea engelmannii. The sequence goes on along the minus strand of ML777406.1, from coordinate 752,410 downwards.
AGCCTCGTTAGCCAAGGCTACATCACAATGTTGCTCATCTAGTTGTTCGAAATATAATAAGCATTCCTCAAGCGGTGAAGTGTCTGGCAATAACTGTACTGCCAACTTTAGAGATGGGATCTGGCACTATATACACAAGACTGCTTCCATCCCGTAAACAAGTTGAATAGGTGAAAAACTAGTGGTAGTCTTTACAGACATTCAGTAGGCCCATAATGTCGATTACAACATCAAATGCCAATTTGACTTGGCCAAATTGATCGTTCATTGTAGAATGGTCTTGAGAGACTTATTCACAGCTTCCACCTGACCATTCACTTGTGGGTAGTAAGGTGATGAATTCTCTTACCTCAACCCAAGATTTGATGTTAACTCAGACATCATTTTATTCTGAAAGTGACTGCCATGGTCAATGACAATCTCCCTCGGGATATCGAACCTTTCTATTATCTGATTAAACAGAAATAGAGTTGTTGTCTCTCCATCATTATTGAATGTCGTCATAGCTTCGACCCACTTTGTGAAGTAGTCTACTTCTACAATGATATAATGATTCCCCATGGCTAAAAGGGGGTGGCATGTAGTATAATCAATCCCCCATTTGGTGAAGGGGCATGTTATCACCGTAACAATTTTCGGATGGAATCCAAATTTCAAAATTTTAGCAAAGAGCTATATTGCTATGGAAGTATGATAGTTTGGAGGACCAGGCTATATCTGGCAGCGTATGGACAAATATAGTGGAGGCGCGAAAGGTAGGACTCAGTGAACCGTCGATATTGAGGCATCCCAGATCAACGGCTAAGGTACATATTGGAGAATGAAGCAGCGCGGAAGATAACTATTCGAAGGCGGGTCAGGGAAAACTGTCATGGTTTAAATCATGGAGGTGTGGCACCCTCAGAGACACATCAGGGCGAAAAGAGGTCTACCTAAAACTAGTTTCTCAAACCCTTGATGTTGAAATTTGTTGGGTCAAGGTGGACCATAGATCTTAGAGCGATCTAGATCAACGGATGAAACTCATATCGGTGATTGAAGTAGCACAAAGATTAATCGATCGAGGGCGGCCCGTGGAAAAATGTTGTGGTTTAAATCGTGGATGCATGACGCCCTCAGAGACACATCGACGAGAAAAGTGTTCTATCTAAAACTGTAGTGTCCAACCCCTGATGTCGATGGGCAAGTATAAAAGGAGGACTCGCAACATTATTTTATGATATTTTGAAGCATTCAAATGTTCAAAAATTAGCACAAAGCATCCATTTGAAACTCAAGCTCAGAGCTAAATCAAATTCATGCTTCACCGCTAACAGGTATTTTTCACCATGCCCACTAATCATGTTGTTTTATCCATGAATGAACAATACATCTCCTCTAGAGAAGAAGCCCTAATTGACAGAGACTTCGATGTTTTTGACACAGAGATAATAGTTTCACCCGTTTCTGTATCCAGATTGAATTTGTCAGACAATGTTGGAATACACATACCTTTCCTCAAAGCAACTCAAGCCTCCATCACTCCTTATGTCGTAGAAGTAGTCTTTCCTTTCCATGAATTTGTAATCTGGTGTACGAAGTGATATTCTCAGGAAGAAAGAGTCATTTTGAATAAATTAAGGTCAAAGGTTTTATGTGAAATAGACAATCCATCACTCTGGCACACCCTCAGTATACCAGAGTCCTCCCCCACAGTGTCAGAGCCCTCCGAGGAACATAAAATGATCACAAATTATAGAGAATGCTCACCAGAAGTAAAAACCATGTTTCTGCAGACCATTGTCAAGCCTGAACGCCATCCAGAGAGTCTGTCGTTACCTCCCAGTGTAAGTGTCCTGGTCATCGAAATCTAGTGGGCTTGTTCTCTGCTAAGTCAAATTTTAGGGTTGTATAGTGACAAGTTTGTGGTAGAAGTCATGTTAGGTTTCTTGTTGACCTTCTATATGTCAGGTTCTGGTTAGTCGGTCTGTGTCAATTTTGACAAATTCATAGCTGATAATATGCATCAACAGTTGGTTAACTTCAATTCATTGAGACACTTCAGATACTACACACACTTGTTGAGAATGTTCCTGGAATATAACAAAACCAAATTTCCTGAGACTGCATTTATTTTGACTGAGTGTAAAAGGATCACCATGCTTATTTTCATCAATAATACTATGTCCAAGTTGTACAGTCTTATCTTTGGTTCAGATCTGCCAAGGGTTCTGGAAGAAATGAAAATCTCTTTACAACCAAATCCAGAGAACAGGATAGGAGATTGGATGATGTTCATACAATCTACCGTGATCTGGGTATATGGCTATCAAGAAGGACCTTATCTTTTACTAGTCTTTTTGACTCCTGGGATCTTTTCTTTGAAGTTCATCAGAAAAAGGATCATCTCAAAGACAGATCATTTTTTGAAAGCACACAAGGCTTCTAACTTGAAATTTCCTTTCATAGTGGGACCCTTTGTGGTGAAGAACAAGTCTTGTTTGCCTCAGGTCCAATCCAAACTAAGTGAATTCGAGTTCACACAGTTGCAAGGAAGAAAGTATGATCCGCATAAGATCATATCAAAGAGAATATTGGCAAGCAGACAAGGCCCCTATGAACATAAGCATGTCGAAGGATTCGACAAGCTAGCCAATCTAGAAACCTATGTATATATGGAGCTCACTCTAAAGCATGATCAGAAAAAACAAATAGAACCAGCCTCTCAGCAGATCCCAGCACAGAAACCTTCCCCTAGGTTGGTTGTCAAAGTTCCTAAAATGAGTGTCTATAATAAGAGGAACAGTTCAGAGGCCCTATGTGCCAATATCCAGCAAGATACTCCTAAGAAAATGAAAATTACACCATCCTCTCAATCAGTTGACCTAGAAGAAGAAGAGCCCAAAGGGAAAACATGCATGGAGATGGTGGAAAGTGCAACCAAGAATGAAGAAGTTGGTATAGGGAGCATGCCACAAAGTGAAAGCAGCACAAAAATTTTCAGTAGCACAAAATTTTTCAGCATCAGGAAACACATATTTAGCAAGACACCTAGGGCAATTTATCAGTCCAAGGAAGATTTAATGAACCAGTATGTTGTGAAAGGAAGTATGGCAAACAATGAAATAAGAGACCTTTTTCCTGGAGTAGAGAAGACTTCCCAGCATAAGGCTTCCTTAATCTCAATCAGGGATGTGGAAATAAAGACGTTTAACATAGCATTGGATGATGATGATAAGGTGTTTGGGATCAAAATGCACTATGAAAACATTGGTGCCCCTGACAAAGTAAAGTTCCACAGGAATGTCAGCAACATGCTATATTTGGATTATCTGAGCTTAGGTCTGAAGGTTGCAATATTGAAAACACATGCACTCAAACTAGATGGCCAATTAAAACAGGAAAATACATCCATCAAAGCATGGATGACATAGGTCAAAAGTTTAGAATCCAAAGGCCCTCAATGGGTAAAATCTTCTCTGGATGAGAAATATAAGATGATCCAAATCCTAAAGAAAAACATGAAAATTTCCCCTATAGATCATGCACAGACAACAGAGTTAGCTTCTTTGGAACAGGAGAAGGAAACATTTAGACAAGAGGCACTCAATTACAAAGATAAAGTGCTACAGTTGGAAAAGGAGAAAGAGAATTGGTCACAAGCACAAGTAGCAACATCAGATATGGTTGTCATTGTACTTGCTAATACATAGAATGAATCAAGTGCTGAGGGGTTGGTCCAAGCTATGTCCCAGGTAATATTAAAAATAGGGGAGATCAAGGGTCTCAAAGAGGTCATAGAAAAGTTGAAACAAGAGATGAAAGTGAAAGATGAGAAGATGGCTCAACTCTATAGAGATAATCAAGATTTGCAAGAACGAGTGAGCAAGTTGAAAAACAGGTTAATGGGAAAAACACTATTACAGGGAGACAAACATGTGATATGGGATGCTATTGCTGGAGAGGATACTAAATTCAAGGTTTATTTGAATTTTATAAATGAAAAATAAAACATGGTTGCTACGGCTTGGAGCAGGTGTACTGTTGTTAATGAAGTATTAGCCAAAAATCCCTCAGAATGGGCCCAAAATGATTTTGACTTACTAAATTCTATACCCATTTTTTATCTTCAAACTATCGGGGTAAAGGACATAACTGTGTTGATCATTTGGGCCAAGAGGATCATTTCCAAGAACAACCTTCTCAAATCGGTCCAGAGCAAGGCTATGCAAATGGAGCATAGTATACAGGAGTTTAAGGATGTATTTGAACAGTTGTTTATCAAATGCCTCCCAACATTTTGGGATGGAAAAGGTTCATTATACAATCAATAAGACTACAATTCTCTCCTCATTCAATGTAGAATGGACCATTCTAAATTTGAAGCTACAGAATAAATTCTGAAAGGCCCAAGTCTGGTAGAGTATTTGGCTACAGACTTTGAAATTTTGAATAAGTTCAAAACAGTCAAGGTTGGCCTACCAACTATGTCCTATGCCATGTGCATTGACTTGGAGATTTTGATTAAAGAGATGATGGATTATGAAATTCCCTCTGATTCGCAATGGAAAGAAATTGTGTGGCTGGGTAAGACAAAGTGCAGTATCCCTAGAACCAGTAAGTGATCTCTAGGTGTCACCATATTTGTAGATCCGGTAGAATATCAGAGTGAGACAGATGGCGCGGAGGAAGCCGAATAGTCAGAGAACTTATTCATAGTTTTGAAGCGTTTTTTGTTAATCATTGTAAATCATTTCGTATACCAAAATTGTTAGTCGAAATTGTTTTAGAATATGAAACGCTTTAGTTTCAACCATTATAATCGAATTGTATAAATACTGGGATACTTGAATGAATTGATGTTGGTAGAAGTGCAAGAGCACCTTTTGGTTGTATCTGACTCTACTTGTAAATTTACTGAATCTGAATCGAATATAAATGTAGAATATTTTGAAGTTTCTATGAAAAGATTCTAAGGGGTGGTGATATGAGCTTTGTTTCCCTTCATCATATGTATTTCCTGTGACTTGTCATCTCATTTACATTTTCTTTTGTTTAAATTGGAGAGTTAAAGGCCCATAATTCATCGTGTGATGCTCTTGGCTTAAGAAATTTAAATTGTGTGATTGTCTTCTTAACTAATTTAGAATTCATTTTGGTAATTCTCTGATGTGGTTATGATTGTTCCTCCCCTTCTTTGCCAACAAATTTATTAAAACCCCCAAAACAAACCAAATCTAGCCACTGGTTATCAAAGAAAAACCCAATGACATGAGAGATCCCTCTTTGAGTTGTACAGGCTAGTGCTTCAGCTCTAAAGTAGTTGAAACAATTACCTCTGTCGTTTCTCTATCAGTCAGACAAAATTTACAGAGTGTTAACATTCTGGCGCCATTGTCGGGGATGAAATTGAAAAATTTTCCTTGGGAAAAATGACTTAAAGCTTTAGTTTGATGCCTGAGGGTGACAGTGGATCAACTACCTTATTGGCTGAGATTATTTTTACCCTGGTGACTCTATTACTCAGAGAACAGTTGCACCACACCATGTGAGATATAAATTATGGCTCCTAAGAGAATTCACACTAGGAGAAACCCAGACCGAGAAGATGAAATCCCTGTGTTTGACCCTGAAAAGCTTGTACATAAAAGAAAAGAAAAGCTAGTAACCCTTGTGTTGCATCCAGACCATTAATTGTCTTTACCCAAAGACAGATTGACTAGTATCGAAGACCTTGAGTTTGACCTGAAATTTGAACACTTCTTGTTCATAACTAAATCTGAATCTCGTTTAGACAAGACCATCTTTGATGAAAAGAAATTCCAAGATTTGATTCTAGCCGCGTCTCTCAGGCCTGTAGTGACCCCTGCTCGAAATCGACCTCCACTCCGACCCCTCACAGTAGCTATGGAAGCCATATTTTCTCCTCTCGTACTGCTTGCTCAATTACATGACTTACCTCAAGATTATAACCTAAGGATCAAGTTATATTATGTGGAAGGTAACATATCAGCCCATAAGCACCTAGATTGGTTTAATGATTTCATAGAATTGGAAGAGGTGGACTTTTCAGATGTAAAAATGAGGTTGTTTACACAGAGTCTTGTTGGATAAGTGAGGAAGTGGTTCATATCCCTTCCACCATCTAGTATCACATATTTCGATGCCTTTGAAACCATCTTCCTGGAAAAATGGGGAGATAAGAAAAATCCCCTTCAGTTGTTGACCCAATATAATAACATGAAAATATCACTTGACGAAACAGTGCAGGATTTTTCCACCAAATTCATGAAGGTCTATAATGTGATTCTTGCTGAGGTGAAACCCCCTCCCAGGGCTGCTCAGCTCAAATATGTTGATTCTTTTGAAAGTGATTTTGATTTATTATTAAGGGAACAAAGATATGCCACATTAGATGATATGATGACAGATGCCATAGAAGTCGAAGTGAATCTAATGGCTTCAAGAAAGATGAAAGATAATTCTGAAAGAGACATGAACATAACTTAGGATAAAGCACAAACTTCAACATCACAAACATCATAAGAGAGGTTTGAGGCAATGATGAGAAACATGGAGAGGATGATGGAAAGAATGGCCTTGGGAAATAGGCCTAACCCTAGAGAACAGGATGATGATCCACCCAGAAACCCAAGAAGACCATCCATTCCATAGATTAGACAAAGAGAGCAGAGAAACCAAGGGAATCAGGCAGCTCAAGCAGATCAAGTAAATCAGGGAATTCAAACAAACCAGGGTAACCAAGGAAATCAAGGGGAATAGCAAATAAGGCCTCCTTTTCAAAATAATTATGTGAATGAAGACTATGATGGGTATTTTGAAGACAACATGAATTGTTGTGATGACAAAAAAACAGAGGTATTTCTGACTAAAGAAGAACATGACCAGTTCATGGATGCAAGTGAGATATTTCTGCAAGATGAAGAGGAAAGGGTATCAGTAGAAAGAGAAGATTATGAGACTGGATTTCAAAATTCCATCATGCAATTCCAAAGGCAATATCACCTCCGAAATCAAAAAGTGCCTCCAAACCCTCCAAAGGGTAATCTTCCAATGATCTGAAAATAGAAGGCTGACTTGTTATGCTATGCAAGCACCCCTACTTCATTAAAATAAACTTTACAGGACCTTGCTTCATGTGTATAAATATGCAAACTAAACTTATCATGATTAGTTTATGCTTCTTCCTTTAAATGCTTATGTGTTAGCAAATGTTCTTGTATATGGTTAAATATGTACTTCACATAAATACACAGCAACAATAATTGCAGCAAACAAACCATCAAATGCACAACAAGAACAACATGATAAAGGAGTTCACCCCCCTACGGGCTACATCTCCTTGAGCCTCCATAATGGACTTGGCTCTCTGGGATTAATTAGTCAAAAGTTCTTTTACAAGCTGCTGCTCAACTCAAATGGAAAAGAAAAATTGTACCATTGAGATCAGAACACATAAAAACCCCAAAAATGACTAATAGAACTCTGAAAACGGATCTTGGCTCATCCGGGCATGACCTCTTCTACATGTGGCCATAAGCTTCCCTGAGCTTCTCTTTGGAAAAAACACCTGTAAAAGTCCTCAAAAGCCTCTGAAACCTATCCCAATGTGTTCAGAGCATAGCAATTAGCCAAACATGATATTTAAATCACAGAAAACAGACATAGGCTCACCAAACCATGTCCTCGATCAAAGAGGGCTGAAATCTCCCTGGAGCTCTCTGAAACTTCAATGGTGAAAAACTTGCTGAAGAAGTCTTCAAATGGATGTGAAAATGGCACCAATGGATCCATCACGTCCAAAAACCCCTGGCTGGGCTTTTACGGCACCTCAATCGGCCAAAAACTGAGAAAGTTAGACCTCCTCCATCTTCTCCTTCAAGCTTTGCTGGAACTGATTCTACAAATCGCACTCTTGTGCACATGAACCTGGAACACGCTCCAAACGCGCGTTATAACCTAGCACCGGGCGCAACCGTGCCAACGGTGCAAACCGTAGGATGGTTAGGGCGCCTCCAGCCCCCAACCGCCTCGGCACTGGGTCATATGGCCACATGACCGCGCGTTTTGGCAAAAGTGGTTCAACCGTTCAAACGGTGGTAACTCCCGCACGCATAACCGTTGGTTATATTACATATGTGTTACAATCCGCATTAACCATTGGTTATAACATATATACGGTGTACAATGTTTATAATTTGCGCGCGCGTTTTTGTATTAACACATATTACATATGTGTTATGTTATATATCGTGGGTCGGGGCTTGGCCCCGACCCCCCCCCCTTTCAAACTATACATAAATCCAACCATAAATAAAAGCCCGCCCGCACTATTCACAAGGAATAATGGCGGGACTATTGGTTAGCAGAGTTGTATTAAGTTTATACGGTGGGGGGGAGGTCCCGGGTTCAAACCCGCGGACTCCCAACAATGTTTTGCATACCATATGAACCAAACAAATGGGGACACATGTCACCCAGGAATTGGGCCACGTGTCTCCTCCTTATTCGCCTGCAAGTGGACACGTGTCAACTTCCCACTGGAAAACAATCAACCAATCAGAATGTGCCAACGAACAACCAATCAATGAGTGCCACGTCATCATGATGGTACGGACCTGCCATGTGGCCGTATAGACTGTACGGACAGGTACAGTCAGCACCCAAATTTTACCTGTTTGACTTGGTGGTCAAATCGCGATATCTCCTCCATACGGACTCCATTCGCGAAAATAAATATACCGCCGGAATCAGGAAAACGAGACGGACGCAATGGCACTGTTTTCGTCTCAATCCGAGCACTTTGAAAATTGAGCAAATTTTTGCCCCCTGGTCCAGATTTTGATCATCCAAAGGGGAATCCCACCAAAGAAGCTCAAAATAATATACCTTCTTCTAGTCAGCCCAAAAAAGATTCCACTGGAAAAGATTCAGCTACAAAGGACTCCACTGTGAAAGATTCTATTGCAAAGGATACCATGGAAAAGGGGAAGCAGAAAGAAGAAACTCAGAAGAAAATATTGACAAGAAAAGAAATGGTCACCAAAGAGGTAGAAAAAACTTCATCCTCTTTTGATTTCGAAAGTGAGATGGATAAGATTAAAATTTCGATACCATTTAATGAATTGATCAAGAATAGCAAATACACAAATCAGATCATCAAGATTCTTAAAATGGGACAAGCCTCTGATACCCTGAACATATAAGATGATCACCCAACCATCCTATTTGGGCCAAGAGTAGAAGAAAGAAGTGAAAATGAAGAAGTCCCTCCTTTTTATGTCAGCTTGAAAATCCACGACATGACTCTACACAATGTTATGCTAGACTCTAGAGCATCTCACAACCTAATGCCTAAAGTAGTCATGGACCAATTAGGTCTTGATGTCACAAGACCTTATAAAAATATGTTCTCCTTTGATTCAAGAAAGGTGAAATGCCTTGGCATGATCAAAGACATGGTGGCTTCTATGGTACAAATCCTAGCAAAGAATATGGTGATGGACATGGTGGTCAATGATATCCCTCCAAAATTCGGTATGTTGTTGTCCAGGTCATGGGCTGTAAAGAAAAAAGGAACCCTCCAGATGGACATGTCATATGCCACTATTCCTATCTTTGGTCAAGACAGAAGATTATACAGGGAGTTTTTGCTTAAATATATGGTTAACAACAAATCAAAGCCTACCAATCATCCTATATACTGAATGAGTATTGAGTTAGGTTCCTCTATTTTCTTCAATGACCTGTGCCCCAAAGAAGAAGAGATATAAATCATTCTGGTTGACAAAGGTGAGTTTGACCAACAAATAGAGGAGTTTTCAGAAGAAAAAAAAAAAAAAAAAGATGTTGCAGAGGATCAAATATGGAAGATAAATTTCGATGGGGATGCATGCAAAGAAGGAACTAGAGTGGGTGTATGGATCAATCATCCTAAAGGATACTCTAAGTTATGTTCTTACAAACTGGTTTTTGAATGCACAAATAATATGGCTGAGTATGAAGCGTTAATATTGGGATTGAAAGTTTTGGAAGAATTGGGTGCCAACAAAATTGTTGTACTTGGAGACTCTAAGCTTATCATAAATCAAATCAAAGGCATCTATTAGGAAAAACATCCCAGACTGAGGGATTATAGAAATCTGGTACTAGAACTCCTTGAGAAATTTTCAAAATGTAATCTTTAAGCAATTCCAAGAGAACAAAATCAGGTTGTTGATGCCTGAGCTACTTCAGCAACAGTGTTCAAAGTCCCAATTTTTCCCGAAAAAAGATACAAGGTTGAATTCAAGTATAGGCCAACAATACTAGACAATATGAAGCACTAGAAAGTATTTGAGAATGATAAACAGATAGAGAGTTTCCTCAAAATGGAAAATGAGTTTGAGAATTTAAACATTGATGATGAATATTGTGATGATGAGGTGGATGCAACTGCTTTCACAAAAGAAGGGTATTTTGAAAATCAAATTGTCGGCAGATATATTGTACAACTAAAAATAAATATCATCCCCAAAGGCCTGGTATCATTAGAAAAACTTTTTGATAATAATGACGTGGCCGGAAGTCTAAAGATTACAGTAAATGAAGGAGATGTGGAAGATTGTAATATTGGAACTCTGGAAGATCCAAATATCGTTAATATGTCCAGAAAGCTCAGTCCTGAAGTCAAAGAAAGGTATGTAAAATTAATGAAAGAATTCCCTGATGTATTTTCTTGGAGCTATGATGAGATGAAAGTTTATGATACTAGTAGAATCCAGCATGTTATCCCAATAATGGAGGATCACAAGCCATTCAAACAGAAATTAAGAAGAATAAACTCTTTGTTGTTACCATTGATAGAGAAAGAACTAAGAAACTATTTGAAGCAAAAATCATAGTGTCCCTAAGGTTTTCCAAATGGGTGGAAAATCAGGTGTCAGTTAGAAAAAAGAGTGGAGATATCAGATTGTGTGTGGACTTCAGGAACCTGAATAAGGTATCGCTTAAAGATAACTACCCATTGCCCAAAATGGATCATATTTTACAGAAGGTGGTGGGCTCTCAAAAGATGTCAATGTTAGATGGTTTCTTAGGGTACAACCAGATCATGGTACATCGTGATGATCAAGAAAAGATAGCGTTCACCACACCATGGGGAACATTCATGTACGCCAAAATGCCATTTGGACTTATGAATGCAGGGGAAACATTTCAGAGAGATATGGACATAGCTTTTGTTGATGAAAAAGACAAATTTATTGTTATATACCTCGATGACATTACTGTGTATTCTTCCTCAGATGAAGAACACATCAAACATCTCAGGAGGGTGTTTGAAAAATGAAGGAAATTTGGTATATCGTTGAATCCAAAAAAATCAATTTTTTCCATGGAAGAAGGAAAGATCTTAGGGCACATTATTTCAAAGGAAGGGATCAAGGTAGACCCCAGTAGAGTTGAAGGGATCTTGAAAATTGGCATACCCAGAAGCAAAAAGGAAGTACAATCCTTCCTGGGAAAAGTGAATTTTCTGAGGATATTCATTCCTAATTTAGCAAAAATTATAAAACATATCACCAACATTCTAAAGAAGGGAAATGAAATCAAGTGGATTCATGAAGCCAAAAAATCTTTTGAAGACATCAAGGTGGCATTGACGAAGGCTCCTGTACTGGCTAGTCCAAATTTTGAGAAATATTTCATATTATTCTCTTTCACCTCAGAACACACAATTGCAAGCGTATTACTCCAGAAAGATAACAAAAAATTTGAGAAGCCCATAGCATACTACAGTAATAATTTGAGAGATGCTCCTTTAAAATATGGCTGATCCGGATTATTTTCAGCACAAAATGAGATCGGAGATATAATAAAGAAATGCATAGAGATATCGCAGATATTCAATAATATAATAGAAATGCATCAGAGATGCAACCATAAACACAGATATACAGTAATACACGATTTCTATTAATGAAAGAAATGTACAGAGACTGTAAAAATACAGAGTGAAAGACTTGCTAGAATGGTGGCAGCTTATCTTTGAGAAGAGATGTGATAGCTACTCGCATTCTCAAGAGATGATTACAATGAGGCTCTGAAGGCCTTTTTACAATAAGCAGGAATGCCAAAAGTCCTAGGCATCCAAAAACCTAACCCTAGGAGATGAAGCGCCAAAAGTCATGTGGGCCCCGTTTGGGTAAGTGAGTACATCAACTTCTCGGGGTCGTAACGTTTGCATACGATCTCCGTTTTAGGCATATGATAGCTCGTTGGAAAGGTATCGTCAAGGAGATTCATTTTGGGGGCTCAATCATTCCTTCAGATATCATTGAGAACCTCTATCTTGAAAAACCTTCATTTAGGCCCTCAAAATGGCCCTAGAAGTTAAAATGTGCTAAAAATAGTAAATTGCCAAAATAGCCAGAAAACTATTTTGAGCCAGTCGGAAAAGGCGGGTGGACATCGATATCCACTTGGATCAATCCTCCCTCCTTAGGAAGCAATGGCCTCCATTGTGTTGATTTCCCCGGGGAGAGGGAAAAGCGTTTGTTGAATCTGCATCTTGGTGAGCTGCTTGTCTTGCTAGAGATGTTGCGTTGCTCAGTTTGTGGAAATCTGTCACGAACCTTTGGTTGGAAGGTTTGGACATTTTTAACCAGTCTGAATATTTTAGATGACTGTGTGCAGAAGGAATCTTTGTACTTTGTTGCAACCTTGTCTACCTGCTTCTGTTGGATAGAAGGTGCTTTGGCCAAAGCTATGGTGGTTGCAGTATCCTTCTGTTCACCTTTTGAACAGATTGTGAAGAAGTTGAATTTTGTAGTATGAGATACTACTTTGCAGCAATGTTTAGGTGGGGCAGTAGTTGGAACTACCTCTGGTATTTTGTAGAGATGACCCCCCAAAGTAACAATGACACTATGAGGTCGAGACTCATAAACAGCATGGCGTCTCCACATATATGGTTGGCCCAAGAGAACATCACATACATCCAATGGGGAAACATCACATAATACCTCATCTTTGAAGGGTTGGATGTCATATGACAATCGACACTACTGGCTAACACATAGATCTCGTCCTTGGCGAAGCCACCCAATGCTGTATGGTTGCGGGTGTGGTGTTGTCGATAATCCCAACTATTTGATGACCTCTGCTAAGATGAGGTTCTTTTGGCTTCTACTATCAACAATAAAATGAAGCGGGGTCCCCTTCACCCACATTTGTGAATGAAAAAGGCACTCCCCCTCTTCTGGACCTGTTGGTTCTTCTGGTTGAATTGTTGCAATCACGACAATAGCAATGGGGTCTATGTTGATGATCTGTCATTTACCATTATTTTCATAATCAGATTCTGAATCAGGGTTCGGCTCCTTGTCTTTGATCTCGGCCACCAATGGCTATTTTGAGCGACATTCATCGGTGTTGTGCCAGGGGCTTTTGTGGAAATCACACCATTTTCCGGTGTTTGTCTTCCCATGACCCTTCTTTTCTTGTGTCTTGGACTGGCTTTTGGGAGACTTTTTGTTAGGGTCATCTTTGTCATAATTTGGTTATTGTGGATTTGCAAACCCAAATTCTCATTTATTCTAGTGCTTAAATTTCTACTCAATGTTAACAGCATATCAATAAGCAGCACCGAGTGATGAGATGTACAGAAAATCCATTTCAGTCTGGATGTATCTGTGTAGAGCCCCACGGTATTTCAGAACCAAATGTCGCTCGAAGTCTTTGATACCCAGCTCGGTGCACAAGGTATGGAAGGTATTGGTGAACTTCGGAACTGCTTGCCCCCTCTGTTGCTGTAGTGTGGTCCATCTCATGTACTGGTCCTCATAGTTGTCAATAGGGTAATACTGTTCTTTTACCGCATCCACAAAAAAATCCCAAGTGGGATCGGCCCCATATATTTCAGACTCCTCTGTGGAACTCTGCTCCCAATAAGTTTCCCACCAATTTTTGACATGGGGGAGAGCTTTAAGCGCAAAGGTGATCTTTTCTTTGTCGAAAAATTTGTGAGCAGAGAAATAACCTTCTATCATATTTAACCATTTGTCTAGGGCTTCTGCATTTATCTGTCCTTCAAATACAAGAATAGCAAAATTAACTTGTACCTTGAAAGATGAGGTGCCTCCAAAATGGTCACTTGATGAAGATGTGCTTGTTTCTATCGGCAGGCATTAAAGGATGTGGGAAAAATTATCCATCATTTCGTCCCTCTGTTGCGTGAGAGATTGCTCAAGCAACAGACTGATAGGAAACTATGCTCCGTCATTTTTCTTTTCTTCTGCCATTGAGGGTTTCTTGGGTGTGCAAGAGTGATTGTCCTCAAGAGAAACAAGCTCAAGACCCAACTTGCTATACTCGGACCTCATCGGGGACATGCACTGAAAAAAAAATGATCAAGAGCAGCTTGCTCTGATACCACTGATCTGGATTATTTTCGGCACGAAATGAGATCGGAGATATAATAAAGAAATGCACAGAGATATCGCAGATATTCAATAATATAACAGAAATGTATTATAGATGCAAACATAAACACAAATATACAGTAATACACGATTTCTATTGATGAAAGAAATGTACAGAGACTATAAAAATACATAGTGAAAGACTCGCTAGAATGGTGGCAGCTTATCTCTGAGAAGAGATGTGACGACTACTCGCATTCACAAGAGATTATTACAATGAGGCTCTGAAGGCCTTTTTACAATAAGCAGGAATTCCAAAAGTCCTAGGCATCCAAAATCCTAACCCTAGGAGATGAAGCGCCAAAAGTCATGTGGGCCCCGTTTGGGTAAGTGAGTACATCAACTTCCCGGGGTCGTAACTTTTGCATACGATCTCCGTTTTAGGCGTATGATAGCTTGTTGGAAAGGTATCGTCTAGGATATTCATTTTTGGGTCTCAATTGTTCCTTCAATTATCATTGAGAACCTCAATCTCGAAAAACCTTCATTTAGGTCCTCAAAATGACCCCGGAAGTTAAAACCTACTAAAAATAGTAAATTGCCAAAATAGCCAAAAAATTGTTTTGAGCCAATCGAAAAAGGTGGGTGGCCACCGATATCCACCTGGATCAATGACATCATGGAAAATAAATCATATTTTTTTGTCAAGGCATTGAAAGAATTCATGGTTTACATTCTACATTCACATACCACTACTTATGTTTCCAGCAGCTGAGTGAAGGACATCTTGACACAGCCTGATCCTGAAGGAAAGAGGGGGAAATGGATTGCACTGCTGTTAGAATATGATCTTTAAATCAAGCCCATGAAGTTGATCAAAGGATGGGGACTTACTAGACTGATGGCACAAAAAAACTGTGAAATCTTGGGAATAAACTTCACTGTAGATCTATCAGACAATACAACAGAGGAAGAAAAGGTGAATCCACAAATATCTCAAAAATTTCTTGACTCTACATGGTATACAGATATCATCTTTGTGTTGAAAATTTTGCAAACTCGTGAGTATAGTAAAACAAAATCCAGATTCTTGAAACTGAAGGCGGAATTTTTTTTTATAGTAAATGAATTGTTGTACTGGAAGGATACAGGGGGGATTTTACTCAGTTGTTTGATAGAAGAAGAAGTAGAGAAAACCATCAGAGAGTTCCATAAAGGTGTTATAGCGGGAAAACCCCTCTACGGACTACACCAGGGTTCTAAAATGTAAGCAGAGCTAACCGTCTAAAGTCTCCTACTTTTTATTAACTATCTCGACATTACCCCACAATCATACATAAAAGACAAGGTATAGGGATCCAGTGGTCCTACCTTAAACTCTGAGTCCGATGTCGATCCCTTTGCACTTAGTTGTTTCTTGACTGCAAATCTCCTCCCAAGGCTGACATGCACTCATCAAAAGACAAACAAGAAACTACAAGCATGTATTCTACATATGGATTAGTGGGTTAGACATCATAAACAAGAACTGTAAACAAATCACATGTGTTTAAGACGTCAATTGGCGGGATAGAAAAATTACTTCTTTATATTAATCTCACAAAAGTCACTTACAACATGAGACCAGCACTGCTCCTCGAACTTGGTCCTGGGATCCTCTTCACAATGCACCAACTACTCAAACTCACAATATGGTTGTCGAATATTGGGGCAAAGGGGGAATATGTAAATGGGAAAAAAATTTATGCTCTCATGCTTCGTCCTTTGAATGGTACCCCAACCCCTTCTTTTATAGTTCAGAAGAGATAATAACGGTTGGGGTGACTGGCTATGGGTAGTCAAATGGTTAAGTAATGGCCCGGAAACCAGTATCCTATGTGATTTTAATTTTTTTCTGATATTATGTGAGTGTACGTGGGTTGTAGTGGTACAACAAGCGTGTGTACGTGAGCAATAGTGGTGCAGGGCGCATATACCTTCAAAACAATGATTTTTAGAAGAGCTTGTTCAGTGATGGCTTGGAAAATATAGTAAGTTAGATTGCTTGATGCCAGGTATGCATGTCTGGTGCAATTTAGGGTTATAATAAATGCCCCCTAATGTGTGAGGTCAGAAGAGCATCTGATGGCCAAAATACATTACAAATATTCACCAATGTACGAAGCGAGTGAGCCCAGGGACAAGATTTTAGGAGGTTCCATCTGCAAAAATAACAATTTGTCTCACCGAGGCAGCCATACCCATTCTCAAGATGAAATAAAATCATGGTTTCCAATCCAATACACTACAGATCCATGCCATATAACTATATAAAGTGTAGTCGTGTGATCCGGATTATTTTCGGCATGAAATGAGATCGGAGATATAATAAAGAAATGCACAGAGATATCGCAGATATTCAATAATATAACAGAAATGTATCAGAGATGCAACTATAAACACAGATATACAGTAATACACAATTTCTATTAATGAAAGAAATGTACAGAGACTGTAAAAATACAGAGTGAAAGACTCGCTAGAATGGTGGCAGCTTATCTCTGAGAAGAGATGTGACGGCTACTCGCATTCGCAAGAAGATGATTACAATGAGGATCTGAAGGACTTTTTACAATAAACGGGAATGCCAAAAGTCCTAGACATCCAGAAACCTAACCCTAGGAGATGAAGCGCCAAAAGTCATGTGGGCCCCGTTTGGGTAAGTGAGTACATCAACTTCCCGAGGTCGTAACTTTTGCATACGATCTTCGTTTTAGGCGTGTGATAGCTCGTTTGAAAGGTATCATCAAGGAGATTCATTTTGGGGGCTCAATTATTCCTTTGACTATCATTGAGAACCTTGATCTCGAAAAACCTTCATTTGGACCCTCAAAATGGCCCCAGAAGTTAAAACCTGCTAAAAATAGTAAATTGCC
>ML777406.1:693544-734993 GCA_009831015.1 Picea engelmannii | reverse complement strand
AATAATGACACTACAGGGTCGAGACTCATAGATAGCATGGTGTTTCCACATATATGGCTGGCCCAAGAGAACATCACAGAAATCCAGTGGGGAAACATCACATAATACCTCATCCTTGAAGGGTTGGATGCCATATGACAATCAACACTGCTGGCTGACATGAAGATCTCGTCCTTGGCGAAGCCACCCAATGTTGTACAGTTGCGGGTGTGGTGTTGTCAATAATCCCAACTGTTTGATGACCTCTGCTAAGATGAGGTTCTTCTAGCTTCTTCTATCAACAATAAAATGCAGTGGGGTCCCCTTCACCCACATCTGTGAATGAAACAGGTGATCCCCCTCTTTAGGATCTGTTGGTTCTTCTGGTTGAATTGTTGCGGTCATGACAATAACAGTGGGGTTTGCATCGATGATCTGTCTTTTACCAGTATTTTTAGAATCAGATTCTGAATCAGGGTTCAGCTCCTTGTCTTTGATCTTGGCCACTAATGACTATTTTGAGCGACATTCATCGATGTTATTCCAGGGGATTTTGTGGAAATCGCACCATTTTNTTTTCCGGTGTCCTTCTTTGTCTTCCCGTGACCCTTCTTTTCCTGTGGCTTGGACTGGTTTTCGGGAGACTGTTTGTTAGGGTTGTCTTTGTCATACTTTGGTTGTTGTGGATTTGCAGAACCAAACTCCCGTTTATTCTGGTGCTTAAATTTCTGCTCGATTTTAATAGCATATCGATAGGCAGCACCGAGTGATTAGATGTCCAAAAAATCCATTTCAGTTTGGATGTATCTGTGTAGATCCCCACGGTATTTCAGAACCAAATGTCATTCAGAGTCTTTGATACCCAGCTTGGTGCACAAGGTATGGAAGCTATTGGTGAACTCCAGAATTGATTGGCCCCTCTCTTGCCGCAGTGTGGTCCATCTCATATACTGGTCCTCATAGTTTCCAACAGGGTAGTACTGTTCCTTTACCGCATCCATAAAAAAATCCCAAGTGGGCTCGAATCCGTATATTCTAGACTCCTCTGTGGAACTATGCTCCCAGTAAGTTTCCCACCAATGTTTGACATGGGGGAGAACCTTAAGGAGTGCGAAGGTGATCTTTTATTTGTCGGAAAAATTATGAACAGAGAAATAACCTTCTAGCAGATTTAACAATTTATCTAGGGCATCTGCATCTATTTGACCTTCAAATACGGGAATATCAAAATTAACCTGTACCTTGAAAGGCGAGTTGCCTCCAAAGTGGTTGCTTGATGAAGATGCGCCTGATGCTATCGATAGGTGTTGAAGGATGTGGGAAAAAATCTCCATCATTTCGTCCCTCTGTCGCATGAGAGCTTGCTCAAGCAACAGACTGATAGGATCGTCTGCTCCGTCATTTTTCTTTTCTTCCGCCATTGAGGGTTTCTTAGGTGTGCAAGAGAGATTGTATTCAAGAGAGACAAGATATAGACCCAAATTGCTATACTCGGACCTCGTCAGGGACATGCACTGAAAAAAATGTTCTAGAGCAGCCTACTCTGATACCACTGATCCGGATTATTTTCGGCATGAAATGAGATCGGAGATATAATAAAGAAATGCATAGAGATATCGCAGATATTCAATAATATAATAGAAATGTATTGGAGATGCAACCATAAACATAGATATATAGTAATACACGATTTCTATTAATGAAAGAAATGTACAGAGACTGTAAAAATACAGAGTGAAAGACTCGCTAGAATGGTGGCAGCTTATCTCTAAGAAGAGATGTGATGGCTACTCGCATTCATAAGAAGATGATTACAATGAGGCTTTGAAGGAATTTTTACAATAAACGGGAATGCCAAAAGTCCTAGACATCCAGAAACCTAACCCTAGGAGATGAAGCGCCAAAATTCATGTGGGCCTCGTTTGGGTAAGTGAGTACATCAACTTCCCGGGGTCGTAACTTTTGCATACAATCTCCGTTTTAGGCATGTGATAGATCGTTGGAAAGGTATCGTCGAGGAGATTCATTATGGGGGATCAATTATTCCTTCAAATATCATTGAGAACCTTGATCTCGAAAAACCTTCATTTGGACCCTCAAAATGGCCTCGGAAGTTAAAACCTGCTAAAAATAGTAAATTGCCAAAATTGCCAGAAAGTCGTTTTGAGCCATTTGGAAAAGGTGGCTGGCCACCGATATCCACTTGGATCATCGTGAGAGTACACAACGGATCTACATCTCAAAATCAAAATATATACATGTATAGTATCCATCTTCAAGAAGCCAAGTACGCCTGATGGCTGGAGATGAGGTCTTCAGAGCTTGAGCAACAACTTCAAAATATTCAAACTTGGGTAGGAGTGTAATATCAGTGTATGAATTCACTACCCAGAGGTCTTCAATGGCTCTTCGGGAAAAGACAAGAGGATCTCGATGATCAGGTAGAGAACTTCATTGATTTCGAACAAGGACTTGATTGGTCTTTCGGGGTGGTCGGACATGAGGATAAGAGACAAACTACAGAAGGGATGACTCAAGTTTAGTAAAACTTCCCTTGGATGAAAGCATGAAAAAGGATGAGACTTGGGAAGCATTGCATTGACACAAATTCACAATGCAGCAGGCAGCGTGAACTCTCCATATGTTTGGAAGGATAACCAAACGGGGGAGGACACAGCTCTATGTAGCGAGAATAGCTTCCTAAGGTCATATTGAATCCTAGAGCTTGACAAACAAACGAAAGGATGTGCTTTGTCCAAGGGCAACTCATTGTGTTGATAACATAAAGAAAATACTTTTCCCTTCCTCTTTTTGGGGTATATTTGATTTTTTTTGCCTTTTTCAATAATTTGGGAAGCTTGAAAAAGAATAAAAGAATGCTACATTACAAAGGAGGAACGAGTGCCATAGATATACTAGTTCCAAGCACAAGGAACATGTTGATTCTCCGAGCAAGGAGACATATGAAGGAAAATGACACTCGGGAAAATTCCTCCAGGGGTCAAGGTGTGAAGATGCAAAGGCAAAGTACTACAAGGCTTTAGTTATAAGGCATGCTTTAGATGGTTCAGTTGGGAACAACATGGAGTTGACATTAGGCCAAAGATGCAGGGATGCAAATGTGATTAATAAGACACAATGATAACATCCTTCGATGTAACTTTAACGAGCCCAAAAAAGGTAAGCTCGACGTTTTTTTCATTTTTAGAGACTCTGAAAAAAGCGTAAAAGGAGACTCCACTGGGATACCTTTTTCGAAGGTAGTCTAGTTGGTTCAAAAAAGGGGTAAAATAGCACTGAACAGATGTCTATTCAAAAACCATTTTAACGAGTGTGAAAAAGACAAGATCACTTGACAATATTTTCATATTTAAGGAGTGCGAAAAGAGCTTAACTATGGACTCTGTAAGGGATGTTCTTCTGGACCAATTTAACGAGTGTGAAGAAACAAGGTCACTCGGCCATATTTTCAATTTTAGGGAGTCTAAAAAGAGCTTAACTATGGACTCTGTGGGGGTTCCTTTTTCGTAGATTTAGTCCCTCAGGCCCAAAAAGGGGTTAAAATTATACCTGAGAGTACTCTTCTAGCAAACCGAAGTTTCTAGAGTATAACTTTGTTCCTACTTTTGACCATCTGGACCGAAAAGGGGTAAACTACCACCGGACAGACTTGCCTTCAAAATTCAGTTTAGCGAGTGTGAAGGGTAACAAGATCGCTCAGCAATATTTTCATGTTTAGAGGGTATGAAAAGGGATTAAAAGAAGACCCGTTGTGTTTTGGGAGTCCCAAGGGTGAGGCCAAGAGTGATAATGAATCATGCAAATGAGGCTCAAACTCATAATCATGGGAAACTAATAAGAACTCCTGAGCCTATAGTCATTAGTGACAGCATGGACACCAAAATGCAACTAGGATCTACCTAGGGCATCCATGTGAAGGTAGGATCTACCACTAAATTACGACACTTCTAGAGAAAGAGTGAGGGTTCTACATCGCAATTTGGTGGGATTGATCCTATGGCAAAGCGAAAAGGACAACAAGGTGCAACAAGTGGAGGTGGAAACCTAACTTACATGCACAAAGTTGGAAAAACATTTTTTTACAAAAAGACCTTTAAAATGACCCAACTCTCCAAAAAGTTTCCCAATACCCAAAGTAACACTTATCGTGACATTCCGTAAGAAACTCATGAACCATACTAAATGATTTTTAAGTTAGAAAAACGACAAAAAGGTTCGAAAAAATGACAAAAAGGGCCAAAAAGTCTATAAATAGAATCTTGGCAACTCATTATCACTATTACGAATTGGGAATTGACCAGAAGTCAAAAAACACCCCTTTGTCAAAAGTGTTGATTCTGGGAGCTTCAGTGGACAAAACGAACTTCTGGTCGGACCAAGTAAGTACAAGTTAGCCTCTCTTGCATTTCCATTCTTCCTTTTTTTATTTATTTTTGTTTTTTGGGGGGGCGCTGACCTTTAAAAGGGTCATCCCTACGTGTACGCGGGTTGTCCTGGGACAGCACATGTATGCCCACGTGCAGATGAAAAGATGCATGCGAGCATACGTGATTGTACCCACTACAACCCGCATATACCCTCCAACATGTGAAAAAATTAAAAATGCAAGAGTTAACTCTCCATGACTTTGTCATTTGCAGCATGTACGTTCATCTGAGAGAGAGAGAGCATGAGGACTTTGATTTTCTAGTCTTAGAATACCCCGTTGTTGTCATTGTCTTAGCACAATGTGGGTTGCTAAAATTATTCCAGTGTCCATTCATGATGGAAAAAGTTCACAACCCAGGCTACTAAATGCCTTGGTAGATTATTGGCACTCGGATGCAGAGGCATTCATGCTCGAGAGACAGTTGTTGATTCTGATGACTGGGGACATCTATTTTCTGACTAGCCTCTCAAGGAGAGGGGAACCAGTCAACCTTTGTACTTTTCCATCAGGGCCTCATAACATAGCCGAGTTGATTAGGCTACACTGTGAGGCGGGCACAGACAAAGTGGGTTCCCAGGTGCTAATCCACAAGATCTCCAACCTACCATTGAAAGCGATAGTTCTACTCATTGGGTGGATCACTGGATCTGCAACTTTACATTATGCTTCTTGGGCGCACATGCATTGTGCGGTATAGTGCTTAAATGCACAATTTTTTTACTGGAGCACAACCATGCTGACATGCATGAAGAGATAGCTGACAAAGTGTCCAATGTGGGAACATAGAAACTTTGGGTTTGGGACAGTTTTGTGCTCTTTATTCTTTGAGAGGGTACCCAGTCTCAGTCTTTGAGAGATGATACAAGGGCACACGACCTTTCTCCCATCATTATGCATATGGGCAACATTGTTGTCACAACAGGGGGGAGGGAGGACTACCCCTATGCCAAGATTGACTTCTCCAGGGACCCTGACATGGTCGTACCTCCCGGAGTAGAGCAAGGAGAGTTAGGTATGCTTGTTTTTTCAAAGTTATTTAATTTTTATTTCTTTTTATATATATCATTTTTTGTTATGTGTACCAGAGTATCTGACAACTATGTATCTGTTATGTGAAAATGTGGGACTAGTGCATCTGATAGATTTCACAAGGACCAGGTGACATCCTTGACCAGAGGCAGGACTAGCCGCGGTCAGTGGACCAGTAGCAGCAGGGGGACCTCCAGCCGGAGAGGCTGATAGAGTTTTGAGATGGGTGGAGTGGAACCTTACCACGCTCACTCGCACAGTCCCAATGGCAGAGATTGAGGATATGCCACCATCGATGCAACCTCATGTAGTTGGGGTGCCACGGACCTAGGTCCATCTCTTCTAGCGTTTGGAAAACGTCGTTGTTCACTACGGTAGGGCCAACAGGCCCCGCCCTTAACTAGGATAGACTACTTATGTGTCGAGGGCATATTTTGTATATTTTTGAGGGCATAAGCCCCTTCACTCTTACTAGACCTACTTTTGAGGTGCCTGCGCCCACCCATGTACTCTGGTATTTTAGATATATATATGTGTTTTAACCTATTTTTATTTCTTATGGATTACATCTTATTTACAAATGTATTTACATGTGCGTGTGTGTGCTTTTACTTACATGTGTGCAAAATGCCAATCTAATATATGATTAGCTAGAGTATCTGTGATTTGATTCAATATCCTAGGAACATGGATATATGTAACGTAATCAAAGATTTGTTCTAAGAGACGTACCCTAAGGAACCGTCGGTGTAGAGTCAGATCATGAACATGGTAAACCATATTTAACTGAGACACAACCAGTTGAGTGTCTAAGTAGACTCGGAGGTGAGAGATATCATGCGACAAAGTGTCACAAAGCAACTCTAGAATTGCGTTGTATTCGATGACATTGTTTGTGGTGTCACCTAAACATATACCTCATGAAGATAGCAACTGGCCCTGAGGTGTGAAAATCACCCAAGCTGCGGAAGCAAGCCTCCGAGTGTGTCAGCTAGTGTCATCCGCAAACCCAATGAACACCTCTGATTCACTTGACATTTGCCACAGTGAAAAATATGACATAAAAAATGACACGTCCATAAAACCAAAAGACAAAAACTAAAAAGAACAATGTACAAGAACTATACATATGTTACAAGAAGTCACCCGAGGCGACCCACCTACGCATAATACTTCTTGAGGTAAAGCCCATTTCTAGGCTCTGCCAAAGAATTTCCCTCAAATTCCACCAGATGATAAGTGCCATTCTTTAGAATCTCCTTCACGATGAAAGGACCGAACCACATGGGTTTGAACTTGCCTGCCCCCAGGGGATCCTTATCTTGGTCATAGACCAGGACAAGGTCGCCTTCAGAAAAATCTGAGGACGAACGGATTGATCATACTGACACTTGACTTTTTGTTTATGAGCCTCATTACCCAAGGTTGCATCTCAACACTACTCGTCGAGCTGCTCAAGATATAATAAATGCTCTTCAAGCGATGAAGTGTCTAGCAATAACTATACTTCCAACTTTAGAGACGAGATCTAGCACTCTATTGGAAAAACTGCTTCCAGCCCGTAAACGAGTTTAAAAGGTGAGAAACCGATTGCAGTCTTAATAGATGTTCGGTAGGCCCATAATGTTGAGTACAACATCAAATTCCCATTTGACTTGGCCAAATTGATCATTCGCTGGAGAATAGTCTTAAGAGATATATTCATAGCTTCCACCTGACCATTCTCTTGTGGGTAGTAGGGTGATGAATGCTCTTGCCTCAACCCAAGCTTTGACATTAACTCTGACATTATTTTGTTCTAAAAGTGAATTCCATGGTCAGTGACAATCTCTCTCGGGACGTCGAACCTTTCTATTATCTGGTTGAACAAAAAGAGAGTTGTAGTCTCGCCATCATTTTTGAACGTTGGCATAGCTTCGACCCACTTTGTGAATTAGTCTACTGCTACAATGATATAATAGTGCCCCCTTGCTGAAGGAGGGTTGCATGTAGTGTAATCAATCCCCCACTTAGTGAAGGGACCAAATGTGATGACGGGAAACATGGGAGTGAGGTGTGACCTCATCTTCCGAGGGAAGATCTAACATGGGTGGCACTTATTGACTGATTCAACACAATCTTTGATTAATGTCAGCCAAAAGTAACCATCTCGTAGAATATTTTGGGTTGTTTCCAACCCAGAAAAATGACCGCCACATGCTCCAGTGTGGAAATCGTTAAGAATGATTTATGCTTCTTCATGAGTGAGGCACCGACAAAGGATACAATATACACCTCGATGATACAGAGTGTCCTCGAGTATGAGATAGTTCTTGGCATGATGGCGTATATGGTGATGCTCATCACGAGAAGTAGAGGTGGGGCACTTCAAAGTCTGGATATAGACTAGTATATCTCCATACTAGGGGTTTGAAGACGCGATCAAAAACATGTCTCCTTTAATAGGAGACTCCTCGGGCATAACATCACTTGACTTGACCGGAAGTTCCGAGATGAGTTCCGCAAAGACTAGTGACTTTTTGGATTTCACCAAAACAAAATCTAAGTCAAATTCCTGAAGGATAACTATCCATCTACTGATATTTCCACCGATTACACGTCGTGTCAACATGTATTGAAATAGATTCACAAAGGCAATGACGGTGGTCTTGCGAAACAAAATATAATGACAGAACCGTTGGATAGCATGAATTGCTGCCAACGCAAGTTTTTTGACATGGGAATAATTGAGTTCTGGTCCAACCAGGCCTCGGCTTAGGTAATAAATCATGTATTCTGAGAGAAAATCATCCTCTTGAACCAAGACCATACCAATGGTCGACTCTGTAGCGACCAATTACAATAAGAAATCTTTATTATAATTGGGTGGCCAAAGAAGAGGGGTAGATGTGAGGGTGTATTTCAGCGCTTTGAAAGAGCGCTGAGCAGCTTCATCCCAATGAAAAGGAATGTCCTTCTTTATTAAATGCATGAAACCCTTTGTGATCTTGGCATAGTTTGCGATGAAACTTCGTAAAAAGTTCACTTTTACCTATAAACTCTGAAGCTAAGGGATTGTGTACAGGGGAGGCAACTGAACTATCGCCTCAACTTTTAGAGGATCAACCATGATCCCTATTGTCAAAACTATGAAACCTAGCAGACGACGTGATGTGACGCAAAAACAACATCTGTTTGGATTCAAGCGGATCCAATAGTAGAAACATCGCTCGAATATAAGTCGGAGATGTGCGGGATGATCAGGTCTCTTACGAGATCGTGATGTTAAATCATCAAGATAAGCCTAGACTATGTGTTTAATATCATGGAAAGAAAAAGGCATGGCCCGCTGAAAAGTAGCTCCAACATTTTTCAGACCAAAACGCATCTTCTGATAAGCGAATGTACCCCACAGAAAGATGAAAGTGGTTTTGTGTTGGTCTTCAGGTTTGATCTGTACCTGATTGTATCCCAAAAGACCATCCATGAAAGAAAAGGCCTTGCAACTTGTGCATTCATCGACTATCTGGTCAATAATTGGTGTGGGGAAAATATCCTTTGGACGGGCCTTTTTCAAGTCATGGAAGTCTGTACATACGTGAATCATACCCTATTTTTTGTCGATCAGAATGGGATTTAACACCCATTGAGTCAATTGTATAGGGTAGATAAAACCTTCTTTGAGCAGTTTCTCTACTTCAGCCTTAATAGCTGCTACTTTCTTAGGATTGAATGGACAAATATTTTGTCAGACCGGCTTAGCATCAGGATGTGCCATGATCTCATGTTCGATGATTCTTGGATCTATGCCTGGCATTTCCTTGTAAGACCATGAAAACATGTCACGAAATTCTTTAAATAAATCCATGTAGATTCGAATCTCCTCGGGGGAGCAGTTTTCCCAGACAAAGACATTCTCCACGACGTCAGGGGTTCTGGAGATATTGATAGGTATTGTTTCAACGATAGTTGCCATATTTCCTTCAGCGTAAACTGCGTGTGTAGCCAAAGGATTGATAGGAAAAGACCTATCTCGAGTCATAGTCAAAGTGAATTCATGTGCTTCAATTCTTCTTAACTCTGGGAGGAAATAAGATTTATGATGGAGGTCATCCCAAGGTCTTTCCGAACTAGTCATTGCCTTGATAATCACCTCGTCAGAGGGCAATACTAAGTCTAAAGAATCAGTATCAGCGAGGGAACCTTGAGCCCAAATAGGCTCGAGAAATGGATCTAACTCTTGTGTGGGAGTCAGATCAGGGTTGGTGGAAGCTTTTCAAAAGCGGTAATAAGAGTAGGTGACGAAGACAAAATGGGTTGGCCAATGGCCTTCCAACATGCCAATGACATCACGCATGTCGAGGCAACCTCATTAACCACCGTGTGGAAAATGTTCTGAGTAAATATTTTCTTAGTATAATCCACTACTATCTGAAATGCCACATGGTAGGGGAGACGAGGTTTTAAGTCGGTCATATCAATCATGATCATTCCTAGATTATAAGTCTCGACATATCCTAAAGTAGCTAACAGAGCCTTTCTCTGGGAAGGGCAGCTCTGGAGGACCTCCAAAGCTGACATTACACAAGGGGTTTGAGACAAATCCTCCACCACAGAGTAGTTCTTGGCGGCCCTTGCAATTGGATTGTGAGAAGCTTTCTTGAACACACCTTTTGGGATGCATGTCATTGTTTCACCCAATGTCTTCTCAATCTGGAGAGGAAGAGGTGGGTTTTCGGCTTCTTTACCCTTCTCAGTGGTGTTTCGAATTTCGTAGTCATGCATTCTAGTTGATATATAGGCATAATATTTCATCATATACACATTCAAGGACGATGGATTACTCACAGACAAAGGGGGTCCCTGACTACCCCCATTCACGCTCAAAGAGGCTTGAGCTAAATTTTTCCCATGTGGAAATGGGTTCGTTAACACGACACTCTGTTGTTGTGCCAATAACTTCTTGGCCTCTGCAAGCCAAGAGCACTAGTGAGTTAGATGGTCTTCCTTGCAAAGATTACAGGGATACTTTGACTTCTTCTTTTCTGTGTTTCCCTTGACAACATTATTTGTGGGTTTTTTATCCCCCTTACCCTTCTTTCATTGTTTCTTCTTTCCATCAGGCTACTGGGTGGCCTTCGGGTTTGTCGATTGCACACTGTGTACATCTGATGTTTGGGTAGGGGGAGCATCTGAACCATTGGTCTGGTTGGTTGTTGTCTATTGTATCAATAATTGCTGCAATTGACTTGACAACTGATCAGCGGGCTTCGTTTGATTTGAACCAACAATACCATCGACATGTGGTCCAAATCTCTATCTGGTCTTGTCAAGAATCAACCTTGGTGCATCTAGAAAAACTTTGTAAAGTAAACCAGACTTGTAGTAATTCAGTTCTAGCTGTTGAGCTCTCATTATCACTTCTTCTTCTTAAAAGACCCTCGAGGTTGCGATGTCTTTGGATAACTGAGGTACCAAAGACTTAAGGAACCACTCAAGAAGGAGTGCTAGTGGGACTGGTACTTTTATCAAACTCTTTTGGCATCTCCACTCTCGGATGTGATCGGAGATATGGTCTGTCTTTGTCTACTCAAAATTGGCTAGCAATTTGGTGTCGATGTCGTATCTCATAGGTAATTGAAAATGGTTTAAGAAAGCCATAGCCAATTCGTTGAAGGAAGAGTATCTTGAGCAGTTGAGCTCAATGTACCATTTTGCAGCACTCCCAATGAGAATGTGTTGAAACAAACACAATTGTACAGAGTCGTCTCTCAATGATTTGGACAAGTACCATAGATGGAAGGTAGTCACATGATCGCCTGGATCTTCATTAGGATTAGCTTCGAACTTTGGGATGTCCGAAGGCAACTTGGTCGGCATAGGAGGCCAACACGGATCGTGACAGATGGGGTTGTTTAATAACCTTGTCAATTCTGGAAAGTGTAGAGTTTCCAAAAATAGTAATTTGGGTTGTTGGTTATAACCAGGGAAAAAGGAGCCTAGATTTTGGCTGGCACCAGGTTGTCAGTAAAAGTTAGGTTGTTGGCCAGGGTTCTGGTAAAAACCATGGCTGTGACCAGTGTATGGATTTTTTTCTTGTTGAGACATCATCGGCTGACTCCCGTAATAGGACATAGAAGGTTGGGCTTGCGTCGCATTCCAAGGATTTTGGGAAGGGTTGCCCCCTGCTGATCTGATGGGCATAGGTGTTGAGCCTTGCCCAGGGTTCCATTGGCTATGGAAGGGGTTACCCCCGGTCAACATCCCTAACAAGGGGATTTCTCCCTGCCATGGATTCTAAGGTCCTTGTGAGGAAGGAATTCTTAAGTTTTCCCCCTGTGTAGGAATAGTACCCTGTATAGGATTTTTTTTTCCATAACCGAGGTTTCCCCTGGCCGAGACGGCAGCTGACAAGAAAGTGTTGTTACCAAACATGTCGAACAAAGAGAATGGTGTCAAACCTACTAGCATGCTATAAGAAGGTAGTCCTTGACTCCCTGCTCCAAACGAACTGTAGTTTACGTTCGACCCAGTGGAATGTTGGTGAGCATCATTGAGCGAAGGGGACGAAGGAGGTATATGACCCCCTCCGTAAGGGAAAGTGTTATAGGGAGCTGAAGTGCCCCCCATGGATCCTTGCAGAGGAGTATTTGAGCTCCCTACCCCCAAACCTAAAGTCTGTAGAGTGGAGGAGGAAAGGACAGAATTCATATCAAATCTAGGCATCCCATATGAGAACGGAGGGCATGTTGCACTTTGGGTGAAAGGAGCAGTGATCACCACCATAGATGAAATCAGACCATTTCTCGAGGTAGGGGTGGTTGAGACCATAGTGGTATGGACTGACGACGGTTGGTTAGGAGGTGGAACACCCCCTATAGTGGTAGCCATGGAGGGAATATGAGTATTCCCTGAAGAAGTAGCAACATTTGTTTCCATTGTTTCTTGTGACACTAAATGACGCCCATAAGGTTGAACGTGTACGATGATGGGCATCGATAGATCAAAGATTGGAGGGTTATACGGACCAAGAGCTTCCGCTCTGAGGTCATAAATGATTGGTTCCTTTGGAATCAAATGTTCTCCTCTAGGAGATGAGTCAGGCACAGTTTCCTGTAACCTGGTCACCTCAAAAGACCCTTGCTGGTCTAGTTTTTGCCTTAGTGGTGGCGAGGGTGGCTCGATATCAACCGGTGGTAGGCCCAAAAGCCTTCACGACCGACGGAGCTCCTCATCCTCCACTCTGTGAGAAGATCAATGACACACTAGGTATTTCCACTATCATTTAAAGAAACAACACACGCTAGAAAAATATCGTATGAGATAAGACAAACAGATCACTAGGTAGTTGGAAGAACAGTTACACCAGCCAACACTAGAGCGACTTATCGGCGCAAGTGAAACTCGAATACGAAAGCACCCTCTGGGTATACTTTGAAAAGAGTGGCCCTATGTCTTCCCTAGGTACTGTGGTATACCCCATAGTCACCTGTTTAAGTCACTAATATAAAGGCAACTAGGTTGTCAGCACGCGAATAGTCACCAGGAAGGTACAGTCGATAGTCGAGTGGACTGCAATGAGCAGGGTATCAAGCCCAAGACCTATCAAGGGTATCAAAATAAAGTGTTCTGGAAGATGAATGAGGACCTCGAATAGATTCGAGACCCATGAATCTCTGTGGAAAATGAAATCAATGGAATCCCAAGATAATCCCTCTATATGCGCTCCCCACTACTCTTGGTCCGGATTTGGAAGGGTTATCTCCGCTACCTTTCTGCACGTGACGTCATGTTTAGACCCTGTGTTAGAGGGGGGTCCCAGATAAATTTCACATTTACTAGACTTTCAAGCACTCCCTAGCACAGACTCATGTGTTTGTTTTTGTAGCCTTCAAGAGTTTCCTCTCCAATCCTAAATCAAGGCTCTAGCCTAGACTAAATTGATGGACCCTACAAACACAAAGTCTAGTAACTTTTGATTAAGAATTAATTTTAGTAGTTGTCTTAAGTCAAAAGGAACATAAATGAAACCAGTGATGTTCTCAAGAGACGAAAGAGAAGAGCATAAGATGATACTGAAAACAAAGTACTTCTTTCTTCACAACTAAAGATTTGTCAAATTAAACTCTTTAACCAAACTTTTTGTAACTACTTTTCTCAGATCTTTGAAAAGAAAAACTTAAGAAAATATTTTTCTCGACTACGAGCTACTTAATGTATTAAGCATTCAAGTAATGAACTTAAGAAAAAATTCTTTTTCCTTGGTAAATGAAACAACTAGCCTAAACTACTTTACCAAACAAAGAAATGAAAGTTTTTTTTTTATTGTTTTATGCTTCAAAACAAGAAATTTGAAAATGAATTCATTTCTTTTATTCTAAAGCAAAAAGGGAAAAATGTCGAAAAGACGGGACCAAGAAATAACTTTTGTCCCAATCGCAGATCACAGGGAGTCACTGACAATACCAAATAGGCAGATCAAAACAAACTCACCAACTTGTCTAAAAACCCTATTAAAGAAAAAACAAGAAATCTTTTGATAAAAAGAAAGCTATGTTGAAGTCAGACCTATGCTACAGACTGCTATAAAAGAGACCAGGGATAGATCAAGAAAACCCCTGAGAAGTGTGACTTCTAACAGGGAAGAGGATGATTGCCTCTATTTTTACAAAAAAAATCTCAACAGCCAGCGTATGTACGCGGACTGTCCAAGGGCAGGGTGTGTATGCATGTGTGCAAGCCCACTGTAGGTCGCATACACCTATGCAATTCCTCAAAAAAAATGAAAACCAATAGTCTAGCACAGGAAGGGAGTACTGGTATTGAAGACCATAATCCCTTAGAGACACGAAAGCTTACAGAAACTCAGAAAACAGTGAATAAACTGATTCAAAGCACCCAAAAAGAAATATCCCCAAATACCCTAGAGGCTTCCCTAGTACGGTCGCCAATTCTACTACAGTCGAAAACCCCTCTACAGAATACACCAGGGTTCTAAAATGTAGGTAGGGCTAACCATCTAAAGTCTCCTACTTTTTATCAACTATCCCGACATTACCCCACAATCATACATAAAAGACAAGGTATAGAGATTTGGTAGTCCTACCTTAAACTCCGAGTCTGATGTCGATCCCTTTGTGCTTATCTTTTTATTGATTGCAAATATCCTCCCAAGGCTGACCTGCATTCATCAAAAGACAAACAAGAAACTACAAGCATGTATTCTACATATGGATTAGTGGGTTAGACATCATAAACAAGAAATGTAAACAAATCATATGAGTTTAAGATGTCATTTGGTGGGATGAAAAAAGTACTTATTTATATTAATCTCACAAAAGTCATTTACAACATGATACCGACACTACTCCTCGAACTCGATCCTGGGATCCTCTTCACAATGCACCAACTACTGAAACTCACAATATGGTTGTCGAATATTGGGGCAAAGGGGGAATATGGAAATGGGAAAAGTTTCTATACTCTTGTGCTTCCTCCTTTGAATCAGACCCCAACCCCTTCTTTTATAGGACAGAAGAGATGGTAATGGTTGGGGTCACTGGTTATGGGCAGTCAAATGGTTAAGTAAGGACCCGGAAACTAGTATCCTATACGATTTTAATTTTTTTCTGATATTTTGTAAGTGTACGCGGGTTGTAGCAGTGCAACAAGCATGTGTACGTGGGAAGTAGTGGTGCAGGGTGCATATACCTTCAAAACAATGATCATTCGTGACCAGCGAGCCCCAACAACACTCATTGAGCTTCGAAGCTTCTGGGTCCTTTCCAATTTCTACCACAGGTTCTTGTTGGGATTCTGCCATATTTCATGGGCCCTCAGCCAAATAAACATGGGTGGTGGTAAGGCAAAATTTGCGTGGGGTCGGTCCCAACAACAAGTGTTCGATGATTTGAAGCAATGCTTGTGCTCAGCCCCAGTACTTTCACTACCATACCTATAGCATCCCTTTGAAATTGAGACATATGCTTCAGACTATGTTGTGGGCATCGTTCTCACTTAGCACGGCCACCCCGTGGCCTATCATAGTGAGACACTGTCAGATACTATCTGTAAGTACCCTACTTATGACAAGGAAATCTACTCCATTGTACAAGTCTACCGCCAATGGAGACATTACATTCTTGGGAAGGAGACAATCATACACATTGATCATAATCCACTACAGTTCATGCAGACATAGAGAAAATTGCAAAATGACAGCCATCAAAAGTGGTCCACATACTTGCAACAATTCCACCTCAACATCAAGTATAAAATAGGAAGCACCAATCGCATCATTGATTGCCTCAGCAGACCACCAGTCGTGGCACTCACTGCGGTGCTAGAATCTTGTGGCCATGAGACATCTGAATGGACCCAACTCTATCAGACAGACCCTAACTTCACCACCACCAACCAAATGTTGGGTGCAAACACAGTTGTCGATAATTTCCATCTTCAGGATGGGTTGTTGTGTCGTCTAGGCCATATATGTGTTCCATCAAGTGAGCGAGAAAAGATGATCTGGGAAGCCCACTACAGTCGGGTGGCAGGACACTTCAGTGTCGAAAAGACAGTGGCGATGCTACAGAAACATTTCTATTGGTCGAAACTTCGAGAGGAGGTCAACAAGTATATCAGGTCCTGCACTACCTGTGCTATTGTCAAACCGACCACTAAGAAACATGGCCTGTACACCCCTCTTCCTACTCCTGACAGGCCATGGGAATCCATCTCAATGGACTACATGTTGGGCCTCCCATCCACCAAGCGGGGAAATGACTGTGTTTTGTGGTTGTTGATCGCTTTTCTAAGATGGTGATTCTGGTTGCCTCCAAGAAGAGCATCATAGTAGAGGTCACTGCCAAGCTCTTCTTTGAACGAGTCTGGGTACATTTTGGAATCCCACAAACCATTGTCTCATATCAAGATAGTCAATTTCTTAGCACATTATGATCGAGCCTCTAGTCACTGCTAGACACCAAGCTCACCAAATCCACGGCCTTCCACCCCCAGACAGATGGCCAAACTGAGGTTGTAAATCAAATGATTGTGCATATCCTTCACATGTATAATTCAAAGCAACCTCACACATGGTATGAGAGCCTTCCCTATGTCCAACATAGCTACAACCAAGCCCTGCATAGCTCAACCGGCCACACCCCCTTTCAGGTGGGGTTGGGATTCCAGCCATTGGGTCCCATAGATGTTGCACTTCCCCTTGCGGTCACCTCGACCGACTCATCTCCTTCTCCAACTAAAGATAACAAAGCCACCCGGTTCATTGAGTGGACATAGCACATCTGCCAACAGATTCAATATATCCTACACAAGTCCAATGACAAGTAAAAACAACGCCATGATCAACATCGAGTGCCACATAAGTTTCAAGTGGGTGACAAAGTTTGGTTGCACTTGCAGAAAGAACGCCTTACAAGACCCCATCGGAAGCTTCACCCACTCCATTATGGGTCGTACACTATCACCAAGTCCGTGGGGGACAATGCTTTTGAGCTCAACATTCCTCCCTTCCTTGGCCTGCACTCAGTGTTCAATGTGGATCTCCTTCGCCCTTACTTCCCACCATTATTGGACACCTCAGAAGTAGCAGAACAGTTGACACTAACAGAGCTCAACCATGACTACATACAATAGGAATCTAATGATCATATTGTGGACACACATATCAAGGGCACTCGACAACAAAGGATCCATCTTTATCGAGTCGTCAAAGCAGGGCAGCTCCTACACCAAGGCAAGTGGCTCACGCGGGGCCAAATTCAACAGAAATTTCCTCATCTGATGGGGGACCTCAATGTAATGGATACCATTTCTTCCTAAGGAGGGAGGATTGATCTATATGGATATCGGTGGCCACCCACCTTTTCCAACTGGCTACAAATATTTGTTTGACAATTTTGGCAATTTACTATTTTTAGCAATTTTAACTTCCGGGGCCATTTTGAGGGCCTAAATGAAGGTTTTTCGGGATCGATCTCCTCAAATATATCCAAAGGTATGATTTATCCTCAAACATTAATCTCCACAATGATAACTTTCCAACGGGCTATCACATGCCTAAAATGGAGATCGTATGCAAAAGTTACGACCTCGGGAAGTTGATGTGCTAACTTACCCAAACGGGGCCCACAAGACTTTTGGCGCTTCATCTCCTAGGGTTAGGTTTTTGGATGTCTAGGGTTTTTTGGAATTATTTTTTATTGTAAAAAGGCCTTCATATAAGTGTGGTTGTCACATCTCTTCTCAAAGATAAGCCACCACCATTCCAGCAAGCTTGTTTCTGCTACATTTTACAGTTTCAGCTTATTTCGTTATTGAATAGAAAACCAGTTTTATTGTATCTTTGTTATTTTGTGTTAAGAACCTATTAATAATATATATTCATTTCATTCTGCTCATAAAATCCATATCATTATAGTGGTGCAATAAGCGTGTGTACGCAGGAAGTAGTGGTGCAGGGCATGTATACCTTCAAAACAATGATTTTTAGAATAGCCTGTTTAGCGATGGCTTGGAAAAGATAGTAAGTTAGATGGCCTAATGCCAGTATGCATGTCTAGTGCAATTTAGGGTTATAAAAAAAGGCGACTATGGAAGTCATCATTATTGGAAGACAACTGTGCACAAAAATTTGAGAGCTAGTTTTTATTGGCCTAACATTTTTCCTGATGTTTATAAAGAAGTTTCAAAGTGCCATGAATGTCAAATCTTCGATGGGAAAGGAAAATTGTAGTCTCTGTCGTTAAAACCCATTTCAGTAGAAGCTCCTTTTAGAAAATGGGGCCTGGATTTTATAGGGGAGATACACCACAGTCCTCTACTCAACAAAAATGGATCCTGACTGCAACAGATTATTTTACTAAGTGCATCGAGGTTGTTCCCACCAGACAGGCTACAGATGATGTTATCATTAGATTCCTAGAATAAAATATCTTATTGATCCAAAAATCAAGATGAATTTTAACAAAATGATGATTATTAGATGCTTAAAAAATTAAAGAGATCATCCTCATCAATCATGTTGCATAACAGAGAGAATAATAGAAACCAATAAAGAAAATGGAGACAAGAAAGTTGTTATCGGAGTTCACCAATCTTTGGCTACGTCTCCGGGCCCGCTTCCAAGTGGAGGACCTATTTTTATTTCTCGTCAAATGCTCAAGTTCTCTTACATGGCTTCATTGTTGTTACAAAATGTTCTTGGTCTACTGTGCAAGACCTCCCTACTCACATCCAATCATGCTCCCAAAACACTCCTCTCCAACATGACCAAAAGCCCCTCAAATCATGAGAATTGGACAATTTTACAATGCTACTCCTCAATTTCCCTGCATACAAAAGTGTCCCCAAAGCTTCAAAAAGCCTGGTTCTTATAGTTTTCAAGGGTCATATGAGGAATCCCAACTCCCCTCAAGATATGGCCTTTTTCTGGGATCAAATCCCCCTTCAAATGGCCTAAAATCTCCAAAACTCCATTTTTTGGGCATAAAATCAATGAAAACCCCACTCTGTAATGCTAAAAAACCACATTTTTCCCAAATTGCATAGTAGCCCCCTCTAACAGGTCATGCGCTCCGTTTTCCAGGTAGTATGGGGCCATTTGGCCAAGTGTCAGCGCTCCAAGTGCTTAGGCGCCAACCCCCTTAACTGTAGCTCCTGGTTTTGGGGCACCATTCATGTGATCTGGGCTAATCTTCCCCTTGGGCACACCCATCACTATCCCTTGGGCATGCACCTGCCATGAAACCTTTTTCTAGGGCTTAGCCCTAGCCCCATTTCACCCTCCTTTGGACATTTTAACCCAAAACTATATAAAAGTGGATTTTTTCATCAATTTAGCTTTGGCAGGTTGGTAATAGGGCTTTACCAAAGACTTGGAGTTAGCCATGGGTCAGAGGTTCAAATCCCATGGACCCCTACATACTTTTTACATGCAAACCAATAGTGAAGTGCCATGTGGCTACCCATGTCTGGGCCATGTGGCACTTATTCATTTGCCAGTTGATCATTGACTTTTGCCATAGAAGAAGTTGATTGCCAGGTGATATTTTTCACATCCAGAGTCTGTTTTGAGAAAATGAATATATGGCTAGAATAAGCACGACGAGACCATCGTAATGGAATTGGTTTTATGCAATTCTAAGAACTTTCATTTTTGAGCATTTTTGGACCTGGGCAGCCTCCTGGATCATTCCTCCCCACTTGGAAGCTTTTGTACCACCAAAATTCTGTGATCAGTTGGTAAATAAGTGAGGATACTAAGCCCTCACTTTTCTGGTCTCCATCCACTTGGCATGACTTGGATTTGTGCCCTTCAATCCTACTTGAAGATACTCCACTTCACCTCTGCTAGAAGTACGAACCCTTTTGTCCAAGATGGTGTCTTCCTGCAACTCATTCATGTACTCCAGAGAAAAATCTTCAATGGAAGGAATTTGAACATTCTCCCCTTGATCCTCGATCATGGGAGGCTCATACAATCGCAAGTTTTCCACATTCACAATGGAATAAATTTTCATATATGGAGGCAAATCTAACCGGAAAGCATTAGAACCAATCTTTTCTAAAATTTTGAAAGGACCATAGCGGATTGGTTTTATCTTTTTACCTTCTCCTTGCAACCTGTCTTTTCTTATGGATAGCCATACTTGATCTCCTGCCTTGAACTGATGATCAACCTGATGCACATGATGTCTCGCCTTGTACTTGGCTTGATTCTTCTCCAACTGTTCTTGTACTGTCTGATGAACCAACTGGATTAGTTCAATGAACTTGGTAGCCTTGTCCACATCACTGTGTCCTTCTACTGCAATGTCCTTCCCGAAGACAAAATCCAAAGGAGATTTGGGCAAGTACCCCAAACATGTTTCAAATGGAGATCTCTGAGTAGAAGAATGCTTGGCTCGATTGTACTCATGTTGCACATAACACAAATGTTCATCCCAAAGCTTAGGATGTTTGTTGCAATATGCCCAAAGTAGATGTACCACTGTTCTATTCACCACCTCTGTTTTCCCATCCATCTGTGGATGAAATGTTGTGCTCTTCTTTAGTCTGGTGTCCATAATTTGCCACAAGCTCGACCAAAACTTTCCCATGAACCTGGAGTCTCGATTAGATATAGTAGAAGTAGGCAACCCAAAATGAACCCATACATTTTCAAAGAACATCTAAGTTGTTTGTTCAGCTGTGACCTGCTTTTTACAAGGAATCAAAATACACATCTTGTTGAACCTATCCACAACTACATACAAGTAATCATGACTTTTTCTAGACATAGGCAACTCCCCTACAAAATCCATAGATATACTTTCCCATGGTCTAGAAGGAACAGGTAATGGAGTGTACAATCCCAACTTTCTGTTACTTGGTTTTCTTATTTCACACATAGTACATCCCTTTACATACTTAGACACATTTTCATGCATTCGAGGCCAATAAAAAAATCTTTGTAAATGAGCAATTGTTTTGTCAACACCAAAATATCCTGCTATAAGAGAAGTATGTGCCTCCCTGATGACATGGACCCTTTCACTTTCTGGAATACACAACTTGCCCAAATGATACAAAAGTTTGTCTTTGATATGATAATTTAATTCTTTTTCTCTTTTACCATGACTTAAAGTTGCATAGATTTCTTTAAAGTCTGTGTCCTTAGCGTATTCTTCAATATAACTTTCATTAGTAATTGAATTGTGCTTAAGGATTGTGGCAATTGTGCTAGGAGGCCTTGATAACATATCTGCAACTTTATTATGAATGCCCTTCTTATATCTGATGACCAAATAAAACTGCTGTAAAAATCCCATCCATCTAAAGTGCCTTGATTGTTGTAGCTTAGTTTGTGATTGTAGATACTGTAATGGTTGATGATCAGTATGTATTATTGTTTCTTTTCCCATTAAGTAATGTTTCCACATTTTAACACTTTGTACTAGAGCATACAATTCTTTATCATAGGTTGGATAGTTAATTACTTCTTTAGTGAAGGTCTCAGAATGATAGCATATGGGCTGTCGGTGCTACATCAGCACTGCACCCATGGCATAGTCACTTGCATCGGTTTCAATTTCAAAAGACTATTGGAGATCTGGCAATGCCAGAACAGGAGCGGTACTAATGCTCACTTTCAAAGTATTGAAAGCCTTTTGCTGGCTTCCTCCCCACTGGAATCCTCTTCTCACACTTGTCAAAGCATGTAGAGGTGATGTTATTAGAGAGAAGTTTGCAATAAAATTCCTCCAATATTGTGTTTCCCCCATGAAGCTTCTTACTTCAGTTACATTTGTAGGCCTTGGCCAATTTACAATGACCTCAACTTTAGAGGGATCAATCTTGAGTTCTCCACCCCCTACAATGTACCCCAAATATACAAGAGATGTTTTTCCAAATTCACACTTTGACAATTTTACAAAAAGTTTCTCTCGCTACATAACTGAAAGTATTTGCCTAACATGTTGGACATGCTCTTCTCTGGTCCTACTGAAAATAAGAATATCATCTAAGTAGACTATTACAAACTCATCAATGAATGGTCGGAAAACATCATTCATTACTCGCATAAAAGTAGCGGGTGCATTAGTAAGCCCAAACGACATTACTAGCCATTCAAATAATCCCTGTTTTGTTTTAAAAGAAGTCTTCCATACATCTTGTTCAACAACTATGATTTGATGGTAACCACTTCTTAAGTCTAAATTAGTAAAGTAAACTACATGTTTTAGTTGATCTAATAAATCATCAATGCGAGGCAAAGGGTAATGGTTCTTTACCGTGATCTTGTTCAAGGCTTGGAAATCCACACACATGTGCCATGTGCCGTCTTTATTCGGCACCAGAATGATAGGTGACCCACATGGAGAAGCACTTGGTCTAATGACCCCCTGTTCAACCAACTCTTGTACCTATTTCTTTATCTCTGCATTTTCCAAAACTGACAACCAGTACATTCCAATGTTAGGAAGAGGAACATCCTGCTGCAATTGTATCTCATGTTCAACTTGTCATTTGGGAGGTAATCCTTTCGGAACTTGAAATACATCATCATAGTTAGAAACAATTTCAACTAAGTCATTTTTCAACTTTGCATTACAATCTTTGAAGGTATCAATTTCGACAGTTTCCTTTGCTTTTACAACCATTAATAAATATCTTTTACTGACATTTACAATCCTCTTCAGCTGTCCTGAGTTGATTAGTGAAAGGTTTGATTTCCTTTGATGAGCTCTCACAATATATTCCTTTCCATCTTTAGTTAAATGATACTTATTGTCTTCACGGTAGAATATAGATTTTCTATCAAACAAGTATGGACTTCCAAGTACAATACCACATATATCGAGTGGAACCACATCTAACTCAACCTCATCTATGTATTGTGAGTTAATTGCAAACTTAAGGACACATTGTCTATTCACTTGCAATTGATTATCATTATGAATCCATCCTAAAGGATATGGCTTCTTATGAGGCTTAGTGATCAATCCCAATTTCTTAAAAATGGTTTCCGATATCAAGTTTACTTGTGAGCCACTGTCAAATAGAGTATCAATTTTTGTATGTTTGGAAATTACTCTCATGTGGAATAGTTCAGTTCTTTTAGCCTCATCAACTTCATTATCAACTTTAAAAGACTAAATTGAAGAACTTGTATTGGCTTCAGAATTTTTACCTTTGATTCCTGTGACTTTGATCTTTGTCTCGTCTCCCGAATCAGATCCCAAGTTGGTTTGAACTGTTGTAGTAGTCTTTGGCTTCCCTTTGTTTTCGAACTTGGCAAGTTTCAATTCTGGGTGAAGGATCCAACAACGATCCTCACTGTGGCCATCTGTCTTACAATGAGTGCATGTAGGCTTTTCCTTTTTGACAATATTAGTTTTCTTCCCTTTGAACTTTTCTTTACCCTTGCCTTTGAATTTCCCTTTAGTAGGCTTAAATGGTTTTACAAAATCAGCATTTACATTCTTGCCTCTAGATTCAAGATGAGTCGCTTTCACACACACCTCATCTAAACTAGTAGGATTAAACATAAGAATGGTATGTCACAAATAACTATGCAAACCACCTATATACATAAGAAATGTATCTTGAGTATCCAATGATATTCCCAACAACAAATCTCTTTTGCGAAACTCCTGTGTATAACTTTGAACGGTTTGTCCTTTTAACTGTCTAAAATTCTGCCATGACATAATAGCTTGTTGCATGTAAGCTAGAGGATAAAATTGCTTTCATAAAGCGGATGTAAAATCAATCCATGAAGAGAGAGTCTTACAAAACTTCTTAAGATCCTGTTTTGTCTTTCTTTCACACCATACAAGGGCAGTTCCTCCCATCTTGAGACTTGCAAGCTGGATCATAGTCTCCTGATCTATGATTTTCTAAATCCTGCAATACACTTCAATTTGTCTTATCCATTTATTTAACTTTTCAGCATTTAGTTCCCCATCATACAAAGGCTACTCAAACTTAACATCAAGCTTTAATAAAGGCATGTTTGATTTATGCTTATGTGTTGTAGAATGTGAACTAGCATTTGATGTAGAACTGGAAGAAGAAGGAGAAGATGGTAATGAAGGTGGCGTATGAGGAGGCTTTGAAGACTCTCCTTCCTCTTCACTTTTACCCTTCATTAAGATCTCTCCCAAGGCTGGTTTCTTTCTCTCCAAGAAATCCTCATACAACACTTTGACCATTTCAGACATGGAGAAAAGTGCATCTTCTAGTTTCTTGGTTCATGGAGAAAGCTCTCCTTCTGAAGCCATTCTTTTCTTCCTCAACAATTGTTCTATCTCAGGAATGAATTCAGCCAATGATCCTTCTCCTTTCTAAGATTTGGATCTTGTAAGCATCCACCATGCACTTTGTTAAACCTTCCAAAACAACCAAAGCCTCTGATACCAAAATACTTGATCCAAAATCAAGATGAATTTTAACAAAATGACGATTATTAGATGCTTAACAAATTAAAGAGATCAGCCTCATCAATCATGCTGCATAACAGAGAGAATAACAGAAACCAATAAAGAAAATGGAGACAAGAAAGTTGTTAACGGAGTTCACCAATCTTTGGCTACGTCTCTGGGCCCGCTTAAAAGTGGAGGACCTCTTTTTATTTCTCGTCAAATGTGCAAGTTCTCTTACATGGCTTCATTGCTGTTACAACATGTTCTTGGTTTGGTGTACAAGGCCTCCCTGCTCAGATTTAATCATGCTCCCAAAACACTTCTCTCCAACATGACCAAAAGCCCCTCAAATCATGAGAATTGGACAATTTTACAATGTTGCTCCTCAATTTCCCTGCATACAAAAGTCCCCCAAAGCTTCAAAAATCCTGGTTCTTATAGTTTTCAAGGCTCATATGAGGAATCCCAACTCCCCTCAATATTTGGCCTTTTTTTGGGATCAAATTCCCCTTCAAATGGCCTAAAATCCCCAAAAATCCAATTTATGGGCATAAAATCAATGAAAAACCCGCTCTGTAATGTTAAAAAACCACATTTTTCCCAAATTACAGAGTAGCCCCCTCTAATAGGGCATGTGCCCCCTTTTCCAGTTCGTATGGGGCCATGTGGCCAAGTGCCAGCACTCCAAGTGCTTAGGCGCCAGCCCCCTTAATTGTAGCTCCTGGTTTTGGGGTGCCATTCATGTGATCTGGGCTAATCTGCCCCTTGGGCGTGCTCAGCACTAGCCCTTAGGCGCGCACCTGCCATGAAACCTTTTTCTGGGGCTTAGACCTATCCCCCTTGTGCCCTCCTTTGGACATTTTAACCCAAAACTTTATAAAAGTGGGTTTTTTCATCAATTTAGCTTTGGCAGGTTGGTAATAGGGATTTACCAAAGACTTGGAGTTAGCCATGGGTCAGAGGTTCAAATCCCATGGACCCCTACATACTTTTTACATGCCAACCAATAGTGAAGTGCCATGTGGCTGCCCATGTCTGGGCCATGTGGCACTTATTCATTTGCCAGTTGATCATTGACTTTTGCCATAGAAGAAGTTGATTGTCGGGCGATATTTTTCACATCCGGGGTCCATTTTGAGAAAATGAATATATGGACAGAATTAGTGCGACGAGATGGTCGTAATGGAATTGGTTTTATGCAATTCTAAGAAATTTCATTTTTTAGCATTTTTGGACCTGGGGAGCCTCCTGGATCACTTATCCAGATTTAGATGCCCAATCACGATTATAATAGACAATGCAGGGGCCTTCAAGTCTAAAAAATTGGAGAAATTTTGCAGTGATTACAATATTACCCTTGGTTATTCCACATCATACTACCCCCAAGAAAATGGATTGGCCAAGTCTTCGAACAAAATTTTAGTCAGAATCATCAAAAAATTGGTGCAGGAGAATAAAAAGGCGTAGCACAAATATCTCATCCATGCACTGTGGGCTGACAGGATATCCCCAAAGATATCTATTGCCACATCTCCTTTCCATATCGTTTATGGTACAAAATCTATCTTTCCTATTACATTGGGATTGTCGGTAATGAAGTTATTGCAGGAACAAGAAGCAGAAACAAATGTCGATCGAAGAAGAGATGATGAGCTCATCAGCATCCAACAGACTAGAGAAAAGGCCTTACATAACACCTAGCTATGCCAAGACAAGATCAAAGGCACCTTTGACATGCATACCAAGGTAGATGACTTCAAACTAGGAGACTGGGTACTAAAATGGGATGCCAGAAACAAAGATAAGGGTAAACATGGGAAATTTGATAACCTATGGTTGGGTCCATTCAAAATTGCAGCTTACCGTGGGAGCAAAACCTATTTGTTAGAGGAAAGTAATGGATAAATCA
Organism: Picea engelmannii; assembly: GCA_009831015.1. Lineage (NCBI taxonomy): Eukaryota > Viridiplantae > Streptophyta > Pinopsida > Pinales > Pinaceae > Picea > Picea engelmannii. The sequence continues at coordinate 708,721 of ML777406.1, read as the reverse complement.
CTGGAGGAGGGCCTATGAATGGCAGGTTCCTCAAGCATTACATTATTTGAAAAATCATCACCCCACCATTCATTGTATATAATCGTTCTACTTTTTCCTTTACACATGAAATATTGGAATAAAAGCAGCATAGTTGAAGCCCGAGGTGAAGGCCTTGAGCTATGCTAGGCATATTTTAAGTTTTTGAATAAAGATCAGCATATTCAGATCATATTAATAGACCACGTCCCAATGGGTAGGCACTTAGTCTTCAGTTCTTTGCTACCTCGCAGGGAGGATAGCATCCCCAGTTGGAGCCAATGTTATCACCACAACAATTTTCAGATGGAATCCAAGTTTCAAAATTTTAGCGAAGAGCTATATTTCTATGGAAGTATGATAGTTTGGAGGACCAGGCTATATCTGGCGGTATATGGACAAATATAGCAGAGGCACGAAAGGTAGGACTCAGCGGACCGTCGATCTTGAGGTAGCCCGGATCAATGGCTAATGCACATATTCAAGAATGAAGCAGCGCAGAAGATAACTATTCGAAGGTGGGCCAGGGAAAATTGTCGTGGTTTAAATATTGGACGCGTGGCGCTCTCAGAGACACATCGGGGCGAAAAGTGGTCTACCTAAAATCGGTTTCTCGAACCCTGGATGTCGAAAGTTGTTGGGTCAAGGTGGACCGTAGATCTTAGAGCGATCCAAATCAACGGCTGAAACTCATATCAGCGATTGAAGTATAAAAAAGATTAATCGGTCGAGGGCGGGCCAGGGAAAACTGTCGTGGTTTAAATTGTGGACATGTGGTGCCCTCAGAGACACATCAGGGCGAAAAGCAGTCTATCTAAAATGGTTGTCTCCAACACTCGATGTCGATGGGAAAGTATAAAAGGAGGACCCCCGACATTATTTTACGATATTTTGAATCATTCAACCATTCGGAAATTGGCACAAAGCATCCATTTGAAAATCAAGCTCAGAATTGAATCAGATTCATGCTTCCTTCGCCACTAATAGGTATTTTTCACCATGGTTGCTAATCCTGTTGTTTTATTTGTGAATGAACAAGACATCTCCTCCAGAGAAGAAGCCCTAACTGACAGAGACTCTGACATTTTCGAAATAGAGATAACAATTTCGCCCATTTCTGTATCTAAATAGAATTTGTTAGACAATGTTGGAACGCGCATACCTTTCCTTGAAGTGGCTCAAGCCTCCATCACTCCTTATGTCGTAGAAGTAGTCTTTCCTTTCCCTGAATTTGTAAATTGGTGTGCGGAGTGATATTCTCAGGAAGAAAGAGTCATTTTGAAAAAATTAGGGTCAGAGGTTTTATGTGAAATAGAGAGTTCATCGCTCTGGCACACCCTCAGTATACCAGAGTCCTCCCCCACAGTGTCAGAGCCCTTCAAGGAACAGAAAATGATCACAATTTATAGAGAATGCCCACCAGAAGTCAAAAAACATGTTTCTGCAAACCATTGTCAAACCTAAACACCATTCAGAGAGTTTGTAGTTACCTTCCAGTGTAAGCGTCATGGTCATCGAAGTCCAGTGGGCTTGTTCTCTGCTAAGTCAAATTTTAGTGTTGGATAGTGACAAGTTTGTGGTAGAAGTCATGTTAGGTTTCTTGTTAACCTTCTTTATGTCAGGGTTTGGTCATTCAATCTATGTCAATTTTGACAAATTCATAGCTGATAATATGCATCAACAGTTGGTTAACTTCAATTCATTGAGACACTTTAGATACTACATGCACTTGCTAAGAATGTTCTTAGAATCTAACAAAACTGAATTTCCTAAGACTGCATTTATTTCGACTGAGTGTAAAAAGATCACCATGCTTATTTTCATCAATAAGATTATGTCCAGGGTGTACATTCTTATTTTTGGTTTAGATCTGCCAAGGGTTCTAGAAGAAATGAAAATCTCTTTACAACCAAATCCAGAGAGCAGAATAAGAGATTGGATGTTGTTCATACAATCTATCATGATCTGGGTATATGTCTATCAAGAAGGACCTTATATTTTACCAGTCTTTTTGACTCCCAAGATCTTTTCTTTGGAGTTGATCAGACAAAGGATCATCTCAGAGACAAAGCATTTTCTGAAAGCACACAAGGCTTCTAACTTGAAATTTCCTTTCATAGTGGGACCCTTTGTGGTGAAGAACAAGTCTTCTTTGCATCAGGTCCAATCCAAACTCAGTGAATTCGAGTTCATGCAGCTTCAAGGAAGAAAGTATGATCTGCATCAGATAATATCAAAGAGAAGATTGGTAAGAAGATAAGGCCCCTATGAACATGAGCATGTCGAAGGATTCGACATTCTAGCCAATCTAGAAATCTGTGTAGATATGGAGGTCACTCTGCAGCATGATCAGAAAAAACAAACAAACCAGCCTCTCAGGAGAGCCCAACATAGACACCTTCCCCTAGGTTGGTTGTCAAAGTTCCTAAAATGAGTGTCTATAATAAGAGGAATAGTTCACAGGCCCTGTGTGCCAGTAGCCAGCAAGATACTCCTAAGAAAATGAAAATTACACCATCCTCTCAAGTAGTTGACCCAGAAGAAGAAGATCCCAAAGGGAAAACATGCATGGAGATGGTGGAAAGTGCAACCAAGAATGAAGAAGATGGTACAGGGAGCATGCCACAAAGTGAAAGCAACACAAAAGTTTTCAGCAGCAGGAAACACATATTTAGCAAGACACCTGGGGCAATTTATCAATCTAAGGAAGATTTAATGAACCAGTATGTTGTGAAAGGAAGTATGGAAAATAGTGAAATAAGAGACCTTTTACATGAAGTAGAGAAGAATTCCTAGCATAAGGCTTCCTTACTCTCAATTATGGATGTGGAAAGAAAAATGTTTAACATAGTAGTGGTTGATGATGATAAGGTGTCTGAGATCAAAATGCACTATGAAAATATTGGTGCCCTTGACAAAGTAAAGTTCCACAGAAATGTCAACAATATGCTATATTTGGATTATCTAAGCTTAGGTCTAAAGGTTGCAAGATTGACAACACATGCACTCAAACTAGATGGCCAATTGAAACAGGAAAAGGCATCCAACAAAGCATGGATGACACAGGTCAAAAGGTTAGAATCCAAAGGCCCTCAAGGGGTAAAATATTCTCTAGATGGGAAAGATAAGATGACCCAAAGCCTAAAGAAAAATATGAAAATGTCCCCTACAAATCATCCACAGACAACATAATTAGTTGTTTTGGAACAGGAGAAGGAAACATTCAGACAAGAGGCACTCAATTACAAAGAAAAAGTGTTGCAGTTGGAAAAAGATAAAGAGAATTGGTCACAAGCACAGGCAACAACATCAGATATGGTTGTCATTATACCTGCTAATACAGAGGTTGGATCAAGCACTGAGGGGTTGGTCCAAGCTATGTCCCAGGTAAGCTTAAAAATAGGGGAGATCAAGGGTCTCAAAGAGGTCGTAGAAAAGTTGAAACAAGAGATGAAAGTGAAAGATGAGAAGATGGCTCAACTCCATGGAGATAATCAAGATTTGCAAGAGAGAGTGAGCAAGATGAAAACTAGGTTAAAGGGAAAAACACTATTACAAGGAGCCAAACATGTGATATGGGATGTTATTGCTGCAGATGTTGCTAAATTCAAGGTTTATCTGAATTTTATAAATGACAAAGACAGTGTGGCTGCTACAACTCAAAGAAGGTGTACTGTTGTTAATGAATTATTAGACAAGAAGCTTTCGGAATGGGCCCAAAATGCTATTGACTTACTAAATTCTATACCCACTATTGATCTTCAAACTATCAGGGTAAAGGACAAAACTGCATTGATCATTTGGGCCAGGAGGATCATCGCCAAGCACAACCTACTCAAATCAGTCCAGAACAAGGCAATGCAAATGGAGCATAGTGTACAAGATTTTAAGGATGTATTTGAATAGTTGTTTATCAAAGGCCTCCCAGCATTTTGGGATGGCAAAGGTTCATTATACAATCAAGAAAACTACAATTCTCTCGTCATTCAGTGTAGAATGGACCATTCTAAATTTGAAACTATGGAAGAAAGTCTGAAAGGCCCAAGTCTGGTAGAGTATTTGGCTACAGACTTTGAAATTTTGAATAAGTTAAAAACAGTGAAGGTTGGTCTGTCGACTATGTCCTATGCCACGTGCATTGACTTGGAGATTTCGATTAAAGAGATGATGGATTACGAAATTCCCTCTTATTCGCAATGAAAATAAATTGTGTGGTTGGGTAAGACAAAGTGCAGTATCCCCGGAAACAGTAAGTGATCTCCGGGTGTCACCAAAGTTGTAGATCCAGCAGAAGATCGGAGTGAGACAGATGGCACAGAGGAAGCCGAATAGTCAGAGAAATTGTCTATAGTTTTGAATCATTTTTTGTTAATCATTGTAAATTGTTTTGTATACCGAGACTATCAGTCGAAATTGTTTTAGAAGATGAAACACTTCAGTTTCATCCATTATAATCGAATTGTATATATACTGGGATACTTGAATGAATTAATGTTGGCAGAAGTGCAAGAGCACCTTTTGGTTGTATCAGACTCTATTTGTAAATTTTCTGAATCTGAATCGAATATAAATGCAGAAGATTTTGAAGTCTCTATGAAAAGATTCTAAGGGGTGGTGATATGAGCTTTGTTTCCCTTCATCTTATGTGTTTCCTGTGCCCTGTCATCTCATTTTCATTTTATTTTGTTTAAATTGGAGAGTTAATGGCCCATAATTCATCTTGTGATGCTCTTGGCTTAAGCAATTTAAATTGTGTGATTGTCTTCTTAACTAATTCAGAATTCATTTCGGTAATGCTCTTATGCAGTTATTTGTTTTCTTTATCTTCCTACACTCTATTTAAATTTAAGAAGAACTCAGATTCATCGTCTCGTTTAGCCTTTATCCTCTGGAGAGTTCTATTAGCTGATGCATTTTTTTCATTCACTTTCAGAATTTTGACTCCATAGCCCTGAGTGTTCCTCCCCTTCTTTTCCAGCAACTTTATTAAAACCCCCAAAACAAACCAAATCTAGCCACTGGTTATCAAAGAAAAACCTAGTGACATGAGAGAGCCTTCTCTGAGTTGAGCAGGCTAGTGCTTCAGCTCTAAAGTAGGTTGAAACAGTTACATGTGTCGTTTGTCTATCAGCCGGACAAAATTTACAGAGTGCTAACAAGGCCGACAATAATGACGGGAAACATGGGAGCAGGGTGTGCCCTCATCTTTCGGGAGAAGATCTAACACGGGTGGCACTTCTTGATCGATTCAACACAATATTTTATCAATGTCGGCCAAAAGTAACCTGCTTGTAGAATATTTTGGGTTGTTGCCAACCCTGAAAAATGACCACCACATGCTCTAGTGTGGCAGTCGTTAAGAACGAGTTCCACTTCTTCATGAGTGAGACATCAGCGAAGGATACAATCTACACCTCGATGATACAAAGTGTCCTCGAGTATGATATAGTTTTTTCCTGATGGTGTATACATCGACGCTCATTGTGAGAAGCAAAGGTAGAGCACTTCAAAGTCTGGAGATAGACTAGTATTTCTCCATACCAGGGGTTCGAAGATGAAATCAAAAAAACATCTCCTTTAATTGGTGATTCTTCAGGTGTAACATCACCTGATTCGACCGGAAGTTCCAAGATAAGTTTCGCAAAGACCAACGATTTTTTGGATTTCGCGGAAACAAAATCCAAGTGAAATTCCTGGAGGATAATTGTCCATCTACTGATCTTTCTGCTAATTACACGTTGTGTCAATATGTATTGGAATGGATTCCCAACGCCAATGATGGTTTTCTTGCGAAGAAGAATATAATGATGGAACAGTTGGATGGAATGCATTACTGCCAATGCAAGCTTCTCAACATGGGATTAGTTGAGTTATGGTCCAACTAGGCCTCAACTCAGGTAATAAATCACATGCTCTTCAAGAAGATCGCCCTCTTGAACCAAGACCATATCGATGGTCGACTCTGCAGTGGCCAAGTACAATAAGAAATCTTTATTATAATTGGGAGGTCGGATCAGAGGGGAAGAAATGAGGGAGTGTTTCAATGCTTCGAACGAGAGTTGAGTGGCCTCGGCCCAATGAAACGAGATGCCCTTCTTCAGTAAACACATAAACCCTTTAGTGATTTCAACATAGTTTGTGATAAAACATCGAAGAAATTTCACTTTACTCTGTAAGATTTGACATTAAGGGACTGTGCACGGGGGAGGCAATTGAACTATTGCCTCCACCTTTAGAGGAACAACCATGATCCCTATTATCAAAACTATGAAACCTAGCAGACGAACCGACATCACGCAGAAACTGCACTTGTTTGGATTCAAGAGAATCTGATAATAGCGACATCGCTCAAAGATTAGTCGGAGGTGCGCGGGATGATCATCTCTCTTATGAGATCGTGATGCTAAATCATTGAGATAAGCCTCGACTATGTGTCTTAGGTCATGGAAAGAAAAATACATGGCCCACTAAAAAGTGGATCCAACATTCTTAAGGCCAAAAGGCATCTTCCGATAAGAAAATGTACCCCATGGATAGATAAAATTTGTTTTATGTTGGTCTTCGGGATTAATCTGTATCTGATTGTATCCCGAAAAACCATCCATGAAAGAAAAGACCCCGCAGCCGACACACTCATTGACAATTTGGTTAATGAATGGGGTGGGGAAATTATCCTTAGGACAAGCCTTATTCAAATCATGGAAGTCCATACATACACGAATCGTTCCCTACTTTTTGTTGATTGGAACGAGATTTGACACCCATTGAGTCAACTGAACAGGGTAGATGAAACCAGCTTTGAGTAGTTTCTCTACTTCAGTCTTAATAGTTTCTGATTTCCAAGGATTAACTGGATGAAGCTTCTGTTGAACTGGCTTGGAGTTAGGATAAGACATTATTTCATGTTCGATGATTCATGGATCTATGTCTGGCATTTCCTCGTAAGACCAGGTAAAAATGTCACGGAATTCTTTAAATAAATCAATGTAGATTTGTATATCCTCGGGGGAGCAGTCCGCTCCGAAAAATACATTCTCCACGACGTCAGGGGTTCTAGAGATGTCAATAGGTATCATTTCAGTGATGGTTGCCATATTACCCTTGGCATATACTGCATGCGTAGCCAAAGGATTAATAGAAAAAAACCTATCTCTAGTCATAGTCAACTTGAATTCTTTTGCCTCTATTCTTCTTAACTCCGGGAGAAAATAAGATCTATGATGGAGATCATCCCAGGGTCTGTCCAAACCAGTTAGTGCCTCTATAATCGCCTCGTCAGAGGGCAAGACCAAGTCCAAAGAATTGGTAGTGGATAGGGAATATTGAGCCCAAGTAGGCTCGAGAACTGGATCTAACTCCTGGGGGGGATTCGGATCGGGGTCAGCTTCCCTGGACAAGACTGTACACAACTTTTGTCATGGAAAAGGGCATGGACATGCCAGGATTCCCCATCCTTTCTATCGAAGATGATGGGGAAGGAAGAGTCCACGGATCTTTAAATTAATTCATGCAGAATGACGATACTTGAAAGATTTCATCCTTAGGATGGTCGAGGGCAGCCGATATGAAATTGACATCATCGGACAGAGGTGGGTAATTGAAAGTACCCATCAAATGTGGGCACAAACCAAACCCTACATTGATGACGTCGGGCTACAGATTATCAATCATAGGGACCGTGGATGCCCTCGATGAATGGTCAGGATGGGAGAAGGACAACTGATTAATGGAAACGATCAATCCCTCGTGTGGGAACAACAAGACCCAGAAAAATGTGGAGACCACTTCATGCATAGGATAGGTCCAACTCCTTCCTAACAAGAGGTTGTAGTCGAGAGGTGCATTGACCACTTCAACTTCGATGCACACGGTCTTCCCTCCTAATTGCACGGGGAAGGAAGGGATGATTCCATGTGGTCTGAACGAGCGCCCGTTGAAAGCGGTAAGAAGAGTAGGTGATGGAGATAAAATGAGTGGGCCAATGGCCTTCCAGCATGCCAACGACATCACGCATGTTGAGGCACCCTCATCAACCATCGTGCGAAAAATATTCTGAGTAAAAGTTTTCGTGGTGTAAGCCACTACTATCTGAAACACCACGTGGTATGGGAGATGAGTTTTTAATTCATTCGTATCAAGCATGATCATTTTTGGATTATAGATCTCAGCAAATCCTAAGGTAGCTAACAAAGCTTTTCTCTATGAAGGGCAGCTCTAGAGGACTTCCAAAGTGGACATCACGCAAGGGCTTTGTGACAAATCCTCCACCACAGAGTAGTTCTGGGTGGCCCTCGCATTTGGATTGTGGGAAGCTTTATTGAACGCCCCTTTTGGGATGTGTGTCATTGTTTCTCCCATTGTCTTATTAATTTGGAGAGGAACATATGGGTTTACGGCTTCCTTACCCTTTTCAGCAGATTCTGGCATTTTGTAATCGTGCACCCTAGTTTTTATGTAGGCATCACCTTTCATCATATAAATGTTCATGAATGAAGGATTACTAGAATATGGAGGGGGTCCCTGACTACACCCATCTTCTCTCTAAGAGGCTTGTTTTTCCCATGAGGAAATGGGTTTGTTAACACAACAGGTTGTTGTTGCGCCAATACATTTTGGGCCTCCACAAGCCAAGGGCACAGGTGAGTTAGGTGGTCTTTCATGCAAAGGTTACATGGATACTTAGACTTTATTTTCTCTGTGTTTCCCCCGCCAGCATTGTTGGTGGGTTTCTTATCCCCCTTACCCTTCTTGTTTCTTTGTTTTTTCTTGCCATCAGACTATTGGTTGGCCTTCGGGTTCATCAACTGCACACTATGTACATTTGATGTTTGATTAGGGGGATAAGCCGAACTAGAGGTTTGGTTGGCCACTGTCTACTGTATCGAGAACTGTTTCAATTGATTCGACAACGGATCACTGGGATTTGCTTATGTTGAACCAGATATACCATCAGCATGTGGTCTAGACTTGTGTCTGTCTTTGTCAAGGATAAATTGTGGCGCATCTGACAAAACTTCATAGAGTAAACTAGATTGAGAGTATATCAGTTCAAATTGTTGAGCTCTCATTATCGCCTCTTCCTCGAAAAACACTCCTGACCTTGCGACGTCCTTGGATAACTGGGGTACCAAAGACTGAAGGAACCACTCTACTAGGAAAGTTGGTGGGACTGGTACTTTTATCAAAATATTCCTACGCCGCCATTCTCGGATGTGATCCAAGATATGGTCAGCCTTTGTTTGCTCAAAGTTGGCCAGCAATTCGGTGTCGACATCGTATCTCATAGGTAGTTGGAAATGGTTTAGAAAAACCATTACCAATTAGCCAAAAGTAGAGTATCTTGAGTATTCAAGCTCGATGTACCATTTCACGGCACTCCCTATAAGAGTGCATTGAAACAAATGCAACTAGATGGATTCATCTAACAATGAGTTTGACAAGCACCATATGTGAAAGGTGGTCACATGATCGCCTGAATCTTCGTTAGGATTACCTTCGAAATTTGGAATGTCTGAGGGCAACTTCATCGGCATAGGAGGCCAACGTAGATCGTGACAAATTGGGTATTTTAACAATCTTGACAATTCTGGCAAATGCAATGTTGCCAAAAATGGTAGCTTGGGTTGTTGACTATGTACAGGGAAAAAGGAGACTGGGGTTTGACTAGCACCAGGTTTCCAGGAAAAGTTAGATTGTTTACCAGGGTTCTAGTAAATACCATGGCCTTGGTCAGTGAATGGATACTGCGTTTGTTGGAAACTCATCGGTTGATTCCCGTAGTTGGACGTTGAGGGTTGGGTGAGGATTTCTCCCTACGTAGTGTTCCAAATATTCTGGAAAGGGTTTCCCCCTATCGATCTGACGAGCATAGGTACTGAGCCTTGCCCGGGGTTCCATTGACCATGGAAGGGGTTTCCCCGGGTCAAAATCCTTGACGAGGGAACTGCTCACTGCCATAGATTCCAGATTCCTTGTGAGGAAAAGATTCCTGTGTGTGCCCCCTGTGTAGGAATAGTACCATGCATAGGATTTTGTGGTCCAAAACCAAGGTTTCCCCCAGCCGAGACGAAAGCTAACGAGAAAGCGTTATTTCCAAACATTTCAAACAAAGAGAATGACATTGAACCCACCAGCGTGGTGTAGGACTGAGGTCCTTGACTGCCTTCTCCGAACAATTTCTAGTTCATGTTCAGCCTGATGGGATGCTGAGAAGCACCGCCGAGCGAGGGGGATGACAGAGGTATATGAACCCCATTGTAAGGGAAAGTGTTGTAGGGGGTTGAGGTGCCCCGCATGGACCCTTGCAAAGGAGCGTTTGAGCTCCCTGCCCCCAGACCCATGGTCTGTAGGGTGGAGTAGGAGAGGATAGAGTTCATATCAAATTCAGGCATTCTGTATGAAAACGGAGGGCCTGTCGCACTCTGTGTGAACGGAGCAGTGATCGTTGCCATAGACGGAATCAGATCACTACTCGAAGTAGAGGTGGTTGAGACCATCGTGGTTCGGGCCAGCGAAGGTGGGTTAGGAGGCATAATGCCCCTTGTGGTGGAAGTCATGGAGGAAGTGTGGGGACTCCCTAATGAAGTAGCATCATTTGTTTCCATGGTTGCTTGCAGGACTATCTGACGCTCACGATGAGTTACCCTTGTAGGGACAACTTGTACCACGATGGGCACCGACAAGTCAGTGATAGAATAATTGGCTGGCCTAAGAGCTTTCGCTCCAAGGTCAAAAAAGGTAGGCTCTTCCAGATTCGAGTGTTCTCCTCTTAGGGATGGCTCAGGCACAATTTCCTACAGCCTAGTTGCCTCAAATGACCCTTGTTGGTCAAGTTTTCATCGTAACAAAGGCGGTAGTGGCTCTAATGCAACTGGTGGCAGGCCCAAAAACCTTCGCGACCAGCAGAGCTCTTGATCTTCCACTTTGTGAGAAAATCAACGACACAATAAGGATTTTACTAACATTGAAAACCAACACACACTAGAAAATTTCCTATGAGATAAAGCAAGCAAACACTATCTAGTTGGAAGAAAAGTTACGCCAGCCAACACTAGAGAAACTTACTGGTGCAAGTGAAACTTGAACACGGAAGCACCCTTCGTGTATACTCTTCAAAGCGTGGCCTGACGTCTACCCTAGATACCACGGTATACCCCTGCAGTCACTTGTGCAAGTCCCTAGAATAAAGGCAACTAGGTTTCCAGCTTGCGAACAGTCACCAGGCAGGTATAGTTGACAGTCGGGTGGACCGCAATGAGAAGGGTATCAAGCCCAAAACGTATCGAGGGTATCGAAATCAAGTGGTCCGAGAGACAACTGAGGACCTCGAATGGATTCAAGATCCATGAAGCTCCGTGGTAAATGCGACCGACAGAATCCCACGACAAGTCCTCTATATGTGTTCCCCACTACGCTTGGTCTGGCTTTGGAGGGATTATCTCCGCTACCTTTCCGCACGCGACCTCATGTTTATCCCCTGTGTTAGAAGGGGGTCCCATACAACTTCCATGTTTACTGGACTTTTTACACTCGCTAGCACTGACTCCAATGTTTGTTTTTTATGCCTTGAAGAGTTTCCTCTCCAACCTAAATCAAGGCTATAGCCTAAACTAGTTGATGGACCCTACAAACATAAAGTCTAGTAAATTTTAATTTAGCGTTAATTTTAAGTGCTTGTTTTAAGTCAAGGAAGAGGCAATGAAACTAGTGGTGTGTTTTGAGAGATGAAAGAGAAGAGCATTAAATGAAACTAAAAGCAAAACTACTTCTTTCTGACAAATAAAGATTTGCAATTTCAACTCTTTAACCAACTTTTCAAAACTAACTTTTTCTAAGATCTTTTAAAGGAAAAACATAAAAAAAAAAAATCACTCGACTATGAGCTACTTAATTTCCTAAGTGATCAGTAAATAACTTAAAGAAAAACACTCTTTTTCCTGACAAGCAATATAATCAACCTAACTACTTAACCAAACTAAGAAATGAAATCTTTTTCTATTTTTTTTATATTCTTCAAACAAGAAACTCGAAATAAATTCTTTTTCTTTTTCTTTAAAGAAAGAAAAAGGGGAAAAAGTGAAGAAAAGAGAAGACCAAAAAATGACTGTTGGCCCATTGCAGATCACAGGGAGTCATTGACGATACCAAACAGGCTGATCAGAAAAGACTCACAAACTCGTCTAAAACCATTTCAAAGAACACATAAGAAATCTCTAAAAGAGAAGCAAACTGACGGCAAACCCAGGCTAAAGACTGTAACAATAGAGACAAGTACTAGATCAAGAAACCCCTGAGAAGTATGACTTCAATCAGGGAAGAGGTTGACTGCCTCTTCTTCTAGAATTTTTTTTTTAACATAGGCACACTACTGACACTTAAGAAGCGTGCGTATGTACGTGGGTTGTCTAAAGGCAAGGTGTGTATGTAGGCATGCAGACCCACTACAGGTCGCGTACACCTATGTAACTTCTCAAAAAAAGAAAACTAACAGTTAGGCTGACAAGGCAGGGAGTACTGTTATGGTAGACTAGAATCCCTTAAAGACTTGGCAACTTACAGAAACTCAAAAAAGGTAATCAAACCAATTAAAACACCCAAAAACTCCCCTAAAACTCTAGAGGTTTCCCTAGTATAGTCGCCAGTTCTGCTATAGCGGGAAAACCCCCCTATGGACTACACTAGGGTTCAACATGTACACATATCTAACTGTCTAAAAGTCTCCTACTTTTTATAACTACCCCGAATATACCCCACATTCATGCATGAAATACAAAGTGAAAAGATCTGGTAACTCTACCTTTAACTCCATGTCCGGTGTCAATCCTTTCACATTCGATAGCTCCACTGACTACAAGCCTCCTCCCAAGGTTGGCCTGCATTCACAGATGAATAAACAGAGAACTACAAAACATGCATCTCATATATGAATTATGGGTTAGATGTCAGTATAAAACATAAATCAAACATAGATATTTGACACATCATATTTTGGGATAGAAAAAGCATTCCTTTTATTGATATCACAATGTTTACTTACAATGAGATCGGTGAATTCTCCTCGAACCTGGTCCGAGCTCCTCTTCACCAAGCTCCAATTGCTCTTCCATGTATCTTTCTCCTCTCACACTTCTTCTAATGAAATGGAATAGGCTTATGATGGAGGAAAAAGGGCAAGAATGGGAAATTATAATGCAAATCTCACAAGGTAGCTACAATTATATGGGGCAAGGAGGGGATGTGAAACAAGAAGAGTTTCACTCTTCTTATGCTTCTCTTTTGAATGAGACCCCAAAACCTCCTTTTATATGACAAAAGGATGGTTATTCAGTTGGGTGACAGGCTATAGGCAGTGGATCAGTTGGTAAACTACCCAATAGCCCGTAATCTCAACGAAATCCTAGCAACTTTTTAATTTTTGCAACATTTGTGGGTATACGTGGGTTGTAATGATGCAACTAGCATACATACGTGAGATGTAGTGGTGCAGAAAGCGTTTGTACATGGGCAGTAGTGGTGCAGGGCATGCACATCTTCAAAAATAGAGTTTTTAAAAAGAGGTGCTCAGTGATGGCTTGGAAAAAATAGCAAGTAAGAGGGCCTGATGCCAACCTCATGCTTTTGCAGAAGGAGATCTGGTCCTTGTCTATGATCAAGATCATGACAAACTTGGGACAGGAAAGTTAGAACCCATGTGGCATGGGCCATACATCATCAAACGCGTGTTACAGAGAGGCACCTACCAGTTAGTGGATTACGATGGATTATCTCTTGGTGAGCCCAAAAATGGGCTTTACCTAAAGAAGTACTATGCATATAATATCTCGCATGTGTGCTTTATATATTATTATACTATATGTTTGTGGTTTGGTGTGTCTTTACTTTTGCATGCATGAGTTTTTCCCCATTCTTTAAAAGTTTCTTATACTTTTCTTTGAACTTGAATGCACAGATGTCATCATCCTTTCCCATCTATTTCGGGTTGGTGGATGGTGCTAGTCGATATCGCTTATGTAGCTGGGTCATTTACCACTCCGACAAGTTTGTGAGTTCAGGAGGAATTTTCCTCAGATCTACAACCAATAACGTTGCAGAATATCATTTTTTCATAATACTTTTAACCGAAGCTTCTTCTCTAGGTATATCTCGATTGATTATCAACCTTGATTCTCAACTTGTGGTCCATCAACTAAACCAGTTTTTCCTAATACGTTGTTCCTAATCCAGTTTTTCTATGTCTCCATCTAAGGGTTTGTCATCTCGAAAGATCTTTTGAATTTATAGAATATAGACATATATCGAGAGAACTTAATATGACTACAAATTCGTTAGCAAATTATATGTTAGATCGGTATATTTCACACAGATAAACATTTGGGAGATGAAGCATGTAAATAAAAACATCACATAAAACAAAAAATATAATATAAGTAGCCACCACAAAACTCATATCTATATAATCTTGATTACAAATAGAAAAAAATTTGTCAAAAATACATCATCCAAACAGTACATAGCAGGGAAAAACGTGGGCCTTTATGCCCATAGAATCATCATAAAAGACTAAAAGTGTCTAGAGACTCTACTCGTCTCCCTGCACCACATTGTGCTCAGTATAGCACACAACTTCTCTCACCACTCATCATAGAAAATGAATAATACCTTCAGGTACTCCAACTATATGTCTTTGAAGATGTAAGGGCACATCTTGTATCCTCATTGAAGGAACGCCCATGGTCAAACCATGGAGGTTCCTCTCTGTTAGGACCACATATTGTACCCTTTTTGCCCATACTTTTTGCTATTATTTTACCCTTCATCACCTACATTTTGACTTATACTATCATTTCATCTAATCATTCCAAGGTATACAACGTCCTTTCTCATTACTTTATGCTTAATCCGTTTTGCATGATATTTTACATTACTTTTGGTCTTAACCATTGATTAGAAGTGCATAAGTGTCTATATCTGCAGAATAGTATCCAAGACCGATGCTGAAACACAGAACTGTCCAAGTTGATGCTGAAACACGGGAGCTGCTACACAGTCCAAGGATGCATATGCCGAAACACGAAGCAGTTACACGGTTCATGCAGATGCTGAAACACGGAGCTGGTACTCAGTTCAGAACAGATGCTGAGACACAGTAGAAGACCGCCA
>ML777406.1:655326-693444 GCA_009831015.1 Picea engelmannii | reverse complement strand
GATTACTTAAGGGAGCGTCGATCATGTTCAACACTCTAGGGTTTTCCAAGTATCCCAAGCTCATAAATTAAAGGCTGAAATTAGATAAAAAAAAACATGCAAATGAATGAGAAAGGTCAAAGAACCAATCTGATCCAGACGAAATCACAAATGGTCACATGTAGCTCTCGCAATCAACACCCAAAAATCACTCCAAAAGGGGGAAAAACTCAAAGAAAAAGGAGAATGGTAAAACAAAAGGTGAGAATGACTTTTTTTTCCCTAATTGATTTTTAATATGTCCAAATTAAGTCATTTACACCCCTTTTTCACATTTATAAAGTTTATTTTTGAGTTTTTTTTCATTTTTAAAGAAACTGCTAACATTTTTTCCCAAAACAACTTCATTATGTAGGAATTTACGAAGAAGAGATTTTTTTATGAGCTTGTGATGTTATTGAGAAAACTTTGTCATACTTCACGCTCATTAAAATATGAAGAGACATATGTTGGGCAATAGGTTATCACTTTTTCGATCCCAATAGAATAACCATGAAAAAGGAACACTCTAGTCAATCTCAACTAGAAGAGTTCTTTGTCATATCGTTTTATACTTTTTCGGACCTCGGAGACTAAAATCATGAAAAAGGACAACCCTAGAGTCTTCTTTTAGTTATTTTCAAACTCCCTAAACATGAAAAATAACCAACTTTTCCTTCTATGGACTCACAAAATTACACACCGAAGGTATCATCTGGGGATGAACCCTTACTTCTTCCAGTTCGTTAAATAAAGGAAGAGGAACTTACCGAAGGTGAGTTATATCGATCATGTGTTATCATCCTCGAGCTCATTAAATTAAAAATAGGTACTCATCTATCTGGATGGGGGGAAAAAATTGAAGGAAGTGGGTCAAGTTTCTTAAACTTTTCAGGTAGCTCTTGTAATCTCCCTTAAACACGACACTTGTTTTCACTTTTACAATACACTTAGATATTTCATTATGCCTCCACACTGAACCAATCTTATGAGTCTTTCTACTCCTTTGACCCATCCAAAAAATGTCTTAGTACTTGTTGCATTATGTTTTGGTCCACTCTAAGTCTATGTTGCCAAGTCTTACATGGTACCTCAGTTTTCAAGGGAAGTCTTCGCCTCAAAACTCAACCATCCACAAAGTTACCAGTTTCAATACTTGCGTTGGTCCTTTTTCATATACTATATCTTATCACCTTCCTGTGACAAGTTTCGTGTCGATTGATGGGGAATACATCAATGCCCTCCTTCGACGAGTCTTTTCTTGTCGACTTTAGCAAATTATCCAGGAAATAGACTTAGGAACACATCAGTACATTGGAACCTGCATGCCTCAATGGAAGGCCTCCTCGCATTCAGCAGTGGGTATTCATCAATGACCCCTGACTGACTGATTCCATGAATGTTCGACTTCAACTCATTTTTCACATTCGTTGGATTGTACTTTAAAAGTACCTTGAAAATCATCAACATCAATGGTGATTTATCTCTCACTTGTTAACCGTATACCTCAATGACTGGTAATCAAGTGGTTTATGTCATGTTCGATATCAAATCATATATTCAAATGTAAAGAATCATATTGTTATAGGATCGGGATGAAGACCCTAGGTTGAGTATTCATCTACATATACACTTTACCCAGGTTGCAATGGCGACTATCTGATTGATATACTTGTTTGAACATAGATCCACTTTGTATTGATCTATGGTTATGTTCTTATCGCATCATAGCTCCACTGTGTATTCTTTCATGGCTGCGATCAAGTTAGGTCATAGAGAGATGGATCCACATTGTACCTCTAATGGCCATCTCCTCGCCAATATCATTATGGTTCCACAATGTATTTATTGGCAGCCATACTTTGAGTCATTTGTATTTCAAGCATAGGTATGCCTGCCTCAGGAATGGAACACATATTAACATTTTTTGATGGTTGTCCAATTCCATACCCTTGCTTCGAAGAATCTACAAAGTGTTTCGTCCATCAACTTTTATTTTTTGACTTCACACTTTGGGGGGCAATCTATTACACATCAAAACTCCTCACTCTGATGATTTCACATATTCATTATCATAAGTATCATAAGTGTCGCACTTTTGTCGCAAGTGTCACATTATCTTTCCCTAAGTGTCACATCATGAACAACACCATGAAAACACTTGCTACAACCCCTAAAACATGTTATAAGAAGAATCCCCATCATCTGACAGTCAGAACAAATGTTTTTCTAGGGAATTATTCATCTTGGTAACATTTTGAAGATCAATGCTCCCCTTCTCATACACAGGGAGCATTATAGCGCTTTGTTGCCCATTATAAGGGAGCATTGAGTTGGTTGAGGAAATCTTGGAATAAATCCCATTTTATTCTAAATACAGATATGGATGGATCGAGTTGGTTTGGATTGAATCTAACTCTAATTATGCATCTAAGGAATATATCACAACTATTGGAGACATATCCTCAACTAATTCCAAATATACCCAAGGTAGTTGAGCCTCTCAAAGGCTATAAATGAAGGCATTCCCATGGTGAAACAGGAGGACAAAATTAGCAAGCATTTTTATTTTTATTGTGGATGTTTCAAGCAAGGGTTGGACAAGGAGGACTTGGTGAGGTTGTTGTAACATGATCTAAAGATTGTAAGTTTCCTTTTGAAGTTCTCATTTAATATACTTGGCCCATTTCCTTAAAGTATGTGGTTTCATGTTCTTGTCTATGTTTAATTTGATTCACATAGATGAATTTGATTTATCTAATCCATTAGAGTAGAAGGAAGTCGCTTGTTTCTTGTTGTTCATTGCAGGTATTGATTTGTGCCAGGAATTGGATCAAGTTTGCGGATAGGAGCAACTAGGACAAACATCGTAAATAGAGTACATATTACTTTACCTTATCCTCTCTTTTTTCAATAAGAAAAATAATTTTATAGGAATGGTAGTGTCCAAATGATTGTTTTTGTATTGGTATAGGGTCAATAATCCAAGGGAAAGTCCACCTGTCCACAGGGGAATATTTCTATAACATTTGGGGGTTTCTAATTTTATTTTCAGTCATTGAGCTCATTCTCGACCTCGCTAGATGTTTTACCTTCTCCCACAAATCATAGACGACATGTATATTGAAATTCGAGGTTGTTTGGGTATTCATTAGCCACTCGTGGACCATATACATGTTTTTGCAAATATGTCTGCTATCAATTTCGCCCCTTACATTTTCTTTGTCGATGAACGTTAAATTTGAATTTCCCTACATTTTTCTTGGTCGATGAACATTAAAATTGAATTGCCTATGTTTTTCTCTATTGTGGAGCATCTTATTCAACTTCAATATGTTTTCTTGTTGATGCGGGATTACCAAATTTTCCCTTGGGAATGTTTTATTTATTGTGGGTTACCGAAAATTCCTGTAATTTTTTTTTAACCACCATGGGTTATCAAATTATCCTTCCAGACATTCTCCTCAGTTGTTGGTTTCTAAATTCGAATTTCCAAGTTTTCCCCTTTGTGCTTGGTCATTGTTTCCACCCTTTGACTCATTGTTTTCCCACAGATTGACTCTTTCTGACTAGGCTTTCCTTTTGGTCAACTTCCCTTACCCATTCAACCGACGGTCATTCTTAGTCGACCCAATTTTCCCTCACCTCGACCAGGTGTCCTTTTGGTTGGGTTTGGCTCTTTTGGTTGACCTGACTTTTGTCTAAGTCGACTTGGTCGACTGCCATATATTCCAACTCGACTAGACTCATTCTTTTATCTGACTCATTTCCCCATTTCGACTTTCAGGTAGTCGACTCCATTTTTTTATTTTTCGACTCTACTTGTGGTTTGTGTGGTTGAGAATCTCCCATCATCTAGACAGCCAAAATTATAATTGTTTAACATAGAATTATGTGCTAGTGAGACAGATATGCTATAAGCCTCATGTTTACGGATCAAGATGTGATTAGATTCACAATATTTGAAACAAAGTCATAGAAATAAATTGTCAACATTAGCATACCACTCTTGGGGATCCTTCTTCAAACCATAAAATGACTTTTTGAGTTGACACACCAAATTTTAATTTGTCACAAAACCAAGTGGTTGTTCCATGGAAATTTCTTTAGATAGGTCTCCATGAAAAAAAACACTCTTCACATCCATCTGATGGATTTTCCATCCAAAACGAGAAACAAGAAAAAGAATCAATCAAATAGAGTTCATCTTTGTGAAAGGGGAAAAGGTTTTAGTGTAGTCGATGTCTTCTTGTCGAGAAAAACCCTTCGCAACGAGGCGTGCTTTATGTTTCTCAAAAATAACCTTAGAGGTAAATTCAATCCAGTAGACCCATCGACACTTCACAATTTTCTTTTCTTGTGGTCGGGGAACTAAGTCTCCAGTATTATTCTTTGACAAAGAATCAATTTCTATTTGCATAGCCTGCTCCCATTTAGGTCATCCTTCAGCATTTGAGTAGGCAACAAGATCATAATTTTCAAGTACATGAGTCATCAAGGCAACACTCGCATGTTTATTTTGACTTTGAGTTTGTCGTTTAGAGGAGGCATTTCCAATATCTTCAATTTTCTTAGAAACCCATATGGGTAGACAAGAAACAAGTGAATGACGATTCACTTCAGAAGGTTGATCACAAGTCGGAGGATCTTCAATTGATGGGCCAGTCAAGAAAGAAGATGACGTACTAGTCGAGTCGAAACAAGAACAAAATTCGATTTCCCAGTCGAAGGACTGGAAAATGGAATAGGAGCACCAGTGTTGGAGACAACATCAAGGGGTTCATCCTGTAACAATCCAGAGGAGGAATTCAATAACTTAATGACAGAAGAATTGTCATCAAACTGTACATTTCATCTAATAATGATTTACCATTTGACAAGATCAAACAATCGATATGCTTTCGACTCTTCAGAGTAGCCCATCATGATGCAAGCATGATTATTTACATCCAACTTCTTTCTACAATCATCAGGAATTTGATCCTAGACAACACATCCAAACACATGGAGGTGGTCGACTGAAGGATTCTTCCCATACCATCATTCGACTTGAGTCATGGAAGGAACAACTCGAGTCGAGATGCAATTGAGAAAATAATTTGCATAGTATACTACTTCATCCCATAAGCAAGGACACAGATCTTTATCCTACAAAAGACATCGAGCCATTTAAAATAATTTCCTATTTTTTCATTCTATGACGCCATTCTGCAGAGGTGTGTGAGGAACCAATCGTTGATAGTTAATACCAGATCGAAGCAGGTATTATTCAAAATTTTGATTGACATACTCACCACCATTTTCTGATCTCAAGCATTTGTTGGGTCGACCACATTTCTTCTTAGCAAAGATATAAAACTCCTTGAACTTCTCAAAGACAAGGTTCTTATTCTTCAGGAAGAAGACCCATGTGAAACGAGAGAAATCATCAATGAAACTCAAAATATACCTTGCACATGCCAGTAAATGTATATTGATGCAACATACATGATTGTGAACTAGGTCTAGTAGGTTCTGTTCTCGCCACACTTTTCCAAAGTCAAATGGTTCCTGATGATGCTTCCCAAGCACACAACCCTTATAGACTCCTTCAGGGGGAAACACCTTTGGCAAACCAACAACCATATTTTGAGTTGCCAATTCCTACAGACTTTGGAAATTCAAGTGTCTTAATAGCTCATGTCAAATTCAACTTCGTTCGTCGAGTATGAGAAACAAGTGTAGTCAGTTCGAGTTCAGTTTGAGTTGTGTCATGTAACTTGTACAAATTGTTCGTCAGGTCGAGAATCTCTTCAACAACAATCGACATAACTTTCTTCAAATCATGAACATAGAACCGATTTGGCCAAAATTCCACAATATTACGTGTTTGTGTCAACTAAGAAATAAACAAGATATTGGCACTGATATTTGGGACATGATGGACATAGAAAATATTCCCATGTTGATAAGCAAGATCACCATGACTAGCAACATCCAGAGAAAAATCATCAACAACATAAATTTTCCTCTCCTTAGCTTCATCCAACCTCTTGAATAAGAAGGAATCCTTAGCCATGTGATGAGTGAACCCAGAGTCGACTACCCATTCATTATGCGCAACATGAGACAACAAGGCCCGAGAAGTTCCAACTTGGAAGGTGAAATTATCAACGAGTCGACGTACAATAGACACATCTCCTTCAAGGCATTTAACCTTCTCCTCTAAATCATATCTCTTTTTATAGCATACTTTCTCCACATGTCTAGTATTTCCACAATACCAACATGTCTTCTTCTTTTGACTTTGTTGTGGTGCATCTTCCTATCACTAAGGTTTCTGGTCACGGTATGCAGGTTTCTATGTAGAGGAATCAAACGGTACTCTATCCTTGTGATCCATCTTTCCATTTCCCTTGAGCAAGTGGGCATAGTGTTTACCACCAAGATTTCCTTCTTCAAGTAGTATGTTCTAATCAGTAATCAAAGGATCACATAAAGATTCAAAGGTGTAATCCTTACCATATTATTTATGTGTTTTCTAGTTGGTGCCAAAAGTCAACACAAACACATAAAATGGTGGTCTCAAGTTCATCAAAACCAACTCGATGAGCCATCCTTCTTTTGATATTTATTTCCACATTCACCCAATTTCAACTGGAGTTCTTTGACATGGTCCAAATACTCCTCCATTTTGTCAAAAGAATGAGGATAGAGAGAGATCAACTCTATCTCCAACACCATGACGTGGCTCTTGTCGACTCGGTCGAACAAAAACTTTAGATTCTTCTAGACTTGATGAGGACAATCGATTCCACTGAGGTGAAATTGAATCTTTCATGAGAAGTAGGTCGTGATGACTCATACGAACTCATCCTTATTTCCATCAACAATGAAATTTGTCTGGTCATGTGTTGGATGTGGAATCCCAACCTTTGTATATTGCCAAAATCCTTTTCTTTTAAGTAGGGTTTCCATATCTAGTGCCCATATTTCATAATTTGATATGTTTAGAACAATAGGATCAATATTTGATATGATCTAGATAGAAACTACTATGTTTCAATAAGTTCCAATCAACAAACCACCAACACAGAGTCAATCACACAACATATCTGACTCAACAAGGTTTGTAGATAACAGGTTGAGGTTTTAAACCATTGTCTTTGATACCATGTTGGGGAATAAGGTGGAACACGACATGAAACAAAGAACACAATACTACATACAATAAAAGAGGAACAAATTTTTTTGAAGACAAAGGGTGGTGTCTAAAGACACCATTACAACACTTAAGCAAAGCGCACTATGATCAGAACATCACAATGCATATTAGATCTCAATCACCTGATCACCATGATGGAAATGACCCAAGGGGTCTTCTATTTATAATCTCAAGATCTAACCAACTTTCGTAGAAATAAAAAAGATCTTGTCCTCGACCGGGATGATTGACTCGACCGCCTACGTGTCCAAATCGTAGTTGATTGTTGGGATGGTCAATCCATTGCATGACTATATTCTACTATTTGTCGATTGTTCAATCGATAGGCATGTCGACTGCTCGACCGACTAGTATAGTGTGATGGTCGATCACTCGACTGACTGTATCCAGATGTAGGTCAACCTTTCGACTGACTGAACCCATGAGATGTGTGATAAAACTTCAATGTTTGATGTTCCAACATATACAATATTGTATAAGGATGTCAGTGGGAATGATTTAAAACCTTCTGCATCACATTTATTAGGAATCCAAGTTTTAGAAGATGATTTTAAATGTTTTAAGATCTTGCTTGATTTCGTTGACTTCTCAAAAATTGCCACAACATACTTGCCCAATATTTTCCACATTGTTTGGAAAAAAATTATCATGAATCCATCTAGTGTAAGGGCATTATTTTTCTCCAAAGACTAAATTTGTCATTTCATTCCTAGATATAGGGATGAATATTTTTTGTTTTTCTTATTTTCATAACATCTTCAAGATCTAAGTTATAAGGCATTATTTGTCCCTATGGAAAACCATGCTAGAGTTTTATAAAAGGATTTTGAGGAAGCCCTTTACTTCCAATAGGATCTAATCCTTTCTTTCAATCATAGAGCCATCTTCTCTACAAATTCTAGACATCCTATTTCTTTCCCTTCTTGCTTGGGTTGTCCTATGGTAAAATATGGTGTTCATATCACCTACCCCAAGACATCATTTTTAGATTTTTTGTCTCCTATAGATTTCCTCTCATATAGAGAGTGTGTTTAGATCATTGTTTATTTTTTCTTCCTTTATTTTTAAATTTGTAGCGTGATGGTTAAAGTGAGGAACCACTCTACCACAAATAGGAATGGGAGAGTAGAGTTTGCCACTTAGTTTTAGGAAAAACCCAAGAAACACCAAATAGAGAGAAAGAGTGGAAGAAAAGAGACTAAATGAAGGCCACTAGATTTATAATTTTAGAGTTGATTATTGACTTAAGAATCTAGATTAATTAAGGTAATTCATGTAGAAGTAAAATATAATTAACAAATTAAATACAAGCTTGTTAGGGTTAATTCATCAATCTCCTTTGATGAGGTAATTAATCTAAGTGTTGAAAATGAAAGAGAGGGGGGAAATGAAGGAATTCATCTAAAAAAACATCAATGTAGGCATTTGAGTTGCTTGTAGACTCCAAGAGAGATTTGCTCCACTCAAACATATTTTCACTAGCGGTTACACCTTCTTCTAAAACATAGTTGATTTTGATTTCCAACATGTTAACACATAGAGTTGTAGGGGTCAAAAAATCACTTTGGTTTTGTTTTTTGAGTCATAGGGTCTTATAATTCCTAGGTCTTAGGTCTTCTTGTTGTGGTCATAACTTTAATTTTGATCTAAATAAGAAAAGTTATGTTTAGCCTTGGTTTAGAGTCTTTATGTCATGAGTTTTATCATCATCACAAGGTTAATGGTCCTTATGAGTCACAATTTTGATCTTAAAATCTTTACCATGATATGTCATGCCTCCAAGTTGTACACAAGCTTTCCTTTGTCACTATCCAACCGTTTAGATTTCAAGTCAAGGTCCGTTTTATTTGCTTCCAACTCACTAGGAAAGTTCACAACATACTCATGAGTACATAAAGCATTCATTTGTCATCATTACAGTTAAGGAATGTGTCAAAGAGGATTTCATTGTTTCCAACACCATATTTTAACAAAATTTCCAGGGATTATGTCACAGATCTTCTAACAACCTCCTCGATCTGCGCCATTTGAGTTTGAATTTGGCGTTGTGAATTGGTGTTGCGAACCAGGCGCTGCAGACTGGCTGAAGAGGATTGTTGGAGTTTAGATAACTTGCAAACAGATGAACTCAATATTACAGGAATCAACATCATAACCAGGTCTACTAGGTACTCCTGGTGGTCTCCACATTGTTCAAAGGTTGAAAGAGGGGTTTGTGTTTCCTTATGCACTAGCGGTGCGAAGTATTTAAGCCTTCATGCTTCCAACCTTAAAACCCTTTTCCATGGTGCCCTGAATTATGTTCACCGGTCCAGACTATTACCTAGACCTCAAATCATATTTTCCTTTGTTAAGAAGCCACATGTTCCACTGAAATACCTCAACGTTGCAAACTGGTTTCTCTGGCACTGTGAACCAGGCATTGCGAACACTCTGTTCCATAACTACTAAAACCTCGGACTTCTACATCATTTTGAAATATAATCTTAATCCTTTAAAGAAGACCACTATCAAACCTGAAGTGTGTAGCCAAATCATTTGTAGAACCTAGCCTGAAATTGCATACATCATTAATGTTGCAAACTGATTTTTATTTTAATGAAAACCTTGCTTTAGGAGAGAATTCTCACTTGACTTCCTTTTATTATAAGTCTCAGTTGTTGTTCAGTTATCCATCCTATTTGAAGTGTGCTCCATATCATACCTCGATGTGTATAAATATTGGGACAAGGTGGGCCTTATAAAGATAGTAATGTCATTAAAAATATAAATTCTTGTACAATATGTTTTTACACACCTACTTGCCATAAAATTTACAGAAAGCATTCTTCCAGCAGTAGATATGGATAGTCAACAACACGAGAAGTCTCACAAGGGAGGGGATATTGTGAGGACATAGCCTTATGATATGCAACTCCTTAACTCTGAACCTTTGTTCAGAGAATCCTTTTAGAGTGTAGGTTATATAATTTTTTGTCAAAAGATGCAGAGGGGGCATCTAGAGGTGGCCAAGGAGTTTTCACTCAACTTTAATGGGACTAAAACCAAATTAGGGAGGCTAGAGTTTGATGTTTCAGAGCATTCCATATTTGTTGCAATAGAGATACCCAACAGTGGAAAGAAAGGGTTCAAATCTATGGCATTAAATCCCTCCTTCTCAAAGGAATTCCTTAAGATAGAGTATCAAGAGGACAACTTGTCCAAAGGGGTACCTAGAAGCCACATGCTTGAATGTTTTGATAAGATGCTAAGGGTTATCCAGATATATTTCACATGTGAGGGGAGGTTTAACATGGTGTACCAATACCACATCAAGTTGTTGTTACACTTGATACGAAAAGAAGCCATGAACCTTCCATTTTATCTTTTTAGAAGCATTGGTAAGATGTCTGACAGAGTTCAATCCAAGTCAAAGCAAGTAGACCCTAGTGTCTTTCACTCTGGCCTTATTAATATGTTAGTAATGGAGGATTTGAGGAAGACAAACACTGATTGGGAAAACTTCCTCACTTCATCACAGTTTGAGTTAGATGTTTTCCCCACTCTACAATACAAGAGACAAAGTCCCAATTCTGTTGAGAGGGTTGTGTATTCATAGGCTAGCAAGAATAAAATGGGTACTATGACTGATAAATTTGACATAGTCACTAATGAAGTAGGATCAAGAGGTTTTTCACAACCTTCAGATAGAGAAGCTTCACCCATGGAAGATCATATCCCTATGTAGACTCCCACAAGCAAACCAAGAGGCTTGAAAGGGGAAAAGATGGTTTTTTCTCCACCCTTTGTTGTAGACAACATTAAACCTAGGAGGCCTTTTAATAGAGCAACAGCCAAGAAAAATGTCCTTGTGAAGGATGATGCAGCAAAGACTTCATCCCATAACTAAAATATAAAGATAAAGACATTGAGTCTCCATAACTAGCATCAATTTTGGCCACATTTTTTGTTTCGTGCATTTTACAACCTTTTTTGTGATGGCTATGAGTTTTAAAACATGATCAACAGATGTGGTGTTTTCCTCTAGTCATATATCAATATAATGAAGTTTTTGCAGCATATCTAGACACCTGATATAATTTTGAGATGTTAAAAACTTTGGTAAAGTGAAACAATCCACTACAGGAAAGTTCACAGCGCTTGGCGCTGCGAACTGGTTGTTTCAAGATAGTTTGCAGTGTTGCGTTGCGAACTCAGTTTTTGGAGATTTTGGAGGGAAAGATAACTACTAGATGTCAATATGGATGCGTACCAGCACTCTGAGGGGTAGTTTTGTTTTGGGAGGCCACCTGACTCAAGAAGATCCACCAATGGACATATCATCAACCAATAAAGAATGTTGCATACGTTGCCAACATATTCCTTTTTATTAGAAATTGGTTTATTTTCTGTGGTGCACATGTTTCCACGCTTCCCTTAAGCACATGGATCCTATGAAGAAGTTGGAATGTGAATTGTAGAGCTAGAAATGATAGTGTAGGCTATTTAAAGATCATTGTAAGACTGAGGAGGGGTTCAAATGGTGTGACCGAGAACTCTTATTTTGATATTATTTTGTAACAGAGTTTCTCCTTATTGTATGGAACAAATCCAATATACTTTGAATAGTAAAAATCAGTCTCTTTTCTTGATCATATTTTGTTGTCTTACTTTGATTACATTCTATGTGAATGATTCATTTGACTGATTGTTTCTTTATTGCAATAAAGGATTTATTGTGATATTGTATGCAAGTGTATCATAGTATTTTCTCTTTGGTTATAAGAGGTTCTTATTTCATAGAGATTTCTTCATATGTGTGTCAATGTTACATGATGTAAATGATATGTGTATTACACGTTCCTTGTCAATTCTTCCATCTATCACTTTATCCCTTAAAACCTGATCTAAAGTTATTTCAAGGCCTTGCTTGCTGGTGTATATTATATGGAGTTATATGTAATTGAAATCTTTAACTGATTTTTCCATACATTTGCCACCTTTTATAAACATGTATCTTTACATTTTGATGGGTATTAGGCTCATACTTACAGCAGTCTAAGTGTGACTTCTAGTGCTAACATTTTTGGTGTCATTGTCGGGGAACAAATTGAATATTTATCCCTGGGTTGTATGAAAAGGAAATTATGATTTTGATGGTGCACAGTAATCAGTAAATAGAAGAATTCATATTGCACCCGGCGACTCCAAAGCTCAGTTATTGCTCCAAAAGGTAGACACACAAGGTTAAATCCATAGACACCTCTGGCTGCACCTAAACCTGATCCAGAGAAGATCTTAAAGAAGGGAAAAGTTTTACAAGGAGATTCCTCTTCCAAATCCTCGAGTACTTCTGGAAATTTACCCGACTCTGATTTCCATACACCAGTTGTTGTTTCTCATGTTTCTCATTTTCCTACTACTGAAAATCTTGTAAAGTCAAAACTAGGAGATTTTCTTGTAGGATATTCATCTTTTTCTTATGAGCTGAAAGAAGAAAATCTAGAAAAAATTGATTTTATTGCATCCCTTGAAGTTGTTAATTGGTTTAGTCTTGAGAGTTTGGAATATTTTCCTCTCTTAGGTTCTCCTTCTCCCCATTCTTTTAAATTTGTTGTGACCAAAGAAGAAGGAAACTCAATTCTTCTTGAATTTCCCCCATCCTCATCAAAGACCCAACCACTTTCTATTAAGTCTGAAAATCATCCACCTTATACTCTTCCTTTTCCTAAATTACTTGTTATACAAACTACATATTTACCTATCAAATCACCTCCTACTTCTCCTAGAATTCATAATCCTCCTTTTCCTAATCAAATGGCAGGGGATAATCCTCCTCGGAATAGAATGGATGCCAATGTGGTTGCTAGGTATGCCCCTCTAGTGCTTCATCATCCTATGAATTCTCTCCCAATAGGAGACTACCTAAATTATACTCCCAAGTTCACAGGAGAAGAAGATATCACTGCAGAAGAACACCTTGCAGTATTTTATAGCTATGTTGATAATCTAAAAAATTGAGAATGAGGATGTTTGGATGAGAGTTTTGTACAAATTCTTAATGGAAAAGCTAGAAAATGGTTTAGGAGTTTATCCCCTACATCAATTTCTGGGATCAAATCCCTAGATGATGCCTCTTTAAGGCATTGGGGTGACAAGAAAGGATTTTTGTATACATAATTTGGGTCTCTCAAAAGAAAAGAAGGTAAATCAGTATTAGACTTTTCAAAGAGGTTTAAAAAATGTATAATAAAATCCCTACTGAGATCAATCCTGTTGGTTGTGGAGCCTGATTATCTTCTTGATTCAGAGGTCCTTGCTTTCAGCCATGTTTATACCCCATGAAGTATTTACACCCCAAAAGTATGTACACTCTTCCACGTGGGGGAGTGCAGAGGGGGGGTACCCCCTCTGCGGGGACCGGGGGGTTTGGGGACAAACGGGTCCCCAGTGGGGGTTTGAGGGTAGCGTCCCCCGAAAGAAAAATTGCCTTGTAAATGTATATTGTAATTTCATTGTAAATCTGGACTGTTCATTATAAGGTCGCATATCTAACAGTAGAGATTATGTTAGGTTTTTTTTTCCCTAGAAGGCAACCTTCTTTTATGAGGGAAATGTATTATGGCTATGGTTGATGGTGAATATTGTATTATGAGAGAGGAGACTGTGAGAGAAAGAAGAGGAAGTTATAGCGGGTTTTTTTGTAGGTTGTATCCCTTCATTTGCTGGATAATAATAAAGGAAGGACCTGGCAATTTCTCTGGTGGACGTAGCCCACACTGGGTGAACCACGTAAATCTGTGTCTCTCTTGTATTGTGTATCTTCTGTGTTTTTGTTTTATGCATTTGTTTTATTTTATTGCTCCGCGGTCCTGTTTTTTTAACAAATCCTACTGAAACTTCTTCCAAAATAACCTATGCTAGTGCCTTTGACTTTGAATTTTGTCTTTTGTTGAGAGAGAGAAGGTCTACTTCACTAGCCCATATGAAATATGTTTCTCTAGAGGTGGAATCAAACATATTGGCGGCAGATAAATTAAGAGGCAAGTAAGATAGGGATAGGAGGAAACAAAATGCATAAGCTTCAACTTCTAATGCTTCAGGAACTAATCCTCAGGTTGATGAATTGACTAAGTTAGTCAAGTCACTTTCTGCAGAAATGGAAAAACTAAAACTTGAAGGGAGACAAGAAAATAGAAACACACAAGATTTTGGAAATAGAAACAATTTTAGAAGACAAAACAATGCACCTCAAATTCTTCAAAGAGATCAGAGAAACATAGAGGATCAAAAGGTTAAAACCCCTCTCCAAAACAATTTGGTTGATGATGAATAAGGAGAGAATGAGGAAACAAATTAGGAAATTCACTGCCTAGGGGACACGTCTACATCCCCTCATCTAACTCAATATGATTACGAAGAGTCTCTAATGAACAATCAGCTAAATGAGTTAAGTAAGGGAGAGAAAGCAAATGAAACTCATAACAATACAATTTGAGGTCAAAACAAAAAGAGGGAAATCCTAGTACATCTAATCAACCCAAAAAATTAGATACTTCTACTAAAACAATGGTTGCACCAAATAAAGAAAATGAGGAAAAAAATAATCAACCTCTAGTTAAAGCTCATGTTCAAGAGACCAAAGAAATTCTGAAATTCCCATATTCTTTTAACTTTGAGAATGAAATCCAGAAAATAAAAATTCCAGTCCCATTCCTAGAGTTGATAAAGAATGAAGATTTCAAGAAGTCCATTTCTAAAATGTTGCAGCCTAAATTTTCTTCCCATTCAACAGACTCAGTTAATTTGCAAGATGAAAAACCTGCAGTTATAATGAGGCCCTAGTAGAAGATAGAGATGACTCCTCTCCTCCTTTTTACACCTCATTGAATGTACATGACAAAATCTTGCACAATTTCCTTATGGACTCACATGCATCCCATAACTTAATTCCTAAGTCTATCATGGATGAACTGGGTCTAGAAATCACCAAAGCATATCATGATCTATATTCTTTTGACTCAAGAAAGGTGAAATGCCTTGGGGTGATTAAAGATTTGGTTGTTACTCTCTTTCAACTACCCATGAATATTATAGTAGTGGATATTGTAGTTGTAGATGTTCCCCCAATTTTGGGATGTTATTGTCCATATCATGGATTAAAAGGTTGGGAGGGACATTGCATATGGATCTCTCTTATGCCACTATACCAATGTTTGGGGGTGAACACATAAGGTTGTATAGAGAAGCACAATTAGCTTATATTATTAGTGGTGAAGGTAATCCCACAAACCATCCTATTTATGTTGTTGACATTGATTTGAGATCTAGCATTCTGCAACTTACTAATGTTCCTCAGTCACCACTGGAAATTAGAAAGAAATCACCAACAACATGTGAAACAGTCAGACAAGGTGCTCAAACTTGGGAAATTTATTTTGATGGGCAATCTTCTAAAGATGGCGATGGTGTTGGAGTTGTGCTCATTTATCCCTCTCAAGAAGTCGTAAATTTGTCTTTCAAATTGGAATTTGTAACCACAAACAACATTGCATAATATGAGGCCCTAGTTTTGGGGCTAAGGGTTGCTAAAGATATGAAGATTGAAGAATTATCAGTTTTTGGAGATGCAGAGCTGATTGTGAATCAAGTCGGAAATATATATCAAGAAAAGCATCCAAGACTAAGGACTTACATGAATGAGGTATGGGATCTTATTGGCAATTTCTTCCTATCTTTCAATGTATCCTTTGTTCATAGAGAGTATAATACATTAGTTGATTCCCTTGTTGTTTCTGCTGGTAAATTTAAAATCCCACTACCTCCTAAACTCAATTATGATGTTGAGGTGAAGTATAGTCCTTTTATACCTGACAATGCCAAACATTGGAAGGTTTTTGAAGATGATCTTTAAATAAAGAGATTTCTAGAAACAATAGAGGAATTTTCTTCTCTTCACATTGATCAAGACCCAAATGATGAGAAAATTCCCCATGCTAATAAATTCATGAATAAGATTGCAGACCACAATATTGTCCAGTTGCCTAGTAAT
The DNA here is from genome assembly GCA_009831015.1 of Picea engelmannii. Lineage (NCBI taxonomy): Eukaryota > Viridiplantae > Streptophyta > Pinopsida > Pinales > Pinaceae > Picea > Picea engelmannii. The sequence goes on along the minus strand of ML777406.1, from coordinate 677,191 downwards.
CATATTCCCAAAGAATTAGTTCCCTTGGAGAGATTATTTGATAATAATGATGTGGTTGTAAAAGTGAGAGGTTCAAGTGAAAATGATGATCTGATAGAGAGAAATCTAGGTACTGATGAAGATCCCAAGTATGTCAAACTGTCTAGTAGTCTGTTAGAAAAGCAAAGGGCTAAGTATATCAAACTATTAAAGGAATTTGTTGATGTCTTTGCATGGAAGTATGAAGATTTGCAAACTTATGATACAAACATTATTGAGCATAGAATACCCTTGAAGGATGATACCAAACCATTTAGATAGAAACTAAGGCAGATCAATCCTATGTTACTTCCCGTTATGGAGTAGGAGTTTAAAAAATTGCTTGTTGCTTAGATCATTATACCTTTGAGGTATTCTGAGTGGATAGCTAATATATTCCATGTTAGGAAAAAGAATGGTGAAATCAAACTTTTTGTTGATTTCTGTAATATTCCAAATATAAAATAGTATGCAAAACATAAAGAATTAGCTATAAATGGCAGATAAACAATGATATAACCAGAACAACACCACAATAATACCAAAATAATACCATAATAACACCAAGAAGAGCACTTTGATTACTGCGAGCAATTTTCACTTGCCTCTTCGAGGGAGAAACCTCCAGTAGAGCAGATCTCTATTACAATAATATACAAGACAAATCTTCTCATACCCTCAACTCTTATTTATACTAAATATGTCTATCAAAAGAACAATCTAGAGGAAGATCCTTCTAGAAGCGAAAGCTTCTATTAGGTCTTCTTACATTTGACTTATTCTTCCTTATTTCTAGGCCTTATTAATATTGACCTTTATTACATGGAAATATATTATTATACCTATGTGAGGGGTTAGGTCCCTAACATGTCCTCCCCCTTAAAAACAACCTTGTCCTCAAGGCTTGAGATGAAGAAATTGTTGCAGAATGGTAGTTGGTTCCCAAGTGGCATCTGTTGGAGTTGTATGTTTCCACTAGACTAACACTTTCTTGATGATTCGCTGACACATAGGATTCTCACGATGGTCCAAAACTGCTTGTGGTGGGGTAGAAGGAGGAGTGAACGTGACTAGTTTAGTGCGAGGAATAAAGGAGGGTTTTCAGTTTTGAGAAGAGACAACCTGGTGTGCTTCCTTAGCTCTTTTAGTGGCGTCCATCCAACTCTGAGGCCGAGCCATGAGGACATGGGCACAAATCTCACCCTTGAGGCCACTGATAAAACATTGTTGGCATAGGGGTAGACCCAGGGTTCAACATTACAATAATTCACCAGCAAAACCCTAACTATCGACCCTTTCGGCAACACCTGCGAAGCAGATGAAGTCTCACCCGAGGTTGAAGCAGGGGTGGTTGCAGGACTCATGTGTCTGCAACCTTAGCTAGGACACAAATCTGTGATTATAACACTTAATAGAGCACTTAGCATCGTTAGTTCATCATTATCTAACCAATATCTACTCCGTAGAGAAAACAGAGCATCACAACATTCACCCTGATCTAAGGTATATAAGCACTTAGCAAAGGAATTAGATCAGATCTAGCATATTCAAGCACTAAGAAAGTTCACAGATGTCAGATCTAGCATCCATATTCATCATAAGCACAAAGCATAAACATATCTATCTATCTATATCAAATCACTTAGCACATAACACATAAACACATTAGAACATCACACAGAGAAGAATAACACAGTATTTACTTGGTTCACCCCCACGCTGGGGCTACATCCACCAACTCTTCTTATTTATTAGCTTCAATCAGCCATCTACATGCACAGAGCCACAAACCCTCACTTTGCATAAGACAGGAGATCTGCGCAACTCGCTAGATCCTCCTTCCTTGCATTACAACACAAAGCCCTCCATAGTCTCTTACAATGACTTGCACTTGGCTCTACAAGTCTGCACAAAGACTTACACTTCTTGATCACACAGATCCCACTCTTAGCACTTAGCCAACTTGCACAACACTTGCGCACTATTCAGCTACTTCTTACATTGCCTAGCCTTCTATTTATACATACAAAATAGGCCTAAACATGGGTAAACCCATGGGCCGACATCCCATTCTCGTTACATATTCCCAAATCCCAAAAAGGACCCAAAAAGGGGGAGAGATCCCATGATCTCTGCTTCGTCTTGCGTTTTGTCTTTGACAGGCTGTTGAAGTCCCCAAAATAGGTCAAACTTGACCAAGAATCTCCCAAAACTTGGTCAAGGGCCAATAGGCCCCCAACACTCACCTGTGACTCGTCCCGAGTCACTCTGGTCTGAATAGTTCTGCTCCGAATGCCTTGAGCTTGGCTCAAGATGCTTCGACTTGCTACTATGCTACAACCTCCTTTTCAACAAACTCATGGATGACTGCATCATTGATAGGTCCCTCTAGACGTTGTTCTGCTATATTGACAACCTGCTCTAGCTTTGCTCCTTGGCCTTCTACCTCTGTAAATAATTGATAGGCCTTATCTTTCACAGGTTGGAGTTTATGGGTTATCTCCATAACTCTACTCTGGATAGTATGGATTTTTTGCTATGCAGTGCGTTGCTCTTGGGAACGCTTCATTCTTTCCACAGTTGATAGGGACTTCAGATGCGCTTGTATCTTTTCGTCTTGGTACTTCACGTCTTGGAGTTGTGACTCTAGTGCTCTTAATTTTGGACTCTCAACGAGTCGTTCATATGTCAGGGCACTGTGATCAGTGAGCTACTTACATTCCAAGGTAAGAGCCTTGAGCCTTTCAACTGCGCTCCTGGCGGTTGCTTCCCTTTGGTCTCTTACATCTTGAGGGGTTGCGGGTGTTGTGCGTAGCTCCAAATCTGCTATGTGTTATTGTAGCTGCTAGATCACTTCTTCAAGTTGTGCTACTTGTTGTGGAACTCACTCTTTGGCCTTTAATTCTACGACTGTCACAGAGAGAAGTGCTCTATTGACCATTTCCTTTACATCAAGTTGCTCCGCGAGAAACTTTTTCTTTTCTTGCTGTAGCTGGGATTTTTCTTCTTAAGACTTTGCTTGGAGAGAAAGCTTTTCCATTCTGCAGCACTGTGTTTCTCTACAAGGACTCCCTATACTTGTGGCAAAGCCTAGGTGGCTTGCACTATTTCTTCTTGTGCTTGTCGAAGATGAGCTTCGACTGTATCAGCTAGGCGGTGGAGTTGAGTTGGCTCATCTCCCAATTCTGGTTCCCCTGGCGCAGTGGAGACTGTGCGGATGGATTGTAAGGCCTGTTGTACCCCTTGTAGTTCAGTCTTGATTTGATCATACATCTCCTCTTGCTTTGCTTCTTGTTTCTCTGCTATTTCCAGCGAAGCATCGTTCAGGGCTACTATGAGGAAGTCGAAGTCATCAGGTGAGGATGGTCTGCATCTTGGTCATGGTGGCCTTCAATTTCTTTCGGGAGGAAGGTTTCAGAGGTGAACCTTTCCTCTTCTTTAGGGGATCAACCTCATTACCTTGTTGTTGTTCGACCTCTTTTTCATTCAACTCTTCACTCTCAACACCTTGTTCTGGTGAGATGGAAGCAGTCTTCACGGATGCACTGTCTAAATCATGAACCTCTTCAGTCTTCTTTGTCCTGCTAGGTCTGGGTGTATCCTGTGCAGTTTATGGGTTGTCAATGTCAGATATGTCTGCAGGGTCTGCTGGAACGAGGAGTTCCACCGACCAATCCTTGGTGATCTCCTCCAAGTCCTCCTTTGTTATCTTACAGTAGGATTAGAGTTGTTGCTTTTGTTCGTCAACGCGTGTTGTGATGTAAATAAAATGTCGGTCTACGTTGAACTTAATCAATGGCCTGAATCGGTGTAGAGTGTTCAGAGTGATGTGAGGCTCGGACTGGATGGTTGTCTTCAACTGGTTGTAATAGGTATGAAAAACAACATTGGATTGACACTGTTTATTCATATATCTTGAGTACCACAGTGTACTGAACTTCGCGGCCAATGGTTCGAAAGGCTCGATGTTGGGGAAGGTCGCACCTTATGACATCTCCTAGGCAATAAAAGAGATCAGGATCAATAGCTAGCTGAAATGAAATCCGTACCCTTGGTCTCAGGCTTCTTTGCAGTCGATTTCTAATTGGTTCACCAGGTACTTCACCCAGTTCATCTGAAGTCCTTCTACACACTTCCCTGCGAGGTCAACTACAAAACCATTGACTTGGGTGGGTCAGTTTTTTTGTACTAACTTCCCTATAATCAATTGACAGGCGAGGTGCACTATGCGGCTCTGGATAGAAGATGCCTTGTAGCCTCACTGCTCTTCTCAACATTTCCATAAGTATCCTTGATCTGTTGTGCTAGAGCGTGATCCATGGCTTTCCAAGGTAAAACTCTTGTGGATCAGATCCTTGCATACTCAAGCCCGTGATCTGATTGATCGGCATCGGATCAACTTCTATATGGCAATTTAGCCACAAATAACCTCCATGGTAACAAGACAGCAGTAGTTTGACACATGCGTTCACCTCTTGGTGTCGTCTGAAGTGAGTAATTTTCATGACATTGAGCAGGGTGGACTGCGCTAGGTTATGGGTCCACAACTGGGGGATTATCTTCAAATTATTCCCCTTAGTTTGGGTCAGGTACTTATGTGGGATGAGCATGTTGTAAACTTTGTGATCTCTGAGGTTGAAGTCACTAAACTTCAACGTTGTAATATTTTATTGGTCTGCTCGAAATGCGCATATTTCCAGTGACCAAGCATTCTCAAAATATCTAGGTACATTGTCTTGATTTATTGCATCACTCAGAGGTGGTAGATAGGTGGGTAAGATGGTCGGGATCAATTTAACATTCGCTAGATCATCCCTGTGCTTGGTTTTCTTTTCATCGGATGGCCAGGATGGTCTGGCTCCGTGAGCAGTGGATGGAGAGGCTGGAAATCCTCTTGTTGATGATGTTTGTACACCTATAGACATCAACATGACTCTCTCAGTCATGAGGTCGATCAGAACTTCTTCGAAAATTTTCTCGGCAGTGCTCAACTCGTCCGACATACACACTCGGGGTTAACAATATCGGGTTTGGGGAATAACGTAGACACTATAATAGGATAGACAACAAGATTGTGATGATCACTGTATAAAATCAACTCAGTCTGCGAGCTCAAATTCTCAGTTGGCAAAAGTTTTCTCAGTGCATGGCGCGATGGGATAAATAGGTAACTCGGAAATGGGTTGCTTGCAATGGGTATGAAGCCTTCATTAACTTTGTTCTGTCCATTATGGTGTGGTCCCAATGATCGGATGGTGAGTTTTCTGTCCATAAATGGATTTCTATCCATTCAGAGCATTGATTTAATGGTTATAATGGCCCCAACGGCTATATTGCTTCGCTATGGTGAAGTGTCATGCGATGTTGTTCTAATATCTCGACGAAGCTCCAATTTTGCAAATTCTTCTTCTGCGATGTTTCCTTTGGAACCTTCTACAACTTGTTGATCTTAGATCTCTTCTTACTTAGCTTTCTAGCCTTCTTCCCAGTGAGTTTCGTCTCGGTGTGCCTTTTTCCATTTTGATCCTTAGCTTATTTTTGCATAGTTACTTTGCATTGTTGAGATTCTTTCCTAAGATTCAAGGGTAACCCTTCTTCTTCATCTGGAATAGGTACTTCAATCTTCAATGGTTCTTCCAGTGTTCTTGCAACTTCGACATCCGTGTCTCTGGTGTTAAATGGCTTTGATCTGTTCTTATGTTCTTCAATCAAGTGTGTGATCCTTCTAGTCATGAATTATTTTAACTCTTGCTTCTTCTGTTCTAAAACTTCCTCTTCTTCTTGCCTACTAGCCTGGTTTCTTTTAATCCAAGGTTATCCTAGTAGCATGGTAAATGGGGCACTGTTCTCAATAAATTTAATAATCTCAAAATCTTCCTCTGTCGAAGTTCCATTGGCAAGGTATCTGGGTGAGCTTTCGACATAGGTTTATCAACTTTCCTTTAAATAGTCCTATTCCTCCTGGTGAAGGAATCATAGCAAGCTTCCCTATAGCTTCCCATGTTCTCTTTGTCATGATATTCACCTGTGTTTCCTCATCTAGAACACAGTCAATGTCAAAGTCTTCTATTCTTGCTTCAAGGCACTCTTTTTCTGTGAATATCTCTGATAAGTTGACATGTCGGTGAGCATTCAAGGTTTCTTTTATTTGCAGTAATATAGTCTCTGATTCTTTCTAGGATTCTGTCATAATATTAGTTTCTGGATTTGCCTTAGGGTTTTCTTGTCTCATGTTCATTCCTTCAAGATTAGAAATCATTCTAAGACAATCCAATACTTCATGGTCCATAGCTTTACGACAAAGACAACTAGGTCTTCTCCCAAGGCATTCCTTAGCAAGATTCCCCGGTCTTCTGTAACTGTAACAGAGGGTTAATCCTCTCTTTCATTTAAATGATCCCCAGCCTTTCTTGTACTACACACTAGGATCATGGTAGCTAACCTGCAAAAAATTCTTTCTAGGATCCTGCATACACTTATTAGTCCAAATATCCTTTCTATGCATAGGTATAACATATTTTTCACTATTCTTATCAGATCTACTGATATCAAATCTTCTTTCATCTATTAATACCCTAGTTTTCAAGCTAGGAAAGAATATATCAAACATACCTAGATTCATGCTTTTGAAACAAAAACTTCCACTAATCTTACTTCTACAGAGCATAAAGCTTTCGGATCTAGAACTTTTTCACTATTCTTACCTTTATCAAAGCACAGATATTTCAGATCTCACCTCTTTTAATCAAGAATTCTCACTTTTACCTTTCTTAGGCCATAAAGCTTTCGGATCTTACCTCTTTTCTTCATATCAAACTTCTTTTCCTTAGCACAAAGCTTGCCAAACTAGTAGAGTACTGCGCACTAGAGAAATAGATCTACGCACGGAGCTTTCACAATTTCAGATTAGATATTTGCACAAAGCTTCTTCTTCCTCAGTTTCCAGCAATCACAGTTTCAGGTCCCAACAACAGAACCATTTGTTGGCACAGAGGCAGACCTAGGGTTCAATGCTACAACAACGCACCAACAAAACCCTAACTACCGACACTTTCGGCAACACCTACGAAGCAGATGAAGTCTCACCCGAGGTAGAGGCAGTTGTGGTTGCAGGAATCAGGTGTCTGCAACCTTAGTTGGGACACAAATATGTGATTATAACACTTAATAGAGCACTTGGCACCGTTAGTTCATCATTATCTAACCAATATCTACTACGGATAGAAAACAGAGCATCGCAACATTCACCCTGATCTAAGGTATATAAACACTTAGCAAAGGAATTAGATCAGATCTAGCAGATTCAAGCACTAAGAAAGTTCACAGATGTCAGATCTAGCATCTAGATTCATCATAAGCACAAGCATAAATAGATCTATCTATCTATATCAAATCACTTAGCACATAACAAATAAACACATCAGAACATCGCATAGAGAAGAATAAAACAATATTTATGTGGTTCACACCCACCCTGGGGATACGTCCACCAACTCTTCTTCTTTATTAGCTTCAATCAGTCATCTACATGCATAGAGCCAAAAAACCTCACTCCGCATAAGATAGGAGATCTGTGTAGCTCGCTAAATCCTCCTTCCTTGCGTTACAGCACAAAGCCCTCCATAGTCTCTTACAATGACTTGCACTTGGCTCTGCAAGTCTGCACAAAGCCTTACACTTCTTGATCACACAGATCCCACTCTTAGCACTTAGCCAACTTGCACAACACTTGCACACTATCCAACTACTTCTTACATTGCCTAGTCTTCTATCTATACATACAAAATAGGCCTAAACATGGGTAAACCCATGGGCCAACATCCCATTCTTGTTACATATTCCCAAATCCCAAAAAGGAACCAAAAAGGGGCCGAAATCCCGTGATCTCTGCTTCATCTTGCGCTCCGTTTTTGATAGGCTATCGAAGTCCCAAAATAGGTCAAACTTGACCAAGAATCTCCCAAAACTTGGTCAAGGGCCAACAAACATTCTCGGAAAAAACCATCAGACGTGCCCTTTGTACGAAAAGCCAATCGCTCAAAAGTGGCTACAAAGTCTTCCAATGTGCTTGATTGTTTCAACTTGGTCAAACGACCTAAATGGTTGGTATCAGTGTCAAAGCGTTCATAAAGCTCTACCACAAAGTGTGTCCAAGCTACATACCCTTGGTGAACATTTTTTCTCCATTGCGACTATTACCAATGTTCTTGATCTAGATGGAGAACACCATACCAGAGTTTGGCCAACTCATTCGTAATGTCATACAAAGAGAAATAATGTTCCATTTGAGTTACCCAACCAGTGGGATCTGAACCATCAAATTTGGTCACATCCACACGCAGAAGGTGTAGGTCACGCTGAAAGTGATGGGGATGAAAATTATGGGAATGAGAGGAAGTTTCACCTTCGGTTTGCAAAGGTGGGTTAGATGAGGCAATATTTGCAGGGATATGTAGCTTAGCACAAATCATCGTAGTGGGAAATTCAAGCTAGGTAGAAAGGTCTTGTTTGAGGTCTTGTTTGAGGTCCTTTATTTTGGTGTTAATGGAGGAATGTATGTTTTTATTGACGGTGGCAATATTAGCACTGAGATGTCTCACTTCTTGTTGGGTTTCTGTGAAATTAGAGTGCAAGACATTGAAGTGAGATTCCAAGTCTTGGCTACGTGTGTGGGCCATGATGAAGAGGGAACATGAAAAGGGGTCGGTGGGACCACACAAAAAATGGGTTATGGGTGAAGTGTATTACAACGATCAGGGCGACGAGTTAAATGCAATGAGGTAAATCCCAAATAAGGGTGTTGGAAGGGGGTCGGGTCCACGAGAAAAAAAAATTGTTGAAAAAATGATAGGTATGACTGCGATAAGGGAAAAGAGAGAAATCCAACAGGATAGGTCTCAAATAATGGTTCCAACAGGATCCAAACTTTTTTTTTTACTCCTGCGAAGTTATATTCTGATCTGAAAAATACTGCAGTGATGAAATTCCCAAATGCTTAACAGGAAGAAATGTGTAGTAATTTTGCAATCTGAATGCAAGAGACACATTTGTGCGACAATAGATCTTGTTTGTTTTTTTTTTGTTTCCGTCCCAAGGGTTAGGGTATTCAAGGGTTCTACAGACAAGGGTTTGCCCTATTCTATAGCTCTCTGATATATGTGCGGGGTCCAACAATAGTACTCAACCCAATATCTCAGGGCACCAACTAAGGAGGCTAGATCGTTCCCTTAGTTGTACTTCCCGACTACCCAGGTACTAGAGAGTATCTTCTTGAGTGTTGTTCTCGGTGGCACTATAATAGTCATGCAGTCGATTATTTTATCTATGGAGGGCTTTAGGAGATCTAGGTTGATCCGTATACAGGTGTTGTTTGATGCGCTACCACTCGAAGGGGTACCAACAAAGGTTACAAGGGTGGCCAACAGATGTGCGCTTAAGTACCACTTGTATTTATTGTGTGTGTGAATCCTTGACCTTGGTTTTATGTGCGTAACGACAGACCTGTGTAGCTTGAAAATGCCAGAATACGTCTCTACCCTGAAAAAAATTTAACCCACAATTTTCTATCGAGGAAGGTGCTATGATACCACTTGTAATATTCTTGATATAAAATAGTATGCAGAACATAAATAATTAGCTAGAAATGGCAGATAAACAATGATATAACCAGAACAACACCACAATAATACCAAAATAATACCAATATAACACCATAAAGAGCACTTTGATTACTGAGAGCAATGTTCACATGCCTCTTCGAGGGGGAAACCTCTAGTAGAGCATAGCTCTATTACAATAATATCCAAGACAAAACTTCTCATACCCTTGACTCCTATTTATACTAAATGTGTCTATCAAAAGAACAATCTAGAGGAAGATCCTTCTAGAAGAGGAAGCTTCTATTAGGTCTTCTTACATTTGACTTATTCTTCCTTATTGCTAAGCCTTATTAATATTGACCTTTATTACATGGAAATATATTATTCTACCTACGTGAGAGGTTAGGTCCCTAACAATTTCATAAATTTAAACATGTGTTCCAAGAAAGATAATTACCCCTTGCCTAAGATGGAGCATATTTTGCAAAGGGTGACAAGCTCAGTAAGGATGTCCATGATTGATGGATTTTCAAGCTACAATCAGATTTTTGTTTTACTGGAAGACAGGAACAAGACAACATTCACCACTCCTTGCGGTACATTTATGTATGCCAAGATGCCCTTTGGTCTCATGAATGCAGGGGAAACTTTCCAACGCGCAATGGATATTGTTTTTATTGGAGAAAAGGATAAGTTTGTGGTGATTTACTTGGATGATATCACATTATTTTCAAAATTGGATCAAGGTGGATATCGGTGGCCACCCACCTTTCCAATTGGCTCAAAACAGTTTTCTAGCAATTTTGGTAATTTACTATTTTTAGCAGTTTTTCGGGTCTTGAACTTCATGAGCCGTTTTGAGGCCCTAAACGACGTTTTTTGGGAAAACGGGGAGCAACATGAAAGTTCCTTCGATGTTTCTCACACAAAAATTGTAGTCCTCGGATAGATATTTCTAACGAGGTATCGAGCGCCCCAAATGGAGATCGTATGCAAAAGTTATGCCCCCGGAAAGTTGACGTATCAACTACCTCCATTAGGGCCCGCAAACCTTTTGGCTTTTCATCTTTCGGGGTTAGGGTTTTGGATTTTCCTTATGTTAAAAAGGCCCTTAGAGCATCATTGTAATAATCATCTTCTTGCGAATGTGAGTAGTCGTTGCATCTCTTCTCAGAGATACGCTGCCACTATTCTAGCGAGACTTTCACTCTGTATTTTTTACAGTCTCTGTACATTTATTTCATTAATAGAAATCATGTATTACTGTATATCTGTGACTCTTGTTATATTTCCAATATATCTTCGTTATATTGTTGTCTCTCTTGCAATATCTCTGAATATTTATGTGTTATATCTCCACTCTCATTTCATGTCGAAAATAATCTGGATTAGTGGTATCAAAGCAAGATGCTCTTGATCGTTTTTTAGTGCATGTCCCCGACAAGGTTCGAGTATAGGAAGTTGGGTCTCAAGCTTGTCTCTCTTGAGGACAATCGCTCCCACACACCCAAGAAACCCTCAATGGTGGAAGAAAATAAAAATGGCAGAGTAGACGATCCTATCAATTCGTTGCTTGAGCAAGCTCTCACACGACAGTGAGACGAAATGATGGAGAATTTTTCCCACATCCTTCGACGCCTGTCAATAGCAATATGCACATATTCATCAAACAACCACTTTGGAAGCACCTCTCCTTTCAAGGTACAAGTTAATTTTGATATTCTTGTATTTGAAGGACAGATAGATGCAGAAGCCCTAGATAAATGGTTAAACCTGCTAGAAGGTTATTTCTTTGTTCACAATTTTTTCGACAGAGAAAGTATCACCCTCGCACTCCTTATAGCTCTCCCCCATGTCAAACATTGGTGAGAAACTTACTGGGAGAAAATTTCCATAGAGGATTCTGGAATATATGAGGTCGAGCCCACTTGGGATTTTTTTGTGGATGCAGTAAAGGAACAATATTACCCTGTTGGCAACTATGAGGACCAATACCTAAGATGGACCACACTGCGGAAAGAGAGGGGCCAAGAAGTTCCAGAGTTCACCAATACCTTCCATACCTTGCACACCAAGCTGGGTATCAAAGACTTTGAATGACATTTGGTTCTGAAATACCATGGGGCTCTACACAGATACATCCAAACTGAAATGGATTTTCTGGACATCTCATCACTCACTGTTGTTTATCGATATGCTGTTAAAATCGAACAGAAATTTAAGTACCAAAATAAATGGGAGTTCGGGTCTGCAAATCTGCAATAAACAAAGTATGATAAATATGACCCTAACAAACAGTCTCCTGAAAACCAGTCCAAGCCACAGGAAAAGAAGGGTCACGGGAAGACGAAGAAGGACACTAGAAAATGGGGTGATTTTCAAAAAATCCATGGCACAACACTGATGAATGTCGCTCAAAACAGTCATTGGTGGCCGAGATCAAAGATAAGGAGTCAAACCCTGATTCAGAATCTAATTCTGAAAATACTAGTAAAAGACAGAGCATCGATGTAGACCCCACTTCTATTGTCGCTACCGCAGTAATTCAACTAGAAGAACCAATAGATTCTAAAGAGGGGGAGCACCTTTTTCATTCAAAGATGTGGGTGAAGGGGACCCCACTACATTTTATTGTTGATAGAGGAAGCTAGAAGAACCTCATCTCAGTAGAGGTCGTCAAACAGTTGGGATTGTCGACAACACCACACCTGCGACCATACAACATCAGGTGGCTTCGCCAAGGACGAGATCTTCATGTCAACCAACAGTGTCGATTTCATATGACATCCAACCCTTCAAGGATGAGGTATTATGTAATGTTTCCCCATTGGATGTCTATGATGTTTTGTTGGGCCAACCATATATGTGGAAGCACCATGCTATTTATGAGTCTCGACCCCATAGTTTCATTGTTACTCTAGGGGGTCATCTCTAAAGAATACCAAAGGTAGTTCCAACTATTGTCCCACCTAAATAGTGTCGTAAGGTAGTATCTCATACTACAAAATTCAGCTTCTTCACAATCTGTTCAAAAGGGGAACATAAGGACACTGCAACCACTACAACCTCGCCCCAAGCACCTTCTATCCAATAGAAGCAGGTCGACAAGGTTGCAGCCAAGCGCAAAGATTCCTTCTGCACACTGTCCTCTCATGTAGCTCGACTTAATGAATAACCTCAACCTCAACGGGTTCGTGACAGACTTCCACAAACTGAGCAGCACGACATCTCCAACAAGGCAAGCAACTCACCAAGATTCAGATTCAACAAACGCTTTTCCCTCTCCCTCGAGCACTCAATGCAATGGAGATCATTGCTTCCTAAGGAGGGAGGATTGATCCAGGTGGATATCGGTGGCCACCCACCTTTTCCAACTGCCTCAAAACAATTTTATGGAAATTTTGGTAATTTACTATTTTTAGCAGTTTTTCGGGTCCTGAACTTTCAGAGCCGTTTTGAGGCCCTAAACGACGTTTTTGGGGAAAACGGGGAGCGATATGGTACTTCCTTTTATGTTGCTCACAAAAAAAATTGTAGTCCTCGGATAGATATTTCTAATGAGGTATCGAGCACCCCAAACGGAGATCATATGCAAAAGTTTCGCCCCTAGGAAGTTAACGTATCAGCTACCTCCATCGGGGCCCGCAAACCTTTTGGCTTTTCATCTTCCAGGATTAGGGTTTTGGGTTTTCCTTATGTTAAAAAGGCCCTTAGAGCCTCATTGTAATAATCATCTTCTTGTGAATGTGAGTAGCCATCACATCTCTTCTCAGAGATAAGCTGCCACAATTCTAGCGAGTCTTTCACTCTGTATTTTTACAGTCTCTGTACATTTATTTCATTAATATAAATCGTGTATTATTGTATATATGTGACTCTTGTTATATTTCCAATATATCTCTGTAATATTGTTGTCTCTCTTGCAATATCTCTGAATATTTCTTTGTTATATGTCCGCTCTCATTTCGTGCCGAAAATAATCCGAATGAAAATCTGATCAAGAGCATTATCAACATTTGGAGAAGGTGTTCCTAAAATGCAGAAAATATGGGTTGTCACTTAATCCCAAGAAGTCCCTTTTTGCTATGAAGGAAGGTAAGTTATTAGGACATATTGTCTCAGCTGAAGGAGTGAAAATTGACCCAGGTAGAGTAGAGGCAATCAAAACTCTGTCGCTCCCAAGGTCCAAGAAAGAAATCCAGTCCTTCTTTGGTAAGATAAACTTCTTGAGAAGATTTATATCCAATTTTGTTGAGTTGGTCAAATTTATCACATCCATGTTGAGGAAAGGGAATGAAGTAAAATGGACACAAGAATCTAGGAGTTCTTTTGAGCAAATAAAACAAGCATTGGTTGATGCACCTGTTCTTATCAGTCTTGATTACTCAAAAGAATTTCTAATCTTTTATTTTGCTTCAAATGATACACTAGTTGTTGTCCTTCTTCAGAAGAACTCAGATGGAATGGATGAGCCTATTTATTTTTTCAGCAAAGCTTTGAGAGATGTTGAATTCAGATATGACATCATGGAGAAACAAGCTTATGCTTTGGTCAAAGCCCTCAAATCTTTCAAAGTATGTGTTCTTCATTGCAAAATTATTGCTTATGTTCCCTCAAGCTATGTAAACGGAATTATGATTCATAGATGTGAAAATGAGTAAGTGGATTGCCAAGATTTTGAAGTTTGATCTTGAGATGAAACCTACCAAGCCGGTGAAAGGTCAAGGTTTAGATAGATTGTTAGTTGAATCAAATTGTAAGGCACTTGGGGTAAATTTCATGAATTATGATTCTGAAAATCAGCAAACTCATATTCCTAGCAGCAACTCACATATCATCCCAAAGTTGACAGAGTGTAGTTGGTACAAGGACCTCATCCATTTCTTGCAAACATTGTAGCCTCCTACTGGACTTGAGAAGACTAAAGTGAGGGATTTAAAGATTAAAGTAGTAAGGTATTGCATTGTTGATCATGTTCTATATTGGAAAGATCATGTAGGGGTTCTTTTAAGATGCTTGGATCTAGAAGAGGAAAAACAAACCATGATTGATTTTCATGATAGCCTATGTGCAAGTCAACATATTTGGAGGACTACAACATACAAAATACTTAGAGCTAGGTACTTATGAACTAGCTTATTTACTGATGTGTGTGCAAAGATCAGAACCTGTGATAAATGTCATAAATTCTCAAGCAAGCAACAACTGAAATCTTTGCCTCTAAAGCCCATAGTGGTATTTGGTCCTTTCCAGCAGTGGGGATTAGATTTCATTGGAGAAATCCATCCAGCTTCAAGTGGTTAGCATCGTTGAATTTTGATTGCTACTAATTATTTCACCAAGTGGATAGAAGCCATTCCCACAAGAAATACAACACATAAAGTAGTGATTGGCTTCCTGGAAGACAATCTGTCAAGGTTTGGTTGTCCTAACAAAATTGTTACTGATAATGCTACAACTTTTAAAGCTGATCCTTTGGTGAAGTTTTGTGAAAATTTTGGGATACAACTTATTCACTCTACCCCATACTACCCTCAAGGTAATTGCTTAGCAGAATCCTCCAACAAAAGCTTACTAAAGATCATCAGAAAGCTACTGGAGGATAACAAAAAGTCATGGGATTCAAAACTAAAGTTTTCTCTATGGGCATAAAAAGTAACCGCCAAGAGATCAATTGGTACTACTCCATTTCAGTTGGTCTATGGAACTGAAGTTGTTTTTCCTACTCAACTAGCTTTACCTGTAGCAAAGTTTCTTCAAGATCAAGAAGGGGAACCAAATGACATGGTTAGGAGAATCCATCAGCTTGTATAAGTACAACAAACTAGGGAACAACTCTTTGATAAAGCACAAAACCATCAACAAAAAATCAAAGAAGCTTTTGATAAGAAGGTGAAGAAAGAAGATTTCCAGCTGGGAGACCTGCACTCAAATGGGATGCAGAAAGACAAGATAAGGGAAAACATGGTAAATTTGAAGCCTTGTGGATGGGTCCTTTTAAGGTTTCTGAAGTTTTGAAAAATAACACTTTTAAATTATAGAGCTTGGAAGATACTAAATTTTCTGGTGGCCCAGTCAATGGGCATTTTCTGAAGAAATACTTTTCCTAAAGCCATGAGTGGCTTCCTTTCATTGTAAATATTTGTCTTTAGTTCATTTCATTTTCTTTCAATAATGACTCCTAGCCCAATGGATAAGGCACTGGAATTGCATGTTCTTGGAGCCTCATAGAGAGGTCTCCATCCCCTGTGGAGCCAGATGTTAACACATAGAGTTGTAGGGGTCAAAAAATCACTTTGGTTTTATTTTTTGAGTCATAGGGTCTTATAAGTCCTAGGTTTTGGGTCTTCTTGTTGTGGTAATAACTTTAATTTTGATTTAAATAAGAAAAGTTATGTTTAGCCTTGGTTTAGAGTCTTTATGTCATGAGTTTTGTCATCATCACAAGGTTAATGGTCCTTATGAGTCACACTTTTGATCTTAAAATCATTACCATGACATGTCATGCCTCCAAGTTGTACACAAGATTTCCTTTGTCACTATCCAACCATTTAGATGACAAGTCAAGGTCCGTTTTATTTGCTGCCAACTCACGAGGAGAGTTCGCAACGTGCTCATGAGTACCTCAAGCATTCATTTGTCATCATTGCAGTTACAGAACATGTCAAAGAGGATTTCATTGTTTTCAACACCATCTTTTAACCAACTTTTCAGGGATTATGTCATAGATCTTCTAACAGTCTCCTTGAGCTACGCAATTTTAGTTTGAATTTGGTGCTGCGAACTGGCGTTGTAGACTGGCTGAAGATGATCGTTGGAGTTTGGATAACTTACAAACATATCAACTAAAGCTTACAAGAATCAACATCATAATCGGGTCTACCAGGTACTCCTGATGGTCTCTACACTGTTCAAAGGTTGAAAGAGGGGTTTGTGTTTCCTTATGCACCGACGTTGCGAACTGTTTAAGCCTTCATGCTGCCAACCTTAAAAACCTTGTCCATGGTTCCCTGAATTATGCTCACCAGTCCAAAATGTTACCTAGACCTCAAAGTATCTTTTCCTCTGCTAAGAAGCCACCTGTTCCACTGAAATACCTCAACGCTGTGAACTGGTTTCTCTGGCGCTGCAAACCAGGCGCTGCAAACACTCTATTCCAGAACTGCTGAAACCTCCGACTTCTACATCATTTTGAAATATAATCTTAATCCATTGAAGAAGACCACTATCAAACCTTAAGTGTGTGGCCAAATCATTTGCAGAACCTAGCCTGAAATTGCATACATCATTAATGCTACCAACTGATTTTTATTCTAATGAAAACCCTATTTTAGTAGAGAATTCTCACTTGACTTCCTATTATTACAAGTCTCAATTTTTGTTCATTTATCCCTCCTATTTGAAGTGTGCTCCATCTCATACCTCGATGTGCATAAAGATTGGGACAAGGTGAGGGTTATGAAAACAGTTTTGTCATTAAAACCCTAAATTCATGTACAATCACCTAGTTGTCATAAAATTTACAGAAAGCATTCTTCCAGCAGTAGATATGGATAGTCAACAACACAAGAAGGCTCACAAGGGAGGGGAGATTGTGAGGACAGAGCCTTATGATATGCAACTCCTTAACTCTGAACCTTTGTTCAAAGAAGCCTTTCAGAGGGTAGGTTGTATAATGTTTTGTCAAAAGATGTAGAGGGGGCATCCAAAGGTGGCCAAGGAGTTTGCACTCAACTTTAATGGGACTAAAACCAAAGTAGGGAGGCTAGAGTTTGATGTTTCAGAGCATTCCATCTCTGTTGCAATAGAGATACCAACAATGGAGAGAAATGGTTCAAAGTTATGACATTAAATTCCTCCTTCTCAAAGGAATTTCTTAAGCCATAGTATCAGGAGGACAACTTGTCCAAAGGAGTACCTAGAAGCCACATGCTTGAATGTCTTGATAAGATACTAAGGGTTATCTAGAGATATTTCACATGTGAGGGGAGGTTTAACATTGTGTACCAATACCACATCAGGCTATTGTTACACTTCACAGAAAAAGAATCCACGAACCTTCCATTTTATATTTTTAGGAGCATTGGTAAGATGCTTGACAGAGTTTAAGCCAAGTCAAAGAAAGTAAACACCAATGTCTTTCACTCTGGCCTTATTAAGATGTTAGTAATGGAGGAGTTGAGGAAGGAAAACACTGATTGGGAAACCTTACTCACTTCATCACAGTTTCAGCTAGATGTTGCCCCCACTCCACAGTCCAAGAGACAAAGTCCTACTTCTGTTGAGAGGGTTGTGTATTTAGAGGCTAACAAGAAGAAAAGGGGTACTATGACTGGTAAAGATTACATAGCCACTAATTAAGCATGATTAGGACAACCTTCCCAACCTTGAGATAGAGAAGCTTCACCCACAACAGATCCTATCCCTATGGAGATTCCCTCAAGCAAACCAAGAGGCTTAAAAGGGAAAAAGTTGGTTTTTTCCCCACCCTTTGCTACAAACAAGGTTAAACCTAGGAGACCTTTTACTAGAGAAACAACCAAGCAAAATGTCCCTGTGTAGGATGATGCAGCAGAGACTTCAACCCAGAACTAAAAGATAAAGATAAAGACATTGAGCCTCCATAACCATCATCAATTTTGGTCATAGTTTTTGTTTCATGCATTTTACAACATTTTTGGTGATGACTATGAGTTTTAAAACACGAACAATAGTTGTGGTGTTTTCCTCTAGTCATATATGAAGATAATGAACTTTTTGCAGCATAGATGGACACCTTATATAATTTTGAGATGTTAAAAACTTTGGTAAAGTGAAATAGGCCACTACAGGAAAGTTCGCAGCGCCTAGCGTTGTGAACTGGTTGTTTCGGGATAGTTTGGGATGTCAAGATGGATGGGTACCAACACTTTGAGGGTTAGTTTCATTTTGGGAGGCCACCTGTCTCAAGAAGATCCACTCTTATGGACACATCATCAGCCAATAAAGAATGTTGCATACGTTGCCAACATATTCCTTTTTATTAGCAGTTGGTTTCTTTTCTATTGTACA
Organism: Picea engelmannii; assembly: GCA_009831015.1. Taxonomy (NCBI): domain Eukaryota; kingdom Viridiplantae; phylum Streptophyta; class Pinopsida; order Pinales; family Pinaceae; genus Picea; species Picea engelmannii. The sequence continues at coordinate 658,523 of ML777406.1, read as the reverse complement.
CCTGTTGCCACGCTTCCCTTAGGCACAAGGATCCTATGAAGACGTTGGGATGTGAATTGTAGAGCTGGGAATGATAGTGTAGGCTATTTAAATATCATTGTAAGACTGAGGAGGGGTTCGAATGGTGTGACTAAGAACTCTTATTTTGATATTGTTTTGTAACATAGTTTCTCCTTATTGTATGGATCAGATCCAAGATACTTTGAATAGTGAAAATTAGTCTCTTTTCTTGATCATCTTTTGTTGTCTTACTTTGATTACAGTCTATGTGAATGATTCATTTGACTGGTTGTTTCTTTATTGCAATAAAGGATCTATTGTGATATTGTATTCAAGTGTATCAAAGTATTTTCTCTTTGGTTATAAGAGGTTCTTATTTCAGAGAGATTTTTTCATATGTGTGTCAATGTTACCTGATGTAAATGACATGCATATTACACTTTCCTTGTCAATTCTTCCATCTATCACTTTATCTCTTAAAACCTAATCTGAAGCTATTTCAAGGCCTTGCTTGCTGGTGTATATTGTATGGAGTTATCTGTAATTGACATCTTTAACTGAGTTTTCCATCCATTTTCCACCTTTTATAAACATTTATCTTTACATTCTGATGGGTATTAGGCTTGCACTTACAACAGTCTAAGTGTGACTTTTAGTGCTAACACAACACAATATAAATCCATAATAACCTTGATCTTTTAAGCAATGGAAAATATATGCATCCTTTTTTTAATCCCTCTTAATACTTAATAATAAATTCTACATAAAAGAGGGGTGGCATGAGGGCAGGGGGTCCTTTACGATCCCAAAGGAACAACTATAGCAACATATGCATGGGGCTTGAGGACAACACCTAATAATCTTGCAAAATCATATGCTCTTCCCAGAGGTCTCCAAACAACCAAGGAATCAAAGGTTAGATCATTAAATGTCATACGAGACTCCATGGTGATAATCATAGCTATGCTTGGGAGATCTAATTCGGTGAAAATAAAGCTTGATATCCAATGTCAGTCTTATGAGCTTAATGTTGAAGCTAATACATGGGTCAAAATGGCCACCTCTTTAGTCCTAGGAGAACTAGTTCAAAATCAGGTGCACACAACATGCAACATCCCCTAAGACTGGTTAATTATGAGTCAATCACCAATTAGTATCCATATGTCTCATCATCACACATATCAACTTAGTGACATTGGGAGTAGAGTACTGAGGACACCACCCAACCCCTCTCACATGCATGCTTTAACTTCAACTCTACGTATTAAATGCCTTGGCATGTAGTTGGGTCCATAAGTTGTAAGGTTTGTAAGAATTGCAACATTTCATAAGTTGGTGAGCTAGAGAAGAAGTGATCAACTCGATTCCGAGGGTTAGATCGCAAGATGAGGAGCCTGGTGCGATCTAGTCAGCCTCACAGGGATCGGGAAGCCTGTTAAGATTGTAAGATCCAAGACTGTAAACATGCACGACGTGACATATTGCTGAGACATAATAAAGAGCTTGAGAGCCAGATCTTTGTGGACGTAGCCCAGGAGGGGGTGAACCATGGTAAAGCTTGTGTTATTTGATTGAATGTATGCATCTCCATTGTTGTTAAGAATTAAATGCTAGATGAAGCAACATAACCATTTGTTGGTTTCTTATTCTACTTTATCAGTTATCTACTCTGATCTTACCTTACTGTCATAGGTTGACCCAGGTTCAAATTTAACAAGCTTCCAACAAAATCCCTCTAAAACTATCGCCCCCCTAGTAAACCAGAATGCAACGCAATACACAGGGTGCACTGCATAGTCTCACCCGAGATAGCTCTATGGGTGGCTACAATACTCAGGTGCTTGCAACCTGGGAATGAGTGGAGATCTGTGGTTGTACCTTGTGATCTTTATTTATTTAGTCCAACCTCTTGATTTAAATAGTCATTCTTATTCATGCATGTGGATCATCAGACCTAACTAGTTCCTTCATTCATTCATCTAGCATTTAATTCTTAACAACAATGGATATGCATACATTCAATCACATAACACAAGCTTTAACGTGATTCACCCCCTCCTGGGCTACGTCCACAAAGATCTGGCTCTCAAGCTCTTTATTGTGTCTCAACAATATGTTACGCCGCACGTGTTTACAGTCTTGGATCTTACAATCTTAACATGCTTCCCGATCCCTACGAGGCTGACTAGATCGCACCAAGCTTCTCAACCCGTGATCTAACCCTCAAGATCGAGTTGCTCACTTTTTCTCTAGCTCACCAACTTACGAAATGTTGCAGTTCTTACAAACCTTACAACTTCCGGACTCTCTCTACCTCCTAGGTACTACTGATCTCTTTATGTTTCTATCTAACTCAGGTACCCCTCTCCGGTCCTCTTTGGTCCCCTAGGTCCTCTCTCTCCTCTAGGTCCTCTAGGTACTACATATATATATTCTTGGCTCATAAGCCATTACATTATATTGCAAAAACCCTAACCCTAACGTAGTTAGATCTCCCTTGCATGCACGCCTCACATGCTTCCCTCACACACGCTTCTTTTCCTTCCAACTGTCCTTTCTTCCCTTCGTGCTTCTCTTCCCAAAAATAACCTTTTCCCCATAATGGGTCTACATCCAACACTCATCATCACACATATCAACTTAGTGGCATTGAGAGTAGAGTACCGAGGACACCACCCAACCCTTCTCACACGCATGCTTTAACTTCAGCTCTACGTATTAAATGCCTTGGAATGTAGTTGGGTTGGCACTATGGGATAATGGAATACAATTGAACGAGAGTTGGGAACATTTACAATTGATATTTTTTGTTGTCAGGTCCCTAGGTTCACAAATTTGGGAGGTTGGTTTGGGATCCTCACTATTTCATGCCAATGGTGATAAATCTTTTCGAAATAGCAAGGGAGACAACTACCATGGCTTCAATATTATGGGTTTGGCATCTCTATTCTTTGGTCGTTTGGCATTCTGGTACTAAGCAAGGGAATTTCAAAGAGCCTTCCGGGGTGTCTCAGGTTTTTTATTTTCTTCCCCAACCCTGTCCTTTTATGGTCAATTTCCTTTGAGTTATTCTTCTCGGGTTAGTTAATTTCAATGTTATTAGTAAACAAATTTTGGGCAAAGAGTTTTGTGTTGTGTGATACACTGTGAGAAAAGGTGGTATTTGTAGACTTCTCCTTTGATTCTTTTGGTTGAGG
>ML777406.1:633055-648489 GCA_009831015.1 Picea engelmannii | reverse complement strand
AAGCCAAGTCAAAGAAAGTAAACACCAATGTCTTTCACTCTGGCCTTATTAAGATGTTAGTAATGGAGGAGTTGAGGAAGGAAAACACTGATTGGGAAACCTTACTCACTTCATCACAGTTTCAGCTAGATGTTGCCCCCACTCCACAGTCCAAGAGACAAAGTCCTACTTCTGTTGAGAGGGTTGTGTATTTAGAGGCTAACAAGAAGAAAAGGGGTACTATGACTGGTAAAGATTACATAGCCACTAATTAAGCATGATTAGGACAACCTTCCCAACCTTGAGATAGAGAAGCTTCACCCACAACAGATCCTATCCCTATGGAGATTCCCTCAAGCAAACCAAGAGGCTTAAAAGGGAAAAAGTTGGTTTTTTCCCCACCCTTTGCTACAAACAAGGTTAAACCTAGGAGACCTTTTACTAGAGAAACAACCAAGCAAAATGTCCCTGTGTAGGATGATGCAGCAGAGACTTCAACCCAGAACTAAAAGATAAAGATAAAGACATTGAGCCTCCATAACCATCATCAATTTTGGTCATAGTTTTTGTTTCATGCATTTTACAACATTTTTGGTGATGACTATGAGTTTTAAAACACGAACAATAGTTGTGGTGTTTTCCTCTAGTCATATATGAAGATAATGAACTTTTTGCAGCATAGATGGACACCTTATATAATTTTGAGATGTTAAAAACTTTGGTAAAGTGAAATAGGCCACTACAGGAAAGTTCGCAGCGCCTAGCGTTGTGAACTGGTTGTTTCGGGATAGTTTGGGATGTCAAGATGGATGGGTACCAACACTTTGAGGGTTAGTTTCATTTTGGGAGGCCACCTGTCTCAAGAAGATCCACTCTTATGGACACATCATCAGCCAATAAAGAATGTTGCATACGTTGCCAACATATTCCTTTTTATTAGCAGTTGGTTTCTTTTCTATTGTACACCTGTTGCCACGCTTCCCTTAGGCACAAGGATCCTATGAAGACGTTGGGATGTGAATTGTAGAGCTGGGAATGATAGTGTAGGCTATTTAAATATCATTGTAAGACTGAGGAGGGGTTCGAATGGTGTGACTAAGAACTCTTATTTTGATATTGTTTTGTAACATAGTTTCTCCTTATTGTATGGATCAGATCCAAGATACTTTGAATAGTGAAAATTAGTCTCTTTTCTTGATCATCTTTTGTTGTCTTACTTTGATTACAGTCTATGTGAATGATTCATTTGACTGGTTGTTTCTTTATTGCAATAAAGGATCTATTGTGATATTGTATTCAAGTGTATCAAAGTATTTTCTCTTTGGTTATAAGAGGTTCTTATTTCAGAGAGATTTTTTCATATGTGTGTCAATGTTACCTGATGTAAATGACATGCATATTACACTTTCCTTGTCAATTCTTCCATCTATCACTTTATCTCTTAAAACCTAATCTGAAGCTATTTCAAGGCCTTGCTTGCTGGTGTATATTGTATGGAGTTATCTGTAATTGACATCTTTAACTGAGTTTTCCATCCATTTTCCACCTTTTATAAACATTTATCTTTACATTCTGATGGGTATTAGGCTTGCACTTACAACAGTCTAAGTGTGACTTTTAGTGCTAACACAACACAATATAAATCCATAATAACCTTGATCTTTTAAGCAATGGAAAATATATGCATCCTTTTTTTAATCCCTCTTAATACTTAATAATAAATTCTACATAAAAGAGGGGTGGCATGAGGGCAGGGGGTCCTTTACGATCCCAAAGGAACAACTATAGCAACATATGCATGGGGCTTGAGGACAACACCTAATAATCTTGCAAAATCATATGCTCTTCCCAGAGGTCTCCAAACAACCAAGGAATCAAAGGTTAGATCATTAAATGTCATACGAGACTCCATGGTGATAATCATAGCTATGCTTGGGAGATCTAATTCGGTGAAAATAAAGCTTGATATCCAATGTCAGTCTTATGAGCTTAATGTTGAAGCTAATACATGGGTCAAAATGGCCACCTCTTTAGTCCTAGGAGAACTAGTTCAAAATCAGGTGCACACAACATGCAACATCCCCTAAGACTGGTTAATTATGAGTCAATCACCAATTAGTATCCATATGTCTCATCATCACACATATCAACTTAGTGACATTGGGAGTAGAGTACTGAGGACACCACCCAACCCCTCTCACATGCATGCTTTAACTTCAACTCTACGTATTAAATGCCTTGGCATGTAGTTGGGTCCATAAGTTGTAAGGTTTGTAAGAATTGCAACATTTCATAAGTTGGTGAGCTAGAGAAGAAGTGATCAACTCGATTCCGAGGGTTAGATCGCAAGATGAGGAGCCTGGTGCGATCTAGTCAGCCTCACAGGGATCGGGAAGCCTGTTAAGATTGTAAGATCCAAGACTGTAAACATGCACGACGTGACATATTGCTGAGACATAATAAAGAGCTTGAGAGCCAGATCTTTGTGGACGTAGCCCAGGAGGGGGTGAACCATGGTAAAGCTTGTGTTATTTGATTGAATGTATGCATCTCCATTGTTGTTAAGAATTAAATGCTAGATGAAGCAACATAACCATTTGTTGGTTTCTTATTCTACTTTATCAGTTATCTACTCTGATCTTACCTTACTGTCATAGGTTGACCCAGGTTCAAATTTAACAAGCTTCCAACAAAATCCCTCTAAAACTATCGCCCCCCTAGTAAACCAGAATGCAACGCAATACACAGGGTGCACTGCATAGTCTCACCCGAGATAGCTCTATGGGTGGCTACAATACTCAGGTGCTTGCAACCTGGGAATGAGTGGAGATCTGTGGTTGTACCTTGTGATCTTTATTTATTTAGTCCAACCTCTTGATTTAAATAGTCATTCTTATTCATGCATGTGGATCATCAGACCTAACTAGTTCCTTCATTCATTCATCTAGCATTTAATTCTTAACAACAATGGATATGCATACATTCAATCACATAACACAAGCTTTAACGTGATTCACCCCCTCCTGGGCTACGTCCACAAAGATCTGGCTCTCAAGCTCTTTATTGTGTCTCAACAATATGTTACGCCGCACGTGTTTACAGTCTTGGATCTTACAATCTTAACATGCTTCCCGATCCCTACGAGGCTGACTAGATCGCACCAAGCTTCTCAACCCGTGATCTAACCCTCAAGATCGAGTTGCTCACTTTTTCTCTAGCTCACCAACTTACGAAATGTTGCAGTTCTTACAAACCTTACAACTTCCGGACTCTCTCTACCTCCTAGGTACTACTGATCTCTTTATGTTTCTATCTAACTCAGGTACCCCTCTCCGGTCCTCTTTGGTCCCCTAGGTCCTCTCTCTCCTCTAGGTCCTCTAGGTACTACATATATATATTCTTGGCTCATAAGCCATTACATTATATTGCAAAAACCCTAACCCTAACGTAGTTAGATCTCCCTTGCATGCACGCCTCACATGCTTCCCTCACACACGCTTCTTTTCCTTCCAACTGTCCTTTCTTCCCTTCGTGCTTCTCTTCCCAAAAATAACCTTTTCCCCATAATGGGTCTACATCCAACACTCATCATCACACATATCAACTTAGTGGCATTGAGAGTAGAGTACCGAGGACACCACCCAACCCTTCTCACACGCATGCTTTAACTTCAGCTCTACGTATTAAATGCCTTGGAATGTAGTTGGGTTGGCACTATGGGATAATGGAATACAATTGAACGAGAGTTGGGAACATTTACAATTGATATTTTTTGTTGTCAGGTCCCTAGGTTCACAAATTTGGGAGGTTGGTTTGGGATCCTCACTATTTCATGCCAATGGTGATAAATCTTTTCGAAATAGCAAGGGAGACAACTACCATGGCTTCAATATTATGGGTTTGGCATCTCTATTCTTTGGTCGTTTGGCATTCTGGTACTAAGCAAGGGAATTTCAAAGAGCCTTCCGGGGTGTCTCAGGTTTTTTATTTTCTTCCCCAACCCTGTCCTTTTATGGTCAATTTCCTTTGAGTTATTCTTCTCGGGTTAGTTAATTTCAATGTTATTAGTAAACAAATTTTGGGCAAAGAGTTTTGTGTTGTGTGATACACTGTGAGAAAAGGTGGTATTTGTAGACTTCTCCTTTGATTCTTTTGGTTGAGGCTGTGTTGGTTTTGTTCTTTGCTAGGTTTGCTTGGTGGGACTAAGGGCTCAAAGTTTGGTTGGTATCCTTAATGTCTTTTCTTTCTAGACAATATTCTTTTGTGAAATTTGTATGGTACCTTTGGTCCAAGGTCTTAGCCTTGTCTTTGTGTGGTGTTTTTGACCTACTCCTTTGTTTCTAGGGGTCAAAGTTTATATGCAGGTCTAGTCCTTTGCCTAGTTTGGGATTGCAGGTGTGCACAAGGTGGCCATGGAGAACAAGGATAACATGGAATTCATAAGGGTTTTGAAGCTTGATATCTTGGAGGCTGAATGTAACATGCTATGGAATTTGGCCCTTAATTTGTGTAAGGATTCTTTCTCATTTGCATCAAACAACAAAGACCGAGCTAACTTTGCTCAAGTGGAATTGAAATAAGAAGAGACGGTTCATCAACTAAAAGAACCAATGGACATTGAGTAGCATAATTCTCCTCTCTCAAATGTTGGTCAAGAAGCCAACAACTTACATCTTTTTTGTTAGAAGTAATGTTTTTTAGGGTGACAAAATTATTAAGCATTTTTGTTAAGGTGGCTACATGCAAGAAAATCTGGAAAGTTATTTTTGTCATATATAGCAAATTGTGGTATGTAGTGTAAAGAGTTGTTTGACTCTCGACTTTGGAACTTTGAAGTAAACTTTTGTATACTACTATTAACATTACACGGAAATGTTACACGATTTAGATCCGATTGCATTTTTGACAACTTAACCCGACAAGAACTTGACTCCTACTTGCAATTCTCAACACTCAACCAGTACAAGGAACCTACTAATTCCACATAAAATAAATATATACTAATATTTAATAAATTGGAATCAACATAAATATTACTATATTTAATAAATTGAAATTAAGACGAATTTATTTTTCGTGAGATCTCGAAAATGACATGAACTACTAGTGGTTTTAGGGTTTCGAGGTGCCTTTTGCTATAACACAGCAGTTTCAATCTCAATCCCCTCTCAACTCTGCGGCTGACCATGGTGGCCACTAAGATGAGGAAGACAAGCTTTCGATATAGAAGAAGAAACCAGTTGCCCATCCCATTTCTCGACACTCCTTCCACACTTTGAATGCCACTGCAGACATGCGTATTCAACATTCTATCAGAACAACAACTTCTGTCAGATCAGACATTCACATAACTCTAAATCCATTCAGGCATTTGAATGCATAATCCATTCCTTCATTAATCATTCTTTTGTTTTGAGTGAATGGATTATGCATTCGAAGTGTTTGACGGAATGGAAGCATATGGGTATACTCCAGATTTCATAATCTTTAGAAGCCTCATCAAAGGGCTTTGCAGGGTGGGCAGGATGGAGGACGCTGTCAAATTTTTCAAGCAAATGGTGGGAAAACGAGAGGTTCCCAATCTTTCTTCTGTTTTGCCATCAGATTAGTGATTTTATGGCTTAAAATGTATCACGGGGTTACCGAGTCTAGGAGTTATTGTCTAGCTTGAGCTTCCAGTGAAAAAACTGTTTTTTTGGCCTCAAATTTCTTCTATCCTAGTTTCCTCTTTACCAAGTTTGCCAGGCAGGATTGGTCAGTCTGGACGCTGACTATTTCTTTGTAAAGTTTGCAATGTCTTCTCTTTCTTCTATTCTGTGCACATTGTTCCCCGTTTATTCACCATAGTCAGTGCCTTGAGGATGGTTTCTGAGTCACTCCCTATAACAGCCCGAGTTTCCTTCCCGTTCTACTAAAGTTTCGATCATCATTCTTCTTGACCCCTCAAGATCAATTAGAGTTGACCGCTGAGCCATCTTATAATGTCAACATGAGATTCATCTCACCTTCTTTTAGTTTGGGCGAGGTTGCTAACATTATGTACATAACTTTAATACAAAAAAAGATGGGCAACAAATGCAACCGTTATAAAGAAAAAGCTATAAAAACTCTCAAAAACGGGCTGATTCAAGCCAAAACACTTAAGAACATACAACTGTTAACAACATATGACACAGTAGCAAATTCTGAGAAGCCTGAAGGCTTACAACCTGATTCATATAATACTAAATGATAATGCCTGCAGTTGGTGGTGGCTCCTCATGATCATCTGGGGCAATGTCCAACCAGTGATCACAAGAGGCTCATCAATGAGCTGCTCGCAACCATCAGTAGGAGGTGTGGGATGGATCCTCTGAGATAGCAAGGGTTAGAGGCGGGAACTGTTTGTCATTGATAGGTAGGTGAGAGACACTGTGAGTGCGTTTCTGCCTCTCTCTAACCTGTTTACCAAGTGCGTTTCTGCCTCTCTCTAACCTGTTTACCAAGTGCATTTCTGCCACTCTCTCTAACCTGCTTTCCTTCCTCATAGTTTCTGCTTTGGTGCAACTGTGTTGTACTGGGAGAGAGGATGGCCAGGTGGCTCGCAACTCATCATTTAAGGGGTCTCACTTCAGAATTCTAGAAGTTGTTGTAGGTGGTCCATCTCCATTCATATCTTGTGGGTCGGCGCTATGACCTGTAAGGACAAATTGGGACATGAATGCATCGTCATACCACAAAAGGGATCATTCACATTAAGAATTACATCGTTATGCTTCTTCCAAATAAAGTAGAGAACTTCATTGTGCACAAGCATCAAGGTTGTCTTAAGCCTGATAGCCCAAGGTAATCTATCACCAAACATTGCAGTGTTCCAACTTCCAAGTTACGGAAGCTTTGTGATAGGATTGACAAAGGGAACCTGCCCAAGCCCACATAGATTTTGCTAAAGGATAGAACCAAAAGAGATTCCACCCTAATCTTCTACGTAGATTTTACCCTCTTGATTCAGCTAAGTCGAACTTCAAAAATGGGCTTGAGACAGAGCCATTTATAACCAAAAGGTGGCTTATACTTGGTGAACATTGGCTTATACTTAGAGAATGTTGTAGCATGCCCCACTTCCAATCCCTCCATCAAGCTTGAAAGCCCAACTTAAGCACATAATACTCTAGGATTAGGCTTTGCACCCATTCCAAGATAAATTTATCAGTGGTGGCCGTGTTGAATTTTCTTTTTAACTCTGGCCATTGGATCTATTCCTTTGTTTGAGTATCAACTAAGTCTTTGGTTGATTTAATGCCTTTTCTGAACAACCTTTGAGCCTTAAACCAAGCTGATTTAGCTAAGGTTTTTCCCTCGTGCAACAAAAGAGGAGACCATGACTAACAATGACCATTAAAAGACAAGCTAGTATGCAGTGAGAGATCCCTCCAAGGCATAATTTACTTGATGACCTCCTAGGCCTTCTAGATACTTTGCAAAAAAAATAGTGCTGGCAACTTTCACCTTAGTAGGGGGTGAGCATAAAAGTTTGGAAGGAGATACCTTGCCAAGCCTTCTTACCTAGTGGGATACCTTGGCATATTCGATGTCTAAGAAGCACCCTCTATGCCCCTTTCCAATCGAGGGTTCTCATTGCCCACATGGAAAAAAGAGCCGAAGCCTGTATCCTTGTTAATAATACCTAGTCCTCCCATCTGCCGTGGAGTGCAATAGAGGTCCTAGTGAACTCTGTGGAAGCCTTTACCATTGACATTGTTCGTTCAAAGAAACCATGTTAGGTTTTTCAATAGACACTTGTTCGCTAGTTTAGAGGGAACCCTAACAAGAGTAGTAAACATGGGTTGTTGCCAGGAATTTGGTCTATATCTAAAATTTAGCTACTACAGCCAAGGGCCTTGTAACTCATTTATCAATCCCAGTCTCCACTCTGAGCACTGCCAACTCCCATGAATCTTTCGGTGAGGCTTGAAAGGAAAAGGATATGCCCAAAAACATGAACACTTGTCCTCAATGAACCTAGGACAAGTTCTGAGAGGCCATCTAGTCATGGACTAGTTGGTCGCCAACTCTACCTATAACACAAGGTTTTATGCCAATGGATGTTGGAGTCAGAAGCAAGACAAAAGGTTTCAAGGCAATCCAGTGTGTTCTCTCTAGAGGTTTGTTCTTTGAGAATGGTCAAGAAAGAATCATTGACGAAGTGGTCATTCACCAACTGGCCAATGGCAAGCGTAGGCAATGGGTTGCCTTTAATCAAACCTACCCCCATTTTTTGGCACAACTAGTAGCATAGGGTTTTTGCAACCAAAAAATATAAGGCTAGTTCCAATGGCATAATTGCAATGCTATTACATTTACTGCTTTGATTGATGTTCTTTGCAAGGAAGGCAAGTTGGATGAGGCTAGGAAGCTCTTCTATAAAATGCCTAACAGAAACATATGCCCTAATGTTGTAACTTGTTACATGTAATGTGCTTATTTATGGTTTGTGTAAGCAAGGCAAGTTAGAGGAGGCTAGGAAGCTCTTCTATGAAATGCCTGTTAGAATTTAAGGGCAAAAGGTGGACTGTCTAGAAACAGAAATAATTTTATTTAATTTCTATACATTTGCTACTGTAATTCTGAATCAGCAACACATTTAAAAATTTCTGATGTAAAATCTAATAACATAATCTGAGTATTACCTTGGCCAAACAAAGAACAAAATTACCTGATATGCTGCTGTTATCCTCTTTGATGTATGCTCAGAAAAAGCTTTAAGGGATCATGGATCAAACCCTCAGGGTAGATCTCATCATGATCCTTAGGACAAATTGCCAAGAAGAACTTTTAGCGTAGTGTATCAGAAAACCAACCAGCTAGCTGAGAAACAAGAGGCCATGCCAATCATCACGTAATTGGGCTAAAACAGGACACCACTGTCCAGCCTAGTGGCTGAAAGAAGGCCAAAAACTGCCTTAATAAACTCAGCCCAGAAAACACAAAAACTGCTACAGAAAAGGCAGAAATATCAGCAGTTCCAGGGTGGCCCTAACAAACCCTTACTAGGGCTATTTGCAGACAAGGAAAGGCAACAAATCAAGGGCGGCACCAGCAGAAAGTTGAGGCAGCAATAATGAGGCAGCAAAGCAGCAAAAACAGGACAGCAATGGCGGCACACTCAGAAAATATCAGAACAACAAGAACAACAAGAAGAGCATCCTTTGTGGTTGGCTGGGAAAGGCCTTTTTAAGTCAGCGGCATGCTAAGCAGAACAAGACTGAAAAAGGGTAAACCCTCGGTGGTTGGAGCAGACCAAAATACACAAAGAAGGAGCTGAGAAACCTGTCCAAAGAGGGCCGCAATCACTTAGAAAACTGAACAAAGGAGCCGCAGAAAATCTCAGACCAAAACTCAGCTAGGAGAGAGTGTGAGTGAGTGAGTGAGTGAGGAATAGATCACTTTAATTTATAGTTTTGGTAGGCAGGTTAGGGCTAGCTCATTAGTCCTAACTTTAGGGTTAGGTTTAAATCCTAACAATTAACTAAATAATATTTTAACTTTTAAAATATTAAATGACAAGTCAAAGGTCAACAAGGAAATAAGACAAGTCAAGGAGAGGGGTTTCAAAAACAAAGCGGCTATCTTTCTTTAGGAAGAAGCAAAGAAACGAATCAACACCCAAACAATAATTAAAGGGGGGGGGCATAACTCAAGCCATGGGTTCCAAAACAATAAGACAAAGTCAAAAGGTAAGTTCTTCTTTAATGGCAGAAATGTCCACATGAGTCTCAGGATATAACTTATATGCTTTTATCATCCCAGCATACGAGGAAGGTCAATGATGTGATCATGCCCTTCTTCTTAATTGCTCCTAGGTCTCATGGAACATCCCGGGAGAGAAGAAGGTCACACATCATCTCAGCTTGGTACTTAACCAAGAAACTTCCTGGTCCCTGACCGAGATACCCCATAACACATCTGGGGGCCTTAGATCACAACTAGGGTCTTATCCACCAAGGTACACAACCAAGGATCAATCCAGGCACTGAGCAAGGATTCCCTGAAACACATTCAGGGGCCCTAGAACACATCTAGGGACTTATACCATCAAACTGCTTGGTCCTTGACCAAGAACCCCAACAATACACTGGGGGCCCTAACTAGGGTCTTTTGTCATGGCTCTAATTGCTTGGTCCCAGACCAAGAACCCCAGGAGTGTACTGGGGGCCCTAGATCACAACTAAGGTCTTTTTCATCCTCTCGAAGAATGGCTCTTGCAGCTGCATTCATTTTAACAATGCCCAACAAAAACATATGCCTTAATGTTGTTACATGACTCATACTATGTGCTCATTCATGGTATTTGTAACGAAGGCAAGATGGATGAGGCTAGGAAGCACTTCTTTCAAATACCCAACAAAAACATATACCCTAATGTTGTCACATACAATGTGCTTATTTATTATCTCTCTAAGGAATCCTAGTTGAATGAGGCCAGGAAGCTCTTTTATGAAATGCCCAACAAAAACATATGCCCTAATGTGGTCACATACAATGTGCTCATTAATGGCCTCTGTAAGGAAGGCAAGTTTGACAAGGCTTAGGAACTCTTCAATGAAATGCCCAACAAAAACATATGCTCTGATGTCGTCAAGTGCAATGCACTTATTGATGGTTTACGTCAGGAAGGCAAGTTGAACGCATCTTGGAAGCTGTCCTATGAAATGCCCAACGAAACCATATGCCATGATGTTGTCACATGCAATGTGCTTATTGGTGGTTTCTGTAAGGATGCCAAGTTGGACAAGGCTAGGAAGTTCTTCTATGAAATGCCCAACAAAACCATATTCCTTGATGACATCACATATAATACACTTATTGATGGTTTATGTAAGGAAGGGCAAGGGCAAGGGCAAGGGCAAGGGCAAGGGAAAGAGGCCACTGAAGTGCTTCATGAGATGCTAGACAAGGGGTAAAATCCAAATGTTGTCAATGTCACATATGCTTCTCTTATTGATGGTCTTTGTAAAGAAGGCAAGCTTCAAGAATTTCTCTGGTTGTTAGATGTTATGGTGCAAATATGCAATCAACCTAATGAAAGCACATGCAATACACTAATAATATATTGGTTTTACAAGGTGTGGAATATGGAGAAGGTAGGGGCACTCCTCTAAGAGAGGTCGAAGAAAGGTTGTAACAATACATTAATAAATGGACTTTCTAAGCATTAAAGGATAGACGAAGCTAAACAAATGGTCATCTATGTGATGCCAAAGTAGGGTTCGAGCACTAATGTTGTTACATATATCACATTGATGGATGGACTTTAGAAAGTGGGTGATTGTAAGGAGGCAATAAAGTTATTTAAACAGATGAATGCTGGTGATCATGTCATTGACATGATGACATATACCACTATCATGGATAGACTATGCAAGGAAGACATGCTTCAAGAGGTCAATAAATTATCACATGAGATGTAAGTTCTCCATCCAAGGATTCTTATTCTATAATTATTAAGTATGTTTGATATCTCACCTCCATTGGTGGGTATTAAGGAAATACATATTCGAATGCTTTGTTTTATTTGGTGAATCCTCTCATTTTTGCTGTAGATCGATCACCTTCCAGTTGCATTTCTCTCTAGTCAACTAGAGATGGTAGGTCTCATTACCATTGTCGTTTAGCCTTTAGGGGTCGGGTTTGTCTACGATCCAAAGTGTTTTGAGTTGGTGTGGACAAAACCCTCATTAGGATGCTAACACTAGAAGAAATTGTTCATCCCTTTGAAAATTCCAGTGTTCCATGGGGACATGTCCGACAAGGTTAGGGGCATGCCCCCCCCGCTCACATGCCCATGAGATGGGAGGGTGCTTGGTGAAACATTTTGCCACACCTCCCTTTTGCAAAACTCTACGAAATGCACCCTGAAACGTTTCGTTGAGTTGAAGGACATGTTTCACAAAAATGGGGGCTTGTGGGCACCCCCCTCTTGAAAAGCAAGACGCATTTCACAAAAAGGGGGGCTTGTGGGCACCCCCCGCTCAATTTTTTTTCCAAAATGCATAAAAACTTTAAAAAAACATAAAAAAGGTTTTTAAAAAAAAACTTAGAAAACTAGTAAACTTAATTCACCTTTGCCTATACATCTCTCTTATTTGACTTTTGCAAGTTATTTAGCATTTGACTTTGAGATGAGAGTGAGCCATGATTTGCCTTGGTTACTCATGAGAGTGACTCTAACTTAGATAGTGACACTCCCATTGATGGCTCAGATAGTGAGACTCACATTGACGGTCCCGATGCCTTCTTACAACAGTTGGATGTAGAGGACCAWTCAATGACATTGACTCCTTGATGCTCATTTGATGTTGATTTCTTTTAGCTACTTTTAGTCAGTGTTATAGGAAGCTTCCCCCCTCCCCCCCGCTTYGAAGCCCCGAAGCTCAATCCGAGCAGGTGCATCCAGGAAGCTTTGGCTGAAGCGTGCTTCAAAATTTAGGAAGCACGCTTCGGGGGATTTTGTCACGCTTCCTGCCATTTCTRAAGCGCCCAGYCCGAAGCACGCTTCACGTGCGCTTCCAAGGGGGACCCGCGAACGTCACAAAAAAAACTCATTTTATTTTTATTTTTTTGAGTTAGGGTGGGGTCTAGCTTAGGCTTAGGGTTGAGGGGAAAGAAGGAGGAGAATAAAGGAGCTCTTTCCCCTCCATTCTCCTCATTCTTTCATCTTGAGCTTGGAGGAGAGAGCAAAGGAGAGCTTGAGAGTGCAGATTTGTGAGAACTTGGAGGAGAAAGCAAAGGAGAGCTTGGAAGAGTGAGCAAAGAGGAGCTTGGAGGAGAGAACAAAGGCAACCATCCTCCAAAGGTTTCAACTTTCAAGTTTCAAGAGCTAAAGAGGTAAGCCCAATCCCCAACTCCCTCATTTCCTTGGGTTAACTTTGTTAATGTTTTTTTCCTCCTCTCCTACTCTTTCCCATTCCTTCTTCTCTCTCATTTTATTGCAGGTTGTTCATCTAAAATTTGAAGAAAATGATTTTCTTTTGGTTTATCATTCCTTTTTTGGTTCTCATGGTTCTGGTGGGGAGAAGGCATCGAAGGGAAGAGATGATAGTGGTGATTCTCATGATGACCCACAATATGAAGTTGGTGAAGGGTTTGAAGAGGAAGAGGGAAATGAAGAGGGAAATGTAGGACACAAAGATTTATTGAGACTCTTGTGGCAATTTCTAACAAAAGTTGAGGGGAAAGGTGGTGGAAGCATTAAATGTTTATGTCCTCATGACTATCATGATGGAAGCCCTTATACTAGTTCATATACCCGTCTAAGGAGGCATCTTTGTGGTGTAATGGAGAGTGATGACAACAAGGGGTCCACTGGGATCACAGTTTKCCCTAATATATCCAAGGAGCAGAGAGAAAAATATATAAAGATAGAGGAAGTTGCACAAAAAAAGTATGGTAAAAAACAAAATCTTCCATCTAATGCCTCATCTAGATTTGGTGGCAACACATCTCCATCTCATCATGGTTCTGGAACCTCTGGATCTAGAAGAACAATAGCATATTTCCTTGATATTGGAGGTAGGGATGAGGTGGATGCAAAAGTGGTCTGGTTTCTCTATGCTTGTGGTATCCCATTCAATGTGCTTCGCTCCCTTTATTGGCACGATCTTGTCAAGGCAATCAACGAAGCCCGCAAAGGATACAAGAGCCCCAACTATGAGAAAGCTAGAACTGTGTTACTTAACAGGGAAAAATAAAAAATTCAAAGAGCTCTAACACGGTTTACAAATGAATGGTCAGACATTGGGGTATCCATTGTATCAGATGGTTGGACAAATGTTAGAAACCAACATTTGATCAATGTTCTTGGTGTTTCTGCTACCGATGCAATGTTTCTTGCAGCACATGACTTCTCTTCAATTATTGCATCTTCCCAAAACATTTCAGATCTCCTCTTGAAAACAATTAATGATGTTGGTCCTTTTAATGTGATTCAAGTAATCATTGATAATGCAACAAATTGTAAGGGAGCATGTAAAATCATTGAGCGAGTTCATCCACACATCTTTTGGTCTGGATGTTTGGTGCACACCTTGAATCTTTTAATGCATGATATTGTCAAGCATAGAGAATGTGGATGGATTAATCAGTTGTACAAGAGAGGGAAGCAACTCATCAAATTTATCACCGGGCATACAAGGGTCAATTACTTGTACAACACTCACTCTAGGTTGCAGCTACTTAAGATTGCAAACACTAGATTTGCTAGCTATTACCTCACCTTTAGGCGCCTATTGAAGGTGAGACAAGTTTTGGGTGCTATGGTGATGAGTGATGCATGGGATGAATTGAGCAATGATAGAGAAGGTGTAACAACAGTGAAGGAGACAGTCCTTGATAGTTAGTTTTGGTCAAAGGTTCGGTTTGTTTTGCAATTCACCAAGCCAATTTATCACATGATCAAGTTTGCAGATTCAGATCGACCAATCATTAGGGAGGTGTATGAGCAAATGGATAGCATGCTAGAGCAGATTAAAGACATTGTTGAGCCTAGAGATGTCAACTTCTATAACCATATTCGTGTAGAGGTGGAAAAACGGTGGAAAATGCTAAATATTCCACTACATGCCTTAGCATATGTGCAAACACCTAAATACTATCATGTATCATGGCTTTCATCACCAACACCTGGTGGTGGGACCAAGAAAAGACCACACCAAGATCCAGAGGTTCAAGCAGGTTATATGAAAGCATTAGATAAATTCATCCCGGACGAGGAGTCTGACAACATAAGGAGACAATTGAGCCATTACATCCTTAGCAATGGTGCCTTTGGGACCAACCATGCAATTAGAGATCGAGGGAATTTGAGTTCTCTTGAGTGGTGGAACATGCATGGTGGTGCTACCCCACAACTACAATGTTTGGCAACACGGGTGCTTTCATAGGTGGTGAACACTTCTTCTGCAAAGAGGTGTTGGAGCACCTACAGTTTCATCCATAGCGTTAAAAGGAACAGGTTGAATGTAAGTTGGGCAAAGAGCTTGGTCTATGTTCATTACAACTTGCGATTGTTGTCCCATTACTGTGAGGAGGCACAGATGGATCAAAATTTGAGGCGTTGGGACAACAATCCGGAGGAGGATAATTTGGAGGATGGAGTATTGCTTTTAGAGAAATTGGAGAGTGTTCTTTTGGACGATGATGATCATGTTGAGATGCCACCCCCATCTAGTGCCAGGGTTCCCATGTCCAGGATTCCAACTACAACAGTAGGGGCTTCATCTTCAGCTCCGCCGCATTCGTCTGTATCTACTTTTGCACTACCACCACGTGGAGGCCCACGCAGTACCTGCAGTGGTGGAAGGAGGATGGGATAGTTGTTTACAATTTGATGATTCTCCTTTTTCATTACTTTATATGTCATAGTATATAGATGATAGATTCATAGTATTTGACAACTAGCTCAGTTTAATCTTTAA
>ML777406.1:586003-632617 GCA_009831015.1 Picea engelmannii | reverse complement strand
TATATATATATATATATATATATATATATATATATATAAGTTGCAGGAAATGGTACCCCCCCTGTTTCCCCTGCTCAAACGAAACAAAACGCGGGTACGGGTATGGTACGGCCGGGAAACACTGTCGACTGTACCGTATAGCGTTTCCCGATTTGGAAATACCGTACGGTATGGCCAGCGACGTTTCCCGACCGTACCAGCCCGTATGACCGATGTTTCAGGCGTTCTAAAGTGCTATAGGGGCGAAAAAAAAATAAGGGGTCATGGGGCCCCCAAAGAGTCAATTATAATTTTTTTTGCCTTTTCTATATTCTCCATTGAGAATAAAATTGATTTTCTTGCAATATCATTATATTTTTCTTGCTATATAATGTTTTATTTTTAAAAAAACTATATATATATATATATATATATATATATATATATATATATATATATTTTCATTTTTTTATATACGGCATTTCCCTCGTCGTTTCCATTTTTTGAGGGCCTGTTTCGTACCGTCCCGGTTTCAGAAACTTAGAAACGTTTCCTCGTTTCGTGCAACTTAGATATATTTATATATCTATATATAATAGACGCTTTCGGGATGCTTTGCTTCCGAGGATTTTTGGAAAATGACGCTTCCCACGCTCCCGCTTCGTGCAACACTGCTTTTAGTTTTCACTGTCCATTGGTTTTCAATTGTAACTTTTGACTTTAGATAAGTTATAGATTTGAACTTTTGATGTGCATGTATCATTGATTCAATGTCAAATATGATACTAACAATGGTGATTTATGAATTGTGTTTCTATCATTTACAAATTTGAATTTAGTATTTACATTGCACAATGATGAATTTACATGGGATAAATTGTTATTGTTGGGA
Organism: Picea engelmannii; assembly: GCA_009831015.1. Taxonomy (NCBI): domain Eukaryota; kingdom Viridiplantae; phylum Streptophyta; class Pinopsida; order Pinales; family Pinaceae; genus Picea; species Picea engelmannii. The sequence continues at coordinate 631,746 of ML777406.1, read as the reverse complement.
TTTTTACTTTTTTATAATTTTAGAGACGACCCCCCCTATGCTAAGGACTCCGACGTTCCCCTGTCCCCCATGAATTTCCCTAAAATTTGGGGGCTGTCTCCACATGTCCCCAATGTGCATTTCCCCACTCCTGCGTCCTGGAAACTTGGGAGAACATTGGAAAATTCCCCATATTGGAGCATTATGCAGTGCCTGCTTACAGGGTATACTCTGGTGTTCAAGCAGCCTGAGAGCAAGAGGATAGCAGAAAATATTGCCAGTTTCAGCTTCACCTGTTCTAAGAAAAAAGGAACATACATTTGTGATTGGGCCACTCATATTTGCAGGTCTGTGAGCTACTCCTTGGCAGAGGTAAGTATTTACTGGTTTGAAGAGAGGCTGCAAACCGTTTCTGAGGGTTATGCAATAGGATCTTCTGTAGAATTTTTTTTTTCCAACATAGTTCTATGGGGTGCCATTACAAAGACTCAGTCAAGTGTTAAGAATGAGGCAAGATTCATTTGGAGAAAAAGAAAACAGAGCACTCATTTCTGTCAAGGCAGACCGTGGAGATGTTGTCCCTTTCATAGTATTAAGGGAATGATTTAATTTAGCTGATATGTTTCCATACCTGCCTATGCCTTCAGTGGTGGTGTTGTTAAGATCCTTATGAGTTCTAGTGTTGTGGTTGTGTTAAGATTCTCACGGACACTCATGCACAGCTCTCTAATGATTTCTGGGCAAATTTCCCAGAAGATTTATTTGTACCCCAAATGGCAGTTTCAGTTACAATTTTCTTATTGAGATTTATTATTAAAAAGTTCTCATCTTACAGTCATATGAAGGCCTCCTGCAAATAGGCAATTAGTCTTGAATCCCTATGAATTGGACAAGCCATGTTACACTGGAACAAATTTTTATGGCCAGTTTGATGATCAACGCCCCTGTTTGAGATATTACATATTTTTACTCCCCTTTGAGAGATTATATGGACCATGGATTTTACGCCGCTTCTTCAGATTGAATGTCCTGATCATGCAAATCTGATTCTGGGAAGTCATGAAGCTGCTGTCCATGATTTCCAGTGCAATAAATCTATAATACTTGGCAATTATGTTGAAGAAGCTGCAATTAATGTACAAGGCAGGAACAACACTTGATTCCATTGCTGTGGACACTTTTCATTTTGGTAAGGTATCATCTTTTCTTCTGCCCAAAACATTATTAATGGGGTAAAGTTACAGGCTCTGGAGGATGAGTGGATGGCTATGACCTTTCATTTTGGTAAGGTATCATCATTTCTTCTGCTTAAAACATTTTTGATGAATATTAATGGGGTAAAGTTACAGGCTCTGGAGGATGAGTGGATGGCTATGATGGCTATGACAGGTTTGAAGTTTTTTCTTAGACATGTAGTGGTCCAGTGGATGGTGTTGAGCTTGAAAAGGTTTCCAAAGCACAAGATAACACAGCTTCGATATGAATTACGGGTTCTTAAGGAGAAGGCTCTAATGAAAAGTTTACCTCCCTCATTACTTGTATCACAGATCCTATGTATATGTGCCAATCATGAATTTGCTTCTTTTTTGCCGAATACATTTCTAGCTTGTCCTTTGGCAGCAATTCTGCATGCACCATTCAAAAAAGCTTCTGTTTGTTTCTATGTTGTGGTAGCTGTGGAGCTGTTGCACAGGAATGGAGATGTATTCAGGGAAATCTCACCTGATATTCTATTAGTTGACTTCCGGCTTACAAAAAAACTAAGGACTTTCACAATATGTGGGATGGAAAGCTAATTAGCCCCATAAATAATTCGTGAAGAGGTCATGCGCTTGCTGCATACTGGTGGGCATTAGGAATTCTGACCTATTCTATGCCACAAAGTGAACTGCTGTTTGGATCACGGAATTGAACATCATGATAGGAATATACAATCCCTTTAGTAGTGCTTTAATCATCAATTGTATAGTCACCAATATTACGATGAACAAGAATATGAAAGAGTTGCTCAGGCCCACTGCAATTCACTTAATGTATGCAATTCCATCTGTTTTGGGACTTTCACCTGATGGTCATGGATGAATTCTAAATAAAATAGATAAATTCACACAGATGACCTATCAAAAGAGCCTAAAATGTGATTGTAAATGTGGATGATACACTCGTTTTTGGGGTTGATCAGGATTAATTTTTTGTCCAGTTGATGATTATGACGGTCAGGAACGGGCAATTCTTCTTTCTCTATGCTTAAAGGTAATTTGAGGGGGTTTCCCCTATATTTTTCTTCTGTTTTGCTGGCAGATTAGTGATTTTATAGCTTAAAATGTATTAAGGGGTTACTGAGTCTAGGCGTTATTGTCTGGCTTGAGCTTCTAGTAAAAACACTGTTTTTGCACCCCAAATTTCTTCTATTTTTTTCCCTCTTTACCAAGTTTGGCAGGCAGGATTGGTTAGTCTGTACGCTGACCATTTCTGTGTAAAGTTCGCAATTTCTTCTCTTTCTTCTATTTTGTCCACTTTGTTCTCTGTTTATTCACCATAGTCAATGCCATGGTTTCTGAGTCACTTCCTGTTATAGCCGGAGTTTCCTTCCCATTCTACTAAGTTTCCATCAACATTCTTCTCGCCCACTCAAGATCAATTTTAGTTGACTGCTGAGCCATCCAACAATGTCAGCATGGAATTGATCTAATCTTCTCTTAGTGAGGGCGAGGTTACAAACATTATGTCCACTTTAATACAAAAAAGTTGGGTGGCAAATACAACCACTACAAGCACTACCAAAAAGCTATCAAAAACTCTAAAAAACGAGCTGACTCAAGCCAAGACACTCAAGAACATACAACCGTTAACGACGCAAGACATAGTAGCAAACTCTGAGGAGCCTCAAGGCTTACAACCTGATGCTTACAATATTAAACAATAATGTCCACAGTTAATGGTGTCTCATCATGAACCGGGGAAAATGCCCCAACTATTGATTGTAGGATCCTCATCAGCAGGCTGTTCCCAATCATCAATAGTAGGTTTCGGATGGATCCTCCAAGATAGCAAGGGCTAGAGTCGGGAATTATTTGTCATTGATAGGTGGGTGAGAGACTTTATGAGTGCATTTCTGCCTCTTTTTAACCTGTATTCCTCCACTGTAGCGGTGGCCACTTCAGTGCGTTTGTGTTCACTAAGAGAGAGAGAGTGGCCAGGTGGCTGCCAACTCATCATGCAAGGGGCCTCACTTCAGAATTCTAGAAGCTATAGGTAGTCCATCTCCATTTGTATCTTGCAGGCATGCACTATGACCTGCAAGGACAAATTGGCACATGAATGCACCATCATACCATGAGAAGGTTCATTCACATTAAGAATTACATCATTATGCTTCTTCCAAATAAAATAGAGAACTTCAATGTGCACAAACATCAAGGTTGTGTTAAGCTCGATAGCCCAGGGTAATCTATCACCAAACATTGCAGTGTTCCAAGTTATGGAAGTTGGGTAGTACGATTGACAAAGGGAACCTGCCTAGGCCTGCACAAATTTTGCTAAGGACAAACCAAAAGAGATTTCACCCTTGTCTTTTGTTTAAATTTCACTCTCTCGAGGCAACTAAGTCGAACTTCTAACATGGGCTTGAGACAAAGCTATTTATAACCAAGGGTTGGCTTATACTCAGTGAATTTTGTAGCACACCCCACTTCCAATCCCTCCATCACGTTGGCAATCCTTGAAAGCCCAACTTAAGCACGAGATACTCTAGAATTAGGCTCTACAACCATTCCAAGGTAATTTAATTAGCAGTGGCCAGCCTGAACTTTCTATTTAACTCTAGCCATGGGATCTATACTCTAGAATTAGGCTCTACACCCATTTCAAGATAAATTTATTAGCAGTGGCCAGGCTAAACTTTCTTTTTAACTCTGGCCATGGGATCTATTCCCTTGTTTGAGTATCAACTCAATCTTTGGTTGATTGAATGCATTTTAAAACAACCTCCGAGCCTTAAAACAAGCTGAATTAGCTAAAGTTTTTCCCTCGTGCAACAAAAGAGGAGACCACGACAAACAATGACCATTAAAAGACAAGCTAGTAAGAAGGCTGAGATCCCTCCAAGGAAAAATCAACTTGATGGTCTCCTAGGCCTTCTAGATGCTTTACAAAACAAAAGTGTTAGCAACTTTCACCTTAACAGGGGTGACTATAAAAGTTTGGAATGAGATACCTTGCCAGGGTCTCTTATCGAGAGGGATACCTTGGCAGATTTGATGTCTAAGAAGCACCTTTTGTGCCTCATTCCAATTGAAGGTCCTCACTACCCACATTGCAGAAAGAGTTTGAGCCTGTATCCTTGCTTTAATAATGCCTAGTCCTCCCATCTCTCATGGAGTGCAACAAAGGTCTTAGTGAACTCTATGGAATCCTTTACCATTAGCATTGTTCGTTCAAAGAAATTGTGTTAGCACCTTTCTCCAAGTGCTTGTACTCCAACTTGGAAGGAACCTAATAAGAGTAGTAAACATGGGTCATTGCCAAGAATTTGGTGTATATCTAAAATTTGGCTACTATGGCCAAAGGCCTTATATCTCACTTATTAATTTCTGTCTCCACCTTTTGCACTACCACCTCTCATAAATCTTTAGGTGAGGCTTCAAAGGAAAAGGGGATGCCCAAAAACATGAACACTTGTCCCCGTCAAACCTAGGACATGTTTCTAAATTTTGGCTACTATGGGCAAGGGCCTTATAACCACCTCCCATAAATCTTTAGGTGAGGTTGGAAAGGCAAAGTGGATGCCCAAAAATATGAACAGTTGTCCTTGTCGAACCTAGAACAAGTTTTGAGAGGCCAACCAGTCATGGACTCGTTGTTGACTCTACCTATAACATAGGGTTTTTTGACACTGAATGTTGGAAGCAAGATAGAAGTTATCAAGACAGTCCATTGTCTCTTCTCAGGAGGTTTGATATGGATTATTCTCCGAACGAAATGGAAGCAAAAATACTACAATGAAATACTCATAAAAATTGTCAGAAACAAAGAGATACAACAATACATGATTTCTATTAATGAAAGAAATGTACAGAGACTGTAAAAATACAGAGTGTAAGACTCGATAGAATGGTGTCAGCTTTATCTCTAAGAAGAGATGTGATGGTTACACTCATTCGCAAGAAGTTGATTACAATGAGGCTCTGAAGGCCTTTTTATGATAAACATGAATTTCAAAACCCTGGACATCCAAAAACCTAACCTTAGGAGATGAAGCGCCAAAAGTCATGTGGACCCCGTTGGGGTAAGTTAGTACATTAACTTCCTGGGGTTGTAACTTTTGCATACAATCTCCATTTTAGGCATGTGATAGCCCGTTGGAAAGTTCTTTTCGAGAACTATGCATTATGCCATCAAACTAGACTTCATCAACAATTTGACTGTGGCAAGCCAATAAAACACTGTTTAGGGCCCCAAAACGGCCCCAGAAGTACAAAAAGATGTACTGACATTAAAACTTCCAAAATAAGCCAGTTGGAATAGGTGGGCGGCCACCAATATCCACCTGGATGCTATGTAGGGATTAGGGATAGCCCCGGAAGTGCATAACCCACAATTACAAAGAAATGTCCCCATTATAAAGAAATGTGTTGAACTGAAAACTGTCAAGATGAGCCAGTTGGAATTTGGAGCAGGTAGGTGGCCACCAATATCCACCTGGATCAATCCTCCCCCCTAAGGAAGCAATGGTCTCCATTGCGTTGAGTGTCCGGGGAAGAGGGGAAAACGTTTTCTGAATCTCAATCTTGGTGAGCTGCGTGCCTTGTTGGAGAAGTTGCGCTACATGGTCTGTGGAAGGATGTCACAAACTTGTTGCTGGCGAGGTTGAATCTGTTCCACCAACCTGTTGTCTCTGGGCTTGATAGGGTATTGTGTAAGCACCATTGTAGGTGAAGAAATAATACCTTCTTTCTTTTCGACAATCTACTTCTGTTGGATAGAAGGTGCTGAGGCTGCAATGGTTGTAGTGGCCTTTTGTGCATCCTTTGAACAAACTGTGAAGATGATGAATTTTGCAATATGAGAGATTACCTTGCGACATTGTTTTGGTGGAACAATAGTCAAAACTACCTCTGGTATCCTGTAGATCTGACCCCCCAGAGTAATAATGACACTACAGGGTCGAGATTCATAAACAACATGACGTTTCCACATATATGATTGGCCCAAAACAACATCATAGACGTCAAGAGGGGAAACATCACACACTACCTCATCCTTGAAGGGCTAGATGCCATAGAACAGGCGACACGGCTCGCTGACACAGAGATCTTGTCCCTGGTGAAGCCACCCGATGTTGTACGACTATGGGTGTGGTGTTGTCGACAACCCCAACTGTTTGACGACCTCAGCTGAGATTAGGTTCTTCTGGCTGTTGTTATCAATGATGAAATGCAACGGGGTCCCCTTTACCCACATCTGTGAATGGAAAAGGCGCTCCCCCTCTTCAGGATCTACTAGTTCTCCTGGTTGAATTGTTGCGGTCGCGACAATAATAGTGGGATCTGCGTCGATGATTTGTCGATTTTCAATATTTTTTGGATTAGATTACGAATCATGTTTCGACTCCTTGTCTTTGACCTCAACCACCAATGATTGTTTCAAGCAACATTCTCGGTGTTGTGCCAAGGGATTTTGTGGAAGTCGCACCACTTCCCAGTGTTAGTCTTCGTCTTTCCCTTACTCTTCTTGTCTTGTGTCTTGGACTGGTTATCCAGAGGCTGTTGGTTAGGGCTGTCTCTACCTTGCTTTGGTTGTTGCGGATTTGTAAACCTGAACTCCCATTTGTTCTGGTGCCTAAATTTCTACTCGATTTTGACATCATATCGATAAGCAAATCCCAATGAAGAGATGTTTAAGAAATCCATTTTGATTTGGATGTATCTATGTAGAGCCCCATGGTATTTCAGAACCAAATTCCGCTCAAAGTCTTTGATACCTATCTTGGTGTGCAAGGTCTGGAAAGTATGTGTGAACTCCGACACTGTTTGTCTCTTCTCTTGCCATAGTGTGGTCCATCTCATGTACTGATCTTCATAGTTATCAACATGGCAATATTGTTCCTTGACTGCATCCAAAAAAAATCCCCAAGTGGGCTCAGCCCCATATATTCCAGATTCCTCCGTGGAACTTTGCTCCCAGTAAGTTTCCCACCAATGTTTGACATGGGAGAGATCCTTGAGGAGTGCAAAGGTGATCTTTTCCCTGTCGAAAAAATTGTGAACAGAGAAATAACCTTCTAGCAGATTTAACCATTTTTCTAAGGCATCCACATCTATCTAATTTTCAAATACGAGAATATCAAAATTAACTTGTACCTTGAAGGGAGAGGTTCCTCCAAAGTGGTCACTTGATGAATATGTGTTTGTTGCTATCGACAGATGTTGAAGGATGTGTGAAAAATTCTCCATCATTTCGTTCCTCTGTCGCGTGAGAGTTTCTCAATCAATAGGTTAATAAAATATTCAGCTCCGTCATTTTTCTTTTCTGCTGTGATAGAGGGTTTCTTGGACGTGTGAGAGCGAATGTCCTCAAGAGAGACAAGCTCGAGACCCAAATGGCCATACTCGGACCTCGTCGGGTACATGCACTGAAAAACGACCAAGAGCAGTCTGCTCTGATACCACTAATCCAGATTATTTTCGGAATGAAATGAAAGAAAATATATTATAATGAAATACTCATAAAATTTTCCAGAAATAGAGAGATACAACAATACATGATTTCTATCAATGAAAGAAATGTACAGACACTGTAAAAATATAGAGTGCAAGACTCGCTAGAATGGTGACAACTTTATATTTGAGAAGAGATGTGACGGCTATGCTCATTCGCAAGAAGGTGATTACAATGATGCTCCAAAGTCCTTTTTATGATAAACATGAATACCAAAACCCTAGACATCCAAAAACCTAACCCTAGGAGATGAAGCGCCAAAAGTCATGTGGGCTCCATTGGGGTAAGTTAGTACATTAACTTCTCCGGGTCATAACTTTTGCATACGATCTCCATTTTAGGCTTGTGATAGCCCGTTGGAAAGATATTTCAAGAACTACACATTATGCCGTCAAATTGTGTCAAAATCTAACTCTGTCTACAGTTTGACTATAGAAAGCCAAGAAAACATTGTTTAGGACCCCAAAACGGCCCCAAAAGTACAAAAAGATATACTGGCATGAAAACTTCCAAAATAATCTAGTTGGAATAGGTGAGAGGCCACCAATATCCACCTGGATGCTGTGTAGGGCTTCATGACAATCTCAGAAGTGTAGAACCCACAATTACAAAGAAATGTCCCCATGACAGAGAAATGTGTTGAACTGAAAACTGTCAAGATGAGCCAATTAGAATTTGGAACAGGTGGGTGACCACCAATATCCATCTGGATCAAGGTTTTTTCCTTGAGAATGGATAGGAAAGAATTATTGATGAAGTAGTCATTCACCAACTAGCCAACATTAGATTTGGGCAATGGGTTGCCTTTAATTAGACCTAACCCCATTTTTTGGCACAACTAGTAGCATAAGGTTTTTGCAACCAAAATATATAAGGCTAGTGCCATTGGCATAACCCCAGTGTTGTTACATTTACTGCTCTAATTGATGGTGGTTAGGAAGTTGTTTTATTAAATTCCCAATAGAAACACATATCCTAATGTTGTCACATACAATGTGCTTATTCATGGTTTGCCTAAGCAAGGCAAGTTATAGGAAGCCGAGAAGCTATTCTACGAAATGCCCAAAAAACATATTCCCTATTGTTGTCACATGACACATACTATGTACTTATTCATGGTTTCTGTAATGAAGGGAAGTTGGATGAGGCTAGGAGGCACTTCTTTGAAATTCCCAACAAAAACATATGTGTTAATGTTGTCACATACATTGCACTTAATAATGGTCTGTCTGAGGAAGGTAAGTTGGATGAGGCTAGGAAGCTCTTCCATGAAATGCCCATAAAAAACATATGCCCTAATGTGTATGAGTTGGATGAGGCTAGGAAGCTCTTCCATGAAATTCCCATCAAAAACATGTGCCCTAATGTGGTCACATACAATATGCTTATTAATGGTTTATGTCAAGAAGGCAAGTTGAACATGTCTAGGAAGCTCTTTTATGAAATGCCCAAAAAAACCATATGCCGTGATGTTGTAATATAGGTAGGGGCACTCCTTCAAGAAATGTTGGAGAAAGGTTGAATAATAGATCAATAACAAAACTCTACAAGCATTAAAGAATAGACAAGACAAATGATCATCTATGTGATGCCAAAGGAAGGTTTGAGCCCTAATGTTGTCACGTATAACATGTTAATGCATGGAGTCTACAAAGATGGTAATCATAAGGGGGGAACACAGTTATTTAAATATATGAATGATGGTAGCCATGTCCTTGATATGGTTACATATACATATCATATCATGTCAGATGGATTATGCAGGGAAGACATGCCTCAAGAAATCAGTAAACCATTGCACGAGATCTTTAAAAAGGTTTAACATTCGAGATGTGACATATTTAACAATAAATAACAAACTTTATAAAGATATTGCTCAAATGCACTTGGCAAGATTCGCTAATAGGAACTTAATTGCAATTGATGAAATGCAAGAGTGACTTTGGTAATGATGCACTAGGCAAGATATTAGAAAATGAGTAAATATAATTGCATGTTTTGAAATATAATCACATGTTTGTAAATACAATTACATATATGTACTTTATTAAATGGACCAACTCACTTTTATGCCCTTGATTGAGAGTGTTTGCAACTTTGCAACTTGTTTTGGAATGCCTCATATTTGTCATGGTTTTGAATTTGGAGGTTGGGTGAAATAATTTGTTCAATATGTTGCATTTCCCAACCCCATGTTAGGGTATTTAGACACTTAGGAGTTAGTTAAGATCAACTTGGTCCAATATGTTTTTAGGTAAGGTGTGTTTATTTAATATGCATTAGTAGTTATGTAATCTGATGGTCACGATATGTTCTAGAGACAAAGTTCTCTTTGATGCAAACAACTATATTGATTTGTGACTTAACACCTGAGTGGTCCATGATCTCTATTTAAATAGCATGGAGTGTCATTAGCTAGAAATCAAGTGTGATGAACTCTTATGTACAATGTTTTTCTTTTGCATTAATATATTGCCTGAAGTGGTCGTGTTGATTGGGGTTGTAGATTGTTTCCCTCTTTGAAAGTTTTAACCACACAATACATTGGTGTGTTGATATTTGATTTGGTTGTGCAAGTGATTTGATTAACGTGTTTTTCTTGTGTGGAAATACCTTATTTTGTCGAACATGGTTTCAGAGCTCATATGAAGACCCACTCTCTTTGTTGATCGAGATTCTAAACTTATGTCATCACATGCATCAAAATATTTCTAGGTTCTGTTATTTCTCTGCATTTCTGGGTTGGCGGGCTGTTTGATTATGTTTAGAGCATTGCTTTTAGTTGGAAACACTTTTCATTTCACTCGAAAAGGTTTTCGTTTGACTAAGATTTCAACATTTTCCTTTGTTTTTTATAGCTTTGACTTCATTTGGATTTTGACATTTCATTTTCTAGGTCCTTTTATAAGATATGCATTCATGCTTTCTAGTCCCTTCTTCTCAGGGGATTACGAAGCACAAATATTTTTGGGGTACATGTAACACCCAACCCAAAAGGAAGGTCAACATATATGTGATATATGGAATATTTCATTTATGGTAAGGGATATGGACACATTGCCCCCATTAAGGCCCCCCAATAGTACATATTTTCTGAAGTATGACAACACTTGATTAGAAAATGATAATGATCACCGCTAAAAGCATAACTCCAAAGCATAATGATTCATTACCAAAATCAACCCACGATCATCATTTTCATACCTCAAGTATTAATATTATCACTTGATATGAAGTGTTAGATCAACATTCTTGAGTGTGTAAAATGTAATATATCATATGAGTGAGTTGAGCTGCACATGGATGGAGGCATATGCATGCAGATTTATTCATGGAGAGTTCAAAATGACATCATCAGATCTACTATTTGAAATGTGGATCATGGATAAATTTCCCTCACTTATAGTTACCCCTAGAAGTGGGGGGAGGGAGGGGTAACAGTGATGATAGATCTCTTAATGTTGTAGGGTCAGGTACAATTCAGTGAGATTATGGTAATTTTAATGATGTATTATATGTTCCAATTCTCTTCTACAACCTTCTATCAATATATCAAATCACCCATTCAAGTGAAGGTATAATAATAGAGTTTTCACTTCACCAAGTTGTAATTAAGGATTTAAAAGATCATAAGGATTCCCTAACAAGTAGAATTGTTGATGATATTACCAGGTTCTACATATTTGACAACTTTGGGTCATTATCTTTTCCATCCGTTTTTATTGTTCATAGTGATTACTTGAGAAAAATTTGGCATGAGTGATTTGGTCATCTAAACTATCTAAACTATCACTCATTCCATCAACGATGTAATCAAAATATGGTGACTATTCTTCCTCTCGTTTCTTACAGAGATGGTGTTTGTGCTAGTGGTATTCTCAACAAACATCATTGAGATAATTTTGACAATCATGCATCTTGGCATGCCTTGTACCCCTTGCAATTTGTTCACAATGATTTGTGTGGTTTGCTTCCTTCTCCTTCTCTCTCTGGGTGCAAGTACTTTTAAAATTTCATTGATGAATTCTCCAAACGCACTTGGGTTTATTTCTTAAAACTTAAGAGTGAAGTATTTGACATGTTTTTAGCCTACAAGGCCCTTGTAGAAAAATAATTTGGACATCAACTGCAGAAGTTAAATACAAATAATGAAGATGAATATGTTAACAACAAATTTACAACTTATTTCATTACACAAAGAATTCAAATGCAACATACTGTTCCATATAGACCACAAAAAAATGGTGTTTTCGAGAGAAAAAATCACATCTTAAAGGGAATGGCAAGTTGTGTGATCTAATCTAAGGGATTAAGTCTTCATTTTTGGACGAAACAAATTAATTGTGTCAATTACATAGTAAATTGTGCTCCCACAAAGACTTTAAAAATATAACACCAAAACAAGCATGAAGTAAAATTAAACCAGATGTAAGCCACTTTTGTGTGTTTGGTAGTGAAGTATGGGATCACATTCTTGATGAGAAAATAAAAACATTATGGCCTAAAAGTGAAGTGCATTTTTGTTAGATATATTAAAGATGTAAAATATTATAGACTTGTTCTACCTAATTCCAATGAAATTATTACTAGAAAAGATGTTGATGAAGTTCTCTCAGCCTACGAGCCTAATCCATCCTTTGTGTCATCTTCTCCTTGTGAGCCATCTTTGGTATTGTTATCACGGGATTTTTACTTATGCAAAGCCCAACACAAGACTCTCAAATCTTGCATAACTATGTAAGAACCTACCACTGTCACCTTAGTAAGGACTTTTCTCATTTTAGGGATGGAATAGGTCCAGCACAAGGGAGGCTTCCCTGGTGACCTCAAGGGATTAAATAACAAGTTTAGAATCCAAGCCTATCTCCCCCTATCTTGATCACCAAATGATTGTTCTAGATCAAGGGGAAATAAGAGTTTTGAAGATGATTTGGTACCTACCCAAAACTAGAACACTTTGCAACATATATATAACAATTTCCAAGTCAAAGTATGCAATAAATATATCCTCTAGACACTAGGTCTGTTTATATTTCTATGGCTGTTGCAAATTGCATCGATAAAATAATTTTATAACAACAAGAAGTAATTTGTAACAACAACAATAAATAATGCTTAGAAATACCACAATTGACCATGAAATTTAAGCATACATCCAATATAATATTACTCAATTGTTAAAGGAAATTTCTTAGTGACTTAAGCCAACAATATATTAGTGTATGCAACAAATTAAAGTGATTTGGATGGCTGTAGAAAACCTCTTATAACAAAAAGAAGTTATTTAGTAAGTTTTCCAATGTTAGTGTTATTATGGTTAGTAGAAATCTTGAGAGTTTTGAGAGAGTGAGTTCATCAATCAATTCACCATGAGAATGCTTTACGACTGGTGCCTTTAAGGGTTATGAAATCTTTTCAAATGAAACCAACCTTGAAGGTTGATCTACTTGAAACCAATAGGTAGGATCTAACCCATAAGGTGCAAGAACATTTGGGCCTTAGGTATTAGATCTTGAGGAGAACACTTCTAGGGTGAAAGCACATTTGGGCCCTAGAAGTTGTTTCTCCCTTCTTGTAGTTTCAATTAGGTCAAATATCAAATGTCTAGGGTTAACATCCTAAACTATAACACTTTAGAGATTTAAGGTTCTAACCCTATCAAGGACAATTAACCAATTTTAAGACAAATACAACCTTGTGGGAGGAAGAAGCACTTATGTTCCTTTCTTAGGGTTTCACCAAACAAGACTTCTTGCAATACAATAACAATTTCACCATAAACATTAATAACATGAACAATAATTGTAGAAACTTACATACTTCATCCAAGAAACCAATAGAATGTAACCCTAATTTCAAAAATATCCATCCTAAATCAACAAAACTATCCACAAGAAACATTTCCAAGCATAATGAGAGAGAGAGAGAGAGAGAGAGAGAGAGAGAGAGAGAGAGAGCGTAACCCTTAGAGGGAGAAAATTTCAGATGTGTTACCCACAAAGGTGAGTGAAAGATGATGATTCAAAATGAAGTGAGGCTAGCTTTCTTATATGATTCCTAACATCTCAGTTTGTCAACATAACATAATAAATTTACAATTCAAGTGGGCACGACCCCTCACTCAATCTTTACAATGTGTAATAAATGCAAAAATACATCAAAATGCCCACACATGTGAGATATCAAGGCCTAGTAGGATGAAGTCAAGCCTCCAAAGGATAAGGTAATGCCTCCAAATTCCATGTGGCATCCTCCAAGGGGAAGCATATGTCAAGTGAGGTTTCTCCTCACCCAAGGTCATGCTAAATCATCTTTGGTACCCATCCATCCATCAAACCTTAAGAACATCAAACCCTAGGAGGTGACGTCAAGGGCCTCAATGTGCTATGTCCAAGGAGAGGAAGGATGAATATCATATTTGAATAATTCCTGAGTCACTACTACTGCAATGTCCTCCATCCTATGTGTAAATAGGCCCCAAGGTACTCTACCCAACCCGTGGGGCTTCTAGCCTATCAATGTGTCATAATGACTAGATCTGCTCAAACCGAGCCCCATTTATCCATCATTCAAGGTTCTAAGGATGTGAGAACCAATATCTAAGGGTGATGAGTCATTGAATAACCCACTTCTCTCCATCACATGTGCCCAGGTCCTGCACTAAAGGCACAATGTCCTGGGTACAAGCCCATGACGTCCCTCAAAGAACCATGTTGGGACCATCTAAAGCAAATCAAAGTATAAAACATAGTTAGCCAAAGTTCATAAGAAACATTATTCCTTAAAACATGCAAAGTAAGTTGCAACTTAAGATATAAGTCATGCAAGATAATTCATCTCAGTATTCCCTTCAAGCATCACACTAGCCCAAGATATCATGTGAGTTACCAAGCATAAGTATGGGAGGGCCTTCATCCAACTCTATTAGGTGTGCCACCTAGACATGAAATAAAATAACCCATGTATAGGGATAGGCCTTGAGAGTGAAAAGGGAAAGTAAAAACCCTTCAAGAGTAAGTGTGATAGTGATACAATTTTAAGGCTTACTTCATGGCTTATGGTGTCATTGAATCCATTTCAATGAGCGCCTTTGTGGAGGGTGCGCTTGCTCTTGATTTACTCCATATTTATGTGATATTTTTCCCAAACCCATTTATCAAACATATTTCTAGTCCACTTTAATATATATTTTTAAGTCCCCTTTACAAGGTTTCAAGCTATAGCATTACTATTCAGGACCAGGGTGAGCACTGCTAGAGTAGAGCTCAAGTTTGGACTAGATTTTATTAGTCCTTTTTTCTATCATTCCTTTCTTTCTTTAGCATCAGTTTCTTATTCTTTTATTAGCAGTTGCAATCAACCTCTGGGCCTTCAACCCCTCTTCTCATGAGAGAATGGACCATGACCCATTGTCGAAGTTTAGTACACTATGAGAGGCTCAAGGATGGAAAGTGCTAAGTATGGTGGAGAATGGAACGTTACCCTTGTGAGCCCCCCCTAGTAGTACCCCTTTTACATGGGAAATTAAAACATGGGACTAGGGCACAAAAGTTGAACACCAATATGAAACAAGGAAACTGACACAATTTCCCAAACCAATGATCCATTATCCAACTTCAACCAAAGATCCTCATCCACATGCCCGAAAAATTAAGCACAATACTTTGCATAAAAGAAGGACTCACATACTTGATGGTGATGGTGGCTTACCATCTCCCATACTCTAGGTTTATTGAATGTGATGAGCCTTGGTTGACCTCTAGCTGTAAAGGTGAATGAGGGGGGATATTGGGATTCCATCCGTGGACTATTGATCATTGTCATGGTCAATATAATTTTCTCCATTGTGGTCCACGAGACATGATCTCATCTAGTTAACCCTTGGCATGGGGGGGGGGTGGGTAACATTTGGCTCCAACATGGGACACGTTTTCACTGTAGAGTGCATGATAATCTCAACATATATGGTTGTCCATGACCTGCAATCCTGCACCCACTTTAACCAACAACATCCTTTATAAGTATCTGCTAGTGGATGTGATCCATAGACTGTCAGTGATAAATCCAAAACCATGCTGAAAATAAAAATTTTCCTTAGCTATGAAATGATAAATCAATATTACTCAGTGATTAAATGCAATTTCCTAACATGTATTTATTATATACAAATGAAGATGCAATATATATAAGAAATATGCAAGACTACACTAGCATGAATGCATGATGCAACATATATACAAATGTGATATAAGATGCAAATTTCCTAGCCTACCTACCTTAATCTATGTTAGTTCAAGAAGTCAAGTCTCTTCCCCGTGGTGGGGTTTGAGAAGGGACCTACTAACTGGTAGTGGATTCCTCCTCCCCTGCAACTTGGATAGGTAGTAGGAATCATTGACATACTTCTTTTCAATCTTGTATGGACCCAACCAAAATTTCCCAAACTCCTTATGTGTATCAGGATGGCCCTTCTTTGTATCCCACTCTAAGACCATATCTCGTTTGTAATCCCCTCCTTTAAGGTCAATTGTTTCTTGTATTATGCTGCTGTATTGTTTCGAGGGAGGGGGGTGGCATTTTGTTGCAATAATATCATCTTGGATCGGTTTGATCAACAAACCTTTATCATCTTTCTCAATATTTTGACAGAGCCAATTTATTTTTCTTTGTACTTGTCTAGTTGTTGTTAGTAATATTTATTTTTAGGCCATTCTATAGAATCAAATATTATTCTTGGGTGAAAGGAAGGTCATCTGAGAAATTTTTTGGAATAGGATCCTTGAATTTCTCAGGGAGTTCCTCTAAGGGATCCTTGGCTTCAGAGTCAAGGTCGATTTCTTCAACATGATCCTTTTCCATTGGTAAGTTGGGAAGGTGGGCATTGGTTTCATCATCCATAGGTATAGTGGCATAGGTCAAATCCACCTGTAAAGTACCACTCAACACTGCAACAAATTTTCTAGACAAAATCATTCCCCAAACATTTGGGACATCTATGACCACAATGTCCATTAGGAAAATATCTCAGGATATCAATCAAGGTGGACCTTTACATTCTCTATTACACCATGCATGGGAATGGTCCTTGCTTCAATCCCACAGACATTCATATAAGGCCTTGTGACTTCCAAACCTATTTTTCTCATTACTTTCAAGGCCATGACATTTTCACCTGCTCTTAAGTCAAGCATACAATTGTTCAAGTGTTTATTGTTCATTTGCAAGGAGATGAAGAAAGGTGGGTGATCGTCATTTTGAGGTCTAAAATGGTTAGCTTGCAACATTATAGGAGGGTCTATAGGTTCACCTTGTACCTTAAATAACTTCTCAAATTTTCTTCCCATTGAAGGAATCTTAATGATTTATGTTAGAGGTACATGCACAATGATCTTTTCCAAGATCCTATTTATGTCAATATTCAAGTTGATGTCACTAGTCTTTGGCAAAGTGGAACTAGGAGGAAGTTTGTTTGTTGGTGGTGGAGGAGGCCTTGGTTGAGATATCTTAGGGTCACTAAGAGTAGCTTGAGGTGCACTTCTTCGTCTTGTGTATACTTTTAACTCCTTACTACTAAGCTTCTCCCTTGATTCCTCATCCATCTTGTTTATGATCTCCATCCTAGCCCTTATTGTTGCTTCCCTTTTGCATTCCTCAAGTTTTCCAGGTATGATATTTAGGCACACTTGGGGATATATGAAACATATATGGTTTACGATAACAAAGAAATTCATATGATCAAGTTCCCCATTACTCCTAGGGAATTCACGTTCCCAAAGTGAATCCCTGTAAGGTAAGCACCAAGGAGTTTCTTCTTGACTTATGAAATTTGAAAGATCTAAGGTGTTGGGTACCCTTTATTCATTTGGAGCCATAGGTTTTCATGCTTGGATTAATATTTGAGGAGGGCCCCTGAAAGGAGGCTTAGTGGATTGTTGTTGTGACCTTTCTATATTGGTGATCCTATTCATCATTAGAGTTTGATTCTTGATATGGTCATTTATTGCTTCTTAAATCCTTTGTACCCATGGATCGCTAAAATCTTGAGTGGGCTCAACATTGTGCAATGTTCTTGGTTTGGTTTTAGCCTTGGATCTTGGGCATAGAAAGGTTCTACCTTATAGGATGAAATATTAACTTCAATTTTTGCAGCCATTTCTTAGGATTCTTCAAGGGTATTTGGACCCTTATCTTTGAGCAAGTACCCAAAGTGCCCTGGGAAAGCCTTGATGTAGAGGAAAAGAAGGTGCTATTTTCTAGGATGAAGTTTTCTAGGTATTTGTTGAAGCAAATTTTCAAACTTGGCATCAAATTCTTTGACAATTTCATTCTCCATATTTTTTCATTTCAGTAAATGGCATCAACAATAATTTAGGGTCCTCCTTAGCACCCCATCTCTTAAGAAAGTTCTTCTCAAGTTGATCCATGGTCTTGATACTCTTTTTAGGGAGACCATTGTACCACCTCCTAGCATCATCAGTAAAAGTGGACGAAAAAAGTTTCATCACTAAATCCTCGACGTCATCACTTATGGGATTAAGTTGAAAGAAATCCCAAAAGTTTCCCATATTCTCTTTAATAATAGTCACATCATTATCGAAGAACTTGGGAAACCACTTTTCCTACTTAGGAGGTATATGTCTAGGGTATCCCGACATACCAGACCCTGTCTAATGGTTTGAAGTGTTAATGTTTATGACATTATTATAGTTCTTTTCATTTCAATAGATAAGAGCATAATAAGAACAAGATCACTGAGAAATACACATTCACAAGAGACACAACATTTATCCTGGGAAACCCTCTAAGGAAGAAAACCCAACAAAAACTTCCTTATTATATATAGCTTATACAATGTTCAAGAGATAACTCAAACCAATACAGAAAGTCCTCCCCAAGAGATGCTCCACTCTTCTTCTTCTCCTCTCTCTGGTAATTGCAGCTTGCCTCATAAGAGAAATGAACAAGTGAGTTGTGTGTTTGAAGTGAGGCGCTAGCCTCTTATTTATACAAGACTAGCACGTGTGAAAGGTCACAACTGGCAGGGCCGACCTCTCACTCTAGGTGGGTAAACCCACCTTTAATTAATTCTGGGTCTTCCATAATAACTGCTGGGRCTGACTTCTTATTCTKCCCTTTGTAATTGTCCGATGACCAATATGCAAAAGGGGATTTGGTCCTTATACAATTACCRACATGATTAATCCTCAATGGGGATTAATCCAATAACAATAATAATAATAATGACATGATTAATCCCCAATGAGGATTTAATCCAATAATAAAATAATAATAAGAATGCTCTTCGCAGTTACATTATTTCAACATGAAGATATTGGGAACCCTTTGCTTTTGAGCCATTGCAGATAAAGGAAGGTTTCCACTAAATAAATACTTTACTACAAGTGAGTAACTGTGAGAAATGCTTCTCTTGTAGGCCTTAGGAGGGTTAGTGTACCTCCTTGAGATTTGTGGAGTTGTTGGATGGTCCCTCTAGGATCATCAAAGGAAGGTGAGGGAACTACCTTCAATGGAGTTTCCAGGTAATCTTAGAACATAATTGCTTCAGAATAAATTTTACCAAATATATATAATTGAGAAGAATGACTCAATCCTCCCCGACAAGGACGCCAAAATGTTATTGCAGGATTTGCATTTATGCAAATGCCAACACAAGACTCCCAAATATTGTGTAACTATGGAAGAATATACCATTTTCACCTTAGTAAGGATCTTACCCCTAAGGTTCAATAACATTTGGGCCTTAGGTATAAGATCTTGAGGAGAATACTTCTAGGGTGCAAGCACAATTGGGTCCTAGAATTTGTTTCTCCCTTCTTGTAGATTCAACTAGGTCAAAGATCAAATGTTTAGGCATAAAATCCTAAAGTGTAGCACTTTAGGGATTTAGGATTCTAACCCTAGCAATGAAAATTAACCAATTTTAGGAAAAATACAACCTTGTGTGAGGAATAAGCACTTATGCTCCTCTCTTACGGTTTTAACAAACAATACTTCTTGCAATAAAATAAAAAATTCACCATAGACATTAGTAGCATGAACAATAATTGTAGAAATTTACTTACTTCATCCAAGAAACCAAGAGAATGTAACCCTAATTACAAAAATATCCATTCAAAATCAACAAATCCATCCACAAGAGATCATTCCAAGAATAATGCATGAGAGAGAGAGAGCTAGTAACCCTTAGAGAGAGAAAACTTCAAATGTGTCACCCACAAAGGTGAGTGAAAGATGGTGGTTCAAAATGAAGTGAGGCTAGCCTTCTTATATGAGGCCTTGTATCTCACTTTGTCCAAATAACATAATAAATATACAATTTAAGTGGGGATGACCCCTCATTTAGCCTTTACAATGTGTAATAAATGTAAAAATACATCAAAATGTCCACATGTGTGAGATGTCAAGGCCTATTAGGGTGACATCAAGCCTACAAAGGATAAGATAAGGCCTCTAGAGGCCACATGGCATTCTCCAAGGTGAAGCAAATGTCAAGTGAGGTGCATCCTTACCTAAGATCATGCCAAGTCATATCCGGTACCCATCCATCCGTCAAACCTTAAGAACATCAAACCCTAGGAGGTGACGTCAAGGTCAAGAGGGTGACTTCAAGGGCCTCAATGTGGTGCACTCCAAGGGGAGGAAGAATACATCTCATATTTGAATAATTACTAAGTCACTATTGCTGCAATTTCCTGCATCCTATGTATAAATAGGACATGGGGTACTCTGCCCAGCTTGTGGGGATCCTATCCCATCAATGTGTCATAATGACTGGATCTGCTCAATCCAAGCCCCATTTTTCCATCATCCAAGGTTCCGAGGATGTGAGAGCCAATATATGAGCTTGGTGAGTCATTGAATGATCCACTGCTCTCCATCACACATTCCCAGGTCTTGCAATAGAGACATAATGTCCTAGATACAAGCCCGATATGTCCCTCAAAGAAGTGTGTCAGGGCCATCCAAAACAAATCAAAGTATAAAACATGGTTATCCAAATTTCATAAGAAACATTAGTCCTTAAAACATGCAAAGTAAGCCACAACTAAAGATATAAGCCATGTAAGATAATTCACTTCAGTATCAAATTCAAGCATCACACCAGCCCATGACCTCATGTGAGTTACCAAGATTAAGTATGGGAGGGCCTTCATCCAATCCTATTAGGTGTGCCACCTAGACATGGATTTAAATAACCCAGGTAGAGGGATAGTTCCCGAGAGTGACAAGGGAAAGTAAAAACCCTTCAAGAGTAAGTGTGATAGTGACATGGTTTTATGAATTACTTCATGGCTCATGGTGTCATTGAATCCATTTCTATGAGCGCATTTGTGGGGGGTGCAATTTCTCTTGAGTTACCCCATATTTAGATGTTATTTTCCCCAAACCCCTTTATCAACCATCTTTCTAGTCCACTTTATTATATATTTGCAAGTCCCATTTATAAGGTTTCAAGTTGTAGCATTGTTATTCGGGACCAGGGAACACACTTAAAGAGTAGAGATCAAGTTTAGAATGGATTTTTTTAGTCCTTTTTGCTATTATTCCTTTATTTCTTTAGCATCAGTTTCTTATTCTTTCATTAGAAGCTGCAATCAACCTCTGGGCCTTCATCCCCTCTTCTCATGCTAGAATGGATCATGATCTATTTCCAAAGTTTAGTACACTATGAGAGGCTGCAGGATGGAAAGTGTTAAGTATGGTGGGGAATAGAACGTTACCCTTGTGAGGGATCCCCAATAGTACCCCTTTTCCATGGGCAGTGAAAACAAGAGACTAGGACATGTTGGGCCCTTCATTTTGGAAATGATGAGGTATTGGGAAACCGCTACCTGCCAGTTGGAAGATTAAAAGTAGTGGAAACTGTTAGAAGCACTCAGGGATAAATGAAAGTATAGAAATAGTGGAAACAACCAAAATCATCGCACATCAGTTGGAAAAGAAACAAAAAAATGTCAAAAAGTATTGGGTGCCAACGATAAGCCAAGAAGATAATGGAAGAAGGAATCCAAGAAGCGACAAAGGAAACGTATAAATAAGAAGGCAGTGTGATGAGAAACAAGTTAATGAGAGAACAAGAGAGCAAGAAAGTGATATTTTCGCTACTATTATCATTTTTAGGGTTGGGATCAGGTTAGCACTGTCACAATAACATATTTTAATGATCCTCACTAGTATTACTATGCTTCTGTAGTAAGGTTTTGAGTCTGTAATGGGTATGAGGGATTAGGTCTTATTGCACAAGAAGATATATGAGAAATATGTGTTGTTTGACAGTTTGATGATGATGATTCTAATATAATGGAATGTTTTGGGCCCTATTTTTTTTTGTTGATCTTTTATGTTATGCATGGATCCATGTTTATGTTACGTAATTACTTCCTTCTTGTCTATCTAGTATTTTATCATTATCGTTCCATGTCTTTGGGTGTTAATATATGAATCTAATAAGTGCAAAGATATAGATGATGTTGCATTCTCCTTAACTCACTTCACCACATAAGTCTTGGCTACACTTCGGGTGAGACCTCCTTCCCTTATGGATCGTTGAATATTCCAACGTACCTAGACTACAACGGTGCCTTTTGTTGGTAAATTCTGAGAACCCTGGTCTAGATCTTGCACCAACAAATGGTTCAGTTGTTGGGATCGAGATTTAAAGTGAGTTCTTAGAGGATGTTTCATCGGATCTACAAGTTTGATGTTGAGAATTGGTGAGAAAGAAGGTGCGACACGTTCATACAACAAGAATTTGAGTTGTGGCACAAAAGCTTTAGGGTTGTAAAAATAATCGTTTTCTATTCAGAGCCTGCTAGTGACTAGTATGAGATCTTATGGAGTTCCCTGAAGAGTTGTTTCAGTGGTTAGATCGAATATTCAAGTGGTTAGATCCCAAGCTAGTCTATTCCCCTATTCAGTTGTGGATGACGAATCAATACTGCATTTATCTTATAGGAATACTACAAAACATTAAAGTAGACTTAGCTGGCATTAAAAACAAATCTTATTTTGAGGTTATTGAAATAACGATTATCCAAGGAGATTAAGAATTATGAGACCTCCAGAAGATGCTAATATTGAACACCTATTGCAGGGCCAAATCTTTGCATTAACTGAGAAAATTAAAGAGTTGACCCTTCCTAAAGTAGGTCGACCGCAAGTCTGGTGTACAATATATTATACATAAGGTCATGTAGCAAATTAATGTCTAATATTGAGAGGTATAGGGCCCTCTAGTACACTAATGGATCCTCCACCAGTTGGACTAGCAAGAGGAGTTGCACAAGTTGTTGTTGCAATGCCTTTTCATGGACATGTTCAACATCATGCATTTCCGATAAATCAAGAGGCTTAGAGCAATGAGTACTGTGATATCTATCAAAGTCACAAACATTCTCCAAGGAATTATCCCATTTTACAGAAGAATACACCTGTGTTGAATACCATGTATTGTGAGTTCTCTGGTTCACCCTCCCATAACACCAATCAATGCTGCGCTCTGTATGCACTTGCAGATAGATTAGACCGATATTCATTTAGGGTCAATGAAGGAAGAGAGGATCCAATATGATAAATTATGAACCCAGTGACATGGTCGAAAAAGGTGGGCCTAATATTAATATTATCACCACAGGAGGAGAAAATACTGGTGTGGATGTAGAAAATCCACATCAAATAAAAATTCAGAAGGTTGTACCGGAAAATACCAAGTATGATCCTATATGACAAAATGAATTATTTAAGAATGTAGTAGAAATGTTCATACATATGCCTAGTCCTTCAACACGTACAATTGCATAAACGATTTCTAAGATGAATCCTCATCATCCAAGGGTTGCTAGAGAGTCATGTGATCAAATGGAATCCTTGGATAAATCACCGGAGGCTGTTGATCTTTGGATTCAACTATTTTATGATATTTTAGATGATGAACAACTTAATGAGAAGTTGCAGAACACAATCAAAGTGGCCTTGGGAGCTGAAGGAAACCCAAAGGAATTTGTTTCCTCTAACCTTCCATAAAGGAAGGCAAGTAGGGTTCAGATGAGGAAAAGGATAAATAGAAGAGGGTTCAGGTTGAATGCCCATATCAATGACTATGATATTAGGGATATTATGTTGGATTTGTACTCTAATGTTAACATATTTCCAAACAAGAATTGGGAAGAAATGAGAAATCCCAAGCTAGTCTATTCTCCTATTAAGTTGTGGATGGCGAATCAATACTGCATTTATCCTATAGGAAGACTACAAAACATTGAAGTAGACTTAGCTGGAATTAAAACAATAGTTTATTTTGAGGTTATTGAAATAATGGGGGAGAAGGACCCATATCCAACTCTATTAGGCATTGATTGGGCCTATGAAAACTATGCTATCATTGATCTTAAAAAGGAAACTGTGACTTTCGAGTATGATGTAATGAAGGTCACTCAACCATTATATCCTTATCAAGGTCCAAGGTACATTGAACCAATAGATGATAATATAGAGGCAGATGTCATTGACCAACTATATACTATGGTTGTAGGGAAACAAGTTGATTATATCAATCCCACTGCTAATGGATCAATTAGTTGGAGAAGTGTCCAGTCAATGGATGAAGATTCTGAAGCAAAATTCAATGATTGGAAACAAGGATGGTATGAGAATTTTTCAAGACGTTGCACAACTGTCATATTAGTAAGGTGTATTGGAACAAAGATTAGTGATTATCCAACATATGATTTAACCTCATATGTACATAGTTTTCTCATTGACATGGAGAATAAGGTTGCAGAAAAACAAAGAGTCTCAACACTTGACATAGCTTTGAAGTCTTCCCCAGTGAGATGGTGAGCTACCCATAAAGGAACTCTTTTTTATTGGAACGAGGTCGAGCTTTCCATACAATACCACTTCCTTCTTCCATCGCAAGTCAACCGGTTGAGTAAAGATAAAAAAATAAAGAGTCAGTTGCTATCCTTGGAAACATATGATGGATTGTCCAATCAAGTTGAGAATATTCAATATTATATTAGAGTATGGAATCCTACACAACTTCCCTTGATGCAGACCCCTAGCCCTCGAGCCGAGATCTGCTCACAGGATCATTCTTTATCTCCCTTGAGCCGAAATGTCTCTTTTGATCCCCTTGATGAATCTCAATTTTTCGATCCACAGGTCCTTTCAGAAACTCCACCTATGCGAACAACACAAGGTGTGAGCTCCTTTCTCTACAAGCGACCACAACGCTTGTGACCAAGGGCCTAACCCAAAGTCCTTCCACAACTCACAATCTCACGATTTCGCGAGTCGAAGCTCCTGACTCTTCCTTACCCAATCTTACGATACCCAAGATCATAGAATGGGTATAGCTCTCCCTTGTCAGCACCTTCCTTGCATGACCAATAGCTAGGATAAACGCTAGCTCCTCTCGCAACTTCGCGATTTCGTGAGTTCAAGGTTTGAAATCTCGTGCTCTTATCTCGCGAATCCCTGAGATGTGAGAAGTCAATGGAGTGTTGACTCCCTTTCCCAAGAAACGCGTGTCCACCTATCAACCACGCGGGCCCCACCTTGTGGTTCTTCCACGTGTCCCTTTGTGCCTTAGCTTCAACACTTCACGACTTCAACAATCAAGAAGAGGTCCTCTCAACCTCCGAACCCTCGAATGCACGATATGTGATGGGGTTCCTGATCCAACGGTCCTCCTGTGACCTAGATCCAATGACTATCCTCGTTCCTCGTGATTTCACGACTTCGTGACTTGGAGCACCCAACTCTTGGGCTCTCACCCTGTGAACTTTCGAGTTCACGAAGCCCGAACTCAGACTTCTTTGACACTTTCGCCGATCCCTCTATTTTTTCCACCTGTCCTCCTCAAAAGGATGGTGTTGATCTATTTCGCTATTTCAGGAATTTCGATGTCGAGAACCCAGACCTTCGTCCTCTGGACCCCCGAACTTCCTGAATGCCGAAATCCTGATACCAACTCCTTCAAGAATTTCGTGTCCGCTTCTCTGCGCATGAGGTTTAATCCTCATGCAACTCTCGATATATCTAACAACTGTTGAGTGATTCTAAGCCAGATATGATGGCTCAAAATCTCTTCTTCTCCAGGCGCTCCTCCACTTCTCCCTAGACGTGGAAATTTCAACGGTCCAGATCTCTTCAGCTGAATCTGACGGTAGTTGTGCTCTTCCTGAGCTTTATGTGCTTTCCATCCGACACTTCAAGGCACTAACCCTCTTGAACTTTCTTCACAATCTCGAGCCTTAAAAAAGACTCCTGCATGCACTCCTTGCGATAGCCCTTCAAAAACTTTCCAGTATTTGAATTCCCTCGACTCTATGCATTCCCTGTGACAACAGTCTTTCAATTCACCCTTAGTTGATAAGTTCTAACTTTCAACCAGCCTGCGCACACCTTGCACAACTTCTGTGCTACACCTACACTTCTACGGAAATGAGAACAACGTTATCCCTCCTAAGATTTTAGAGATAAAACTCTGAACCCTTATCAACGCACTCCTTGCAGACGACTTCACTGCACTCCTTGTAGGAATTCTACTCACTCAGGTTGAGAAACAATTGAAACTCATTCCTTACTCTCCCTCTCTCAGATTTCAAACATTCAACAAGAAATCATTCATACACAACTTATAAAACAAATGCATAATAGAGAATAAACAACCATAAGCATATCATTCAACATGTATACACAGAAAGCAAACATAACACCATGAGTCTGAATCAAAGCTCCATATATTAATCTAGAACTTCTGTACATCGGTTCTTCTCTACACAGTTCTCTGCTTCTTTCTATGCTCAATAATACATATTTCTCATGATAATAATACAAATGATACAACATGAGGGTGTCTTTAGTCAGTTTTCCCTCTAGCTCCTAAAAACTGTCTAATCTGGAATTCAAGGCTACCTACTTACATTTATTAGCATAAATGCCTCTACCTACTACAGATGAGAGCGAATCTCATGATATGTTTACAATCTACAAGTGCGCCTCCACTTAATTACTTCATTAATATCCTCACATTTATTTCAAAACATTTCAAAACACTTTTACAACATGCTGAAATGCGCTGGCGCTTGTCCCAGCTGTCTTCCGCCTCTGCACTTGCTTGCTGTTGGCGATGCTGGCGATGCTCCTGCATCATACTCCCTCACTTGAAAATTTTCATGGGCTCCTATCCATGAGCTCTCGCACGGTCTTCCCAGCTGGCATCTTCAACTGGATGTCCTTTCCACTTGACTAGGTATTCAAAATATTCTTTTCTTCTGGTCCTCTTGCTAACTCTTTTGTCTAGTGTGCTTTCCATTTGTGGTTTCTCTGCAACTTGCATCTGTTTAGTCCACTGAACCTTTGGTTGTTCATTACCTTCTCCTGCTTCTTCAGCTTTGTAAGGGTACAAATCTAAGATGTTGAATATCAGAGAAATTCTGATCCCATCGGGTAATTCAATCTCATATGCATTCGCCCCAAATTTCTTCATGACTCTGCATGGTCCAATCTTCTTCATTTTCAGTTATTATATGTCCCCCTTGGGAACCTTTCCTTTCTCAAGTGTGCAAGGATAAATTCACCAACTTCAAACTGAATTTCTCGCTTGTGTTGATCTACTCTACGCTTATACTCTTGGCTCAAATTCTGCAATCGCTCCCTAACTTAGTTATGAAGCTCCTTCATCGCTTCTGCGAAATTCTTTGCACTATCACTTCTAGTCACAGTCTGTTCTGAATCTCTCAATTCAGAAAATCCTCTTGGATGCATGCCATAAACAATTTGGAATGGACTCTCCCCTGTGCTTCTGTTAAGTGAATCGTTATATGCAAATTCCACCTGTGGCAGAATGTTATCCCACTAGCTGTGATGTTCTGTCACCAAACTCCTCAGCAAATTTCCCAGACTCCTGTTCACAACTTCTGTCTGCCCATCCATCTGAGGATGATAAGCTAAACTAAATGACAAGTTTGTTCCCATATTTTTCCATAAGGTTTTCTATAAGTGTCCCACAAACTTGGTGTCTCGATCCGAAACTAGACTCCATGGTAAGCCATGAAGTCGAATGACTTCTTTGAAAAACAGATTCGCAATGTGAGTTGCATCACTGGTTTTCTGACACGGTATGAAGTGTGCCATCTTAGAAAATATGTCCACCACTACAAAGATTGATTCAAACCCTCTTTGTGTTCTCGGCAGCCCCAATATGAAGTCCATGCTTACTTCATCCCACGACCTCTCAGGTATGGGTAACGGTTGATATAAGCCTAAATTTTGCCTCTTTCCTTTT
Organism: Picea engelmannii; assembly: GCA_009831015.1. NCBI lineage: Eukaryota > Viridiplantae > Streptophyta > Pinopsida > Pinales > Pinaceae > Picea > Picea engelmannii. The sequence continues at coordinate 603,734 of ML777406.1, read as the reverse complement.
GAATGGTGACAAATTCTACATCTATCCACGAATCTTTTGACGTCTGCTAATATGAATTATTTAACTTTGAGAACGTCTTGTCATGACCAAAATGTCTGGCCAATCCTCCACTATGCTTCTCCTTCAACAAATTCTCCCTCATGGAGCACTTTGGAATACAAAGTTGATTACCTCTAAACAGTGATCCCTCTTGGACCATGTATTTTGCCCATTGGCTTATGTCCCTGAGAACTTGATTCTTAGTCACCTCATATGCCTCTTTAAAATCTCGATCATCTATGTACATTTCCTTGAGGTTATCAAAACCCAAAGTTTTGACTCTAAACTCCTGCAATAGCAAACATTTCCTGCTCAAAGCATCAACAACTTTGTTAGCAGTTCCAGAAATATGCTTGATTACAAAAGTAAAGTTCTGCATGTATTCAACCCATTTTGCATGCTTTTGATTCAACTTATCCTGTTGAGTCATGAATTGCAAAGCATGGTTATCGCTGTACAAAAAAAACTCCTTAGGAACCAAGTAGTGCCTCCACTTCTTCAATGCTTGGATGACCGCATAGAATTCCTTATCATATGTGGAGTACTTAACCTTTTCTTCGTTGAGATTCTCATTGAAATATGCAACCGGTCTGTCGTCTTGGCTTAAGACTGATCCAATTGCAAACCCACTTGCATCACATTTAACTTGAAATGTTTTTTGGAAATTAGGCAACACCAAAATTGGTTGTTCCGTAATTTTCCTTTTCAGCAAATTAAAACTTTTCTCATCTTCTTCTGTCCAATGAAAAGACTTGTGTCTCTTCTTCACTATGTCCATCATCGATGCACTAATTCCACTGAAATTTCTAATAAAATTCCTGTAGAAACTAGTTAATCCATGAAAGCTTCGAACTTCAAATATACTCTTCGGTGATGGCCAATTCTTAATTGCATCCACCTTATCCGGATCCATTTTCAATTCATTTGCTGAGATAACAAACCCCAAATAAATGAGTTCTGTCCTCATAAATGATGACTTCTTCATGTTTATCAACAACTGTTCTCGCTGCAACCTCCTCATCACCGTAGATAAATGCTTCAGGTGTACCGCTTTTGTCTGGCTGTAAATCAATATGTCATCAAGGTACACAATGACAAATTTTCCGATGAAATCCTTTAGGACCTCATTCATCAATCTCATGAAAGTGCTTGGCGCGTTTGTTAATCCAAACGACATAAAAAGCCATTCATACAACCCTTCATTGGTCTTGAAGGTTGTCTTCCATTCATCTCCTTCTCTCATACAAATTTGATGATATCCGCTTTTCAAGTCAATCTTTGAAATTTTTTTTGTCCCACTCAAGCAATCCATCAAATCATCCATCATTGGCAATGGAAATCTATACCTGATGGTAATATTTTTAATCGCCCTCGAGTTAGTACACATCCTCCAGCCTCCATCTTTCTTCGAACTGAGCACTGTCGGAACAACACACAGACTCAAGCTTTCTCTAACCAATCCTTTGTCCATTAAGTCCTGGACCTGTCTTTTGACCTCCTCATTCTCCTGCGGCTCCTGCAGCATCAATCTGTACGCTTCTTTATTGGGTAAGATGGATCCAAGTATGAGGTCAATATGATGACTTACACTTCTGATCGGTGGCAACGAACGAGGTAGTTTGTCCACAACTATATCAACAAATTCCTCCAGCAATTCCTGGACTTCCTCTGGCAAATCATCTAGCCTTGTACTGGTCAAAACAATTTTGGGCTTCCTGACCACAATGAATTGTGTATCTTCCTTCTTCTTAACCTCTATAAGAAGTTCTTTCCCACTCATGAGAAGTACAATATTACTCACTTCAGGTTTTACTTCCCTATCCTTGATTGGCAACAACATGTGAGTTCTCCCATTCTTCTCCAAGGTGTATGTGTTCTTTCTCCCATCATGAATCACATTCCTATCATATTTCCATGGTCTACCCAACAATAGATGACAAACGTCCATGGGGATGACATCACATAGTACTTCATCTTTATACCCTCCTATTTTAAATTCAACTAAACACTGTTTAGTGACATTTACCTAGTGTCCTTTTTGCAACCATGAAATTCTGTATGGGCTTGGATGTTCAGTCATCTCCAGTTCCATCTTTTCTACCATCTCCGTAGAAACGAGATTGTCTATGCTACCACTATCCATAATGACTTTGCACGCCCAGTCTTTGGTTCTACAAGTAGTCTAAATAAGTCTGTTTCTTTGGATGGAATTCTCCACCACCTTCTCTGGCGTTAAGAGAACTTTTCTCATCATCAGTGATCTTCCACCTTCAACGTCCTCTGCCTCAACATTTCACCCCCTGTGCTTTAGAAATGTGAGTCTCTCCTCCCTCTTTCTTTTTGTCTGGACATTCAAAAGACTTATGCCCATTCTTTCCACATGTGAAGCATTTCACCACTCCACCTCTTCCTCTTCCTCTACCTCTAGCGTGAGGAAAAGTGTTGTTATCATCATATTGTCCCCTCTGTGAACTTCCACCTCTCTCAGTCTGAGTTTGAGGTTTCTTCCAGTTTTATTTTGGTTTCTAGTTTCTGTCTTGGGCAACTGTCTTGCCTCTGGCTTGACTTCTGCCTCAGCCTCTCTGACCTTGATTATGACTCAACTTCTCCTCAGCTTTGAGGGCCATCTGATAAGCATCCTCTACATTTCGAAGATTCATCATGCTCATCTCATCTTGACTGTCGTACCGCAGACCATTCATATATCTGGCAACCTTCTCATCATCTCTCTCTCAATGACCTCCCTTGATATTTATTTTGTAGAACTCCTCAGTGTATTCCTTCACTGAACCCAAATTCTGTCTCAAATTCTGCATTTTCCTAAATAGAGTAATTTGATAATCCTTGGGTATGAATTTTGCTTTCATCTTTGCAACCATCCTGTCCCAGCTCTTAATTTTCTGCTTTCCCTTGCAGCGTCTGTCAGATTGTAGTTCATCCCACCACAATGATGCATGTCCTTTAAGTCTTGTGACAACATGTTTGACCTTTTTGTCTTCCTCGACATCTTCATAGTCAACATATGTGTCCAGATCTCTAATCTAGTCTAGAAGCTCTTCAACATCCAGGTTTCCCTCATATACTAGAATGTCCATATTTTCCCTAACACCCATCCTTGCAATAGCCCTGAGTAGGCATTCATTTGCTACATCTTCTGCTGTAACTTCTTCTCCTTCATGTCCAGTTTAATCTTCACTTTCAGACTCATTGACATCTCCAACACCGACTGTGCACCTTTGTGCTGACTCCATGTCCTCGAGTTTGGTGTGTAGGTCACACATCTCTCTTTCTATGGCTAGATCAGGCATCTGCCTACCCCTTCTTCTTGGCATTTCCCTCTCCTCTAGCGGATTGGGTGTTTGTCTGTCTCTTCTTCTCGGCGGCATGGCTATAAAATGTTCTATGATCTTGCTACCGCAATTGATGTGTACCAGAGTACTCTTCTTCTCCTCCTCACTTTCCCTGTCTGATGTATACAAACAGAGTCAAGCTCTGATACCATTTGATGCAGACCCCTAGCCCTCGGGCCGAGATCCACTCACAATATCGTTCTTTATCTCCCTTGAGATGAAATGGCCCTTTTGATCCCCTTGAGGAATCTCAATTTTCTGATCCACAGGTCCTTTCGGAAACTCCACCTGTACAAACAACACAAGGCACAAGCTCCTTTCTCCCCAAGCAACCACAACGCTTGTGACCAAGGGCCTAACCCAAAGTCCTTCCACAACTTGCAATATCGCGAGTTCGCGAGTCAAAGATCTCGACTCTTCCTTACCCAATCTTACGATACCTGAGATCATGAAATGGGTATATCTCTCCCTTGTCAGTGCCTTCCTTACATGACCAACAGCTAGGCTAAACACTAGCTCCTCTTGCAACTTCATGATTTTGTGAGTTCAAGGTTTGAACTCTCATGCTCTTATCTCGTGAATCCCTAAGATGCGAGAAGTCAACGGAGTGTTGAATCCCTTTCCCAAGCGACGCTTGTCCACCTGTCAACCAAGTGGACCCCACCTTATGGTTCTTCCACGTGTCCCTTCGTGCCTCAGCTTCGACACTTCGCGACTTCGACAATCGAAAAGAGGTCCTCTCAACCTCTGAACCCCCGAATGCATGATATGTGATGGGGTTCCTGATCCAATGGTCCTCCCGTGACCTGGATCCAATGGCTATCCTCGCTCCTCATGATTTCACGACTTCGCGACTTGGAGCACCCAACTCTTGGGCTCTCACCCTGCGAACTTCTGAGTTCATGAAGCTCGTACTCAGACTTCTTTGGCACTTTCGTCAATCCCTCGATTTCTGCCACCTATCCTCCTCAGATGGATGGTCTTGATATATTTCTCTATTTTAGGACTTTCGATGTCAAGAACCCAGACCTTCATCCTCTAGACCCCCAAACTTCTTGAATATCGAAATACCAATACTAACTCCTTTGGGACTTTCGTGTCCACTTCTCTACGCATGAGGTTTAACCCTCGTGCAACTCTCAATAGATCTAATGATTGTCGAGTGATTCTAAACCAGATCCGATGGCTCATAATCTCTTCTACTCTGCGCACTCCTCCACTGCTCCATGGACGTGGAAATTTCAATGGTCCAGATCTCTTCGGATGAATCCGACGACAGTTATGCTCTTCCTGAGCTTTATGTTCTTTTCATCTGACACTTCAAGGCACTAACCCTCTTGAACTTTCTTCGCAATCTCGAGCCTTCAAAAAGACTCCTGCACGCATTCCTTATGGTAGCCCTTCAAACACTTTCCATTATTTGAATTCCCTCGACTCTGTGCATTCCTTGCGACAACAGTCTTTCAATTCACCCTTAGTTGATAAGTTCTAACTTTGAACTAGGCTGCGCACAACTTGCACGAATTCTATGCTCCACCTGCACTTCTGCAAAAATGAGAACAACATTATCCCTCTTGAGCTTTCAGAGATAAAACTCTGAACCCTTATCAATGCACTCCTTGTGGACGACTTCACTGCACTCCTTGTAGGAATTCTACTCACTCAGGTTGAGAAACAATTGAAACTCATTCCTTACTCTCCCATTCTCATATTTCAAACATTCAATAAGAAATCATTCATACACAACTTATAAAGAAAATGCATAACAGAGAGTAAACAACCACAAACATATCATTCAACATGTATACACAGAAAACAAACATAACACCATGAGTCTGAATCAAAGCTCCATATATTAATCCAAAACTTCTGTACATGGGTTCTTTTCTACACAGCTCTCTGCTTCTTTCTATGCTCAATAATACATACTTCTCATGATAATAATACAAATGATACAACATGAGGGTGTCTATAGTCAGTTTTCCCTCCAGCTCCTAAAAACTGTCTAATCTGGAATTCAAAGCTACCTACTTATATTTATTAGCATAAATGCCTCTACATACTACAGATGAGAGCGGATCTCATGATCTGTTTACAATCTACAAGTGTGCCTCCAATTAATTACTTCATTAATACCCACACATTTATTTCAAAACACTTTTACAATGTGCTGAAATGCACTGACACTTGTCCCAGTTGTCTTCCGCCTCTGCACTTGCTTGCTGTTGGCGATGCTCCTGCATCATCCCTCTTATCTGTGGACACATCATTTCTTGCATTCTCTAGGAATAGTTCCAAAATACTGGTATGTGCATGGGGAGACTAGAAGACAAATTGCATGATGGAAGATACAACAAAGCCAATTCTACCATGATTTCTCTTTTTCTGGTAAGTCTTCAGAAATCACAGTTGTACAACAAAAAATTAAAGAAATGTTGTTTGCTAATGAATTCAAGTCTAAGTATCCACCCACAGTTTTCTATGAGCATGAAAATATACTTCAATATAGTTTGTATCCATCTCTGGCATGAATACCCATCGATTATAGCAAGGTTGACAATAATCCTAAAGACCCCAAGGACTTAGAAGAACTTAGATACTTGACCTTTAAAGAATTCGCAAGAAAAAGAGAAGTTAATGATACTCTATCAAGTGATACTAACAGTTCATATACTCAGCCTCTAAAGTTGCGGAAAGTGAATATCATGAGTGAGGAGCATACTAAGATGGCATATATAGGGGACTATTGGGATGAACAAACTATGACAGAGATACAAACTCTGATGTGGGAGTATGAGGATTTATTTCCTCAGAGATTTTTAGAGATAAAATGGATTAAGGGATATTTAGGTGAGATGAATATAGAATTAAATCATGATGCTAAGCCAGTTAAGCGCAAGCCATATCACTTGAATCCTAGAGTCAAGGAAAAGGTTAAGAAATAGATCGAAAAAATGTTTGTAGTTGGGTTAATTTTTCCTATCGATGAGGCTGAGTGGATCAATCCCATTGTAATACAAAGAAAGAAGGGTACCGATGATATAAGAGTCTATATAGATTTCAAAAGTTTGAACTCAGCCTATGTACATGACCCTTTTCCTATTCCATTTAGTGATAAAGTCCTTGATCAGGTGTTAGGAAATGAAGCTTATACCTTCGTAGATGGGTTCTCAGGTTACCATCAAGTTAGGATTGTGAAAGAATACAATAAGAAGACCGCCTTTACTACCGAGTGGGGTTATTTTTCTTATAATGTTATGCCATTTGGACTGAAGAGTGCCCCTACTATTTTTTCCAGAATTGTAATTGCTGCCTTCTGAAATTTTATTCATAAGTTTCTTGAGGTGTATATGGATGAATGGATAGTATATATTTTTCTAAAGGAACACACATGGTTACTATGGTTAATGTTTGATCATTGTAGGCAGTTACAGATTTCACTAAACTTGAAGAAATGTATCTTTTGTGTGCCTTTGTAAATCTACTGGGAAATATTGTATGTAGGGAAGGAGCTTTGATTTATCCGAAAAAGGTTGTTGTGATTATTCATATGCCTCCTCCTACGAATACTAAGTAGTTTCATTCCACTTTGGTTCATACTGTGTATTACTGTAGGTTTATCAAAAGTTACACAAGCATAACTACCTCGTTGGAGAAGTTGCTAAAGAAATCTGAAGTCTTTAGCTGGAAACCCAAGTGTAATCAATATTTCAACATTCTCAAAGAAAAACTAAGTACTAATCTTATTTTGATATATCCTAATTAGAAATTGGAATTCCATGTTCATATTGACTCTTCCGACATTACTTTAGGTGTTATCCTTATGCAACCCGATGAAGGAAATATGGATCATCCCATCTATTTTTCTTGTAGAAAGATTTCATAGGCCAAGCAAAACTACACTACCACTGAAAGAGAAGGTTTGGAGATGGTATATTCTTTGAAAAATTATAGACACTATCTATTAGGAGATCATTTTAAATTCTTTACTAGCCATTCAACTCTGAAATATCTGGTCAATAAGCCTCTGTTAGAAGCGAGGATTTGAGGTGGTTGTTGCTTTTTTCAGGAGTTTTCCTTTGAGGTCATTATCAATCTAGGAAAGTTAAATGTTGGCCCTGATCATTTATCCCAGATGGAGTTAGGGGAGAGTGGTAGAGTTGTAGATGACTAGCTCCCAAACAAAAATCTCTTTAAAATTGAGGCTATCCCTGATTATATTTATGATATTGCATTGTTTCTCACTACTGGTATTGCTCCTGATGGATATTCCACAACTCAGAAGAAGCACCTGGTGGTCCATGCTACAGACTATTAGTTTATTGAAGGATAGTTATAGAAGTTGGGGTTGGAAAACATCCTCAGAATACACGTACTTGACCATAAGAGACTAAAAATCTTGTGGGAATGCCATAGTGGAGTTGCGGGAGGAAATGTTGGAGGGAAGGTGACAACAAAAAATATACTTCAAGAAGGATTATGGTGGTAAATTGTATTCAAAGACACCAAAGATTATGCCAGAGCATGTGATGTCTGTCAGAGGGTTGGTAAGCCATCATGTAGGGATGAGTTACCCTTACATCCTATTTGGGCTCTTCAAGCTTTTGAGAAATGGGTAGTTGACTTTGTAGGACATATCAATCCACCAACCAAGCACTCAAATAAAATGTATATAATCTCAAATGCAAACTATCTCATCCGTTAGGTTGAATTAGAACCTGTTAGAGACTGTTCTACATATACAACAAACAGGTTCTTTTTTTAGAATATAATTACTTGATTTGGGTGTCCCCGAACCTTGACCAGTGAACAAGGTGCACATTTCATTGGCGAGACAATAGCCATCCTCACTCAAGAGTTTCTGATTTAACATCACAAAATTATCCCCTATCATCCACACGACAACGATATATTAGAAGCATTTAACAAAATTTTGGAGAAATAATTGACAAAAGTATGTTGCGTTAATCAATATGTTTGGGATGAGAGAGTTCCAACTACGATATGGGCCTACAAGACTATTACAAAAAAATTATATAAGCACACTCCTTTCCAACTGGTCTATGGAAAATAAGTAGTTTTCCCAACGAAGCTCACCACTCTGAGTTTATATATTGCGCATGTGACTCATATGAAAGATGACGAATCAATTATAGAACGAGCTGCAGAGCTGTTGGAACTGGATGAAGCTATATTTCTGGCAGATTTTCATTAGACTATGGAGAAGGCTAGACAAAAGTCTTGGCATGACATGAAAATTAAGACTAATACTTTTGCGCAAGGTGATCAAGTTTTTTTGTATGACAACAAGTATCAAAAGAATCTAGGGAAGTTGCAAATGCATTGGCTCATACCCTTCATAGTTGCATAATTTCGGGAATCAAGAGTTGTCATATTGGCACAACAAAATGGTATTCTTTCCCGGGATGGGTGAATTGTGCATGCCTAAATCCCTACATATCTGCTCATTGAAATAAGTTCCACAACACTCCTATCACATGGAGTGGATAACGTAGGTAGGTTTCAATTTTTTTTTGTTGTTTCCCATTTTTTGTTAATAAAGCAGTGACACGTCCAATTGTCACTTGCCCTAGAGTCTAGATGTTGTTGTCAGTTTGTCCAGCCCAGATCACACCTTTGTGGTGGGGGAGGAGTCTGCGTCAAATATTTTCTACATTTAGTAGTTTCTAAGGTCTAAGTCACTATCACATCGCTGTCATTTTGTTCGTTAAATGAAATTATTACCTTTCGATTCTCATTCTGTTCATGTCAGTCAAATTCATTTATGTCCAAAAGGTTGTCAGTACCTTTCCAATTAACCGTCAAATTTTTAGTTAATTCCCCGAGAGACCCCCCGTGTTAAAGTTGTTTTCGTAATTGTGCCCGTTATTTCCCAAATCACTGATTAAATTCTACTCTATTTGTGGCCATGTTTGTTATTAATGCTCAATTATTTACGTGGATTTCCCCTTCATGGCACATTAATGCTCATTTAGTTTCATTTCATCGCGACTATCTATAATATTGTAATCAACCATCATTCAAATCACTCTATTCTATTTGTTGTCTACATATTTAACCCTGGATCCCACTAAGAGTTCTATGAAATTTCACTCATGCTCTTGTCCCCCAATTGTGTTTGTATATCTGCACAGGTTTCTAACCATGGGTCATGTTGCAACTACTCGAGGGGCCATTGAAAAGGTTATCATTCCAACATAAATCATTGATCAATGAGTTGAGGTTATAGGAGATCTACAAGGAAAATTTGAGCAAAATCGGCTACTCGACATTGATTTCATGGATGCGGCACCATTTCCCCAAATGGAAGCTAATACATACATGGAATATACTTCCCTACCATCTGGAGAGTTATAATGGTAGTGGAAACTTTCATACCTACCACTTCATGAATCAACTCTAATGAATTTGCGCGATATGCTAGTGTTTGGAACTACAAGAGAAGTTTCCAGATGCACCAAATTTCTTATCATTCGAGTGCAGAATGGTTGTTTGTGGATGGACAAGGAATATCACATACATGTTGATGAAATTCATAAGTTGATGGGTTTATCTTTGGATGGGAAATATGTATCTCAAGGCTTCTAAGTCTTAGGGAAGCATGGACGAAAGAAAGGCGAACTCAACCTTTACGATAAGTATGGTATCAGATGCGGGGGTTGCAGAGCACTCATTAATCCCATCAATGATGAACATGTCCATTGTGCTTGATATCTGATCATAGGAAAAGTAATGAAAAATTACTCAAAGGGAGAGTGCACACTAGATGCCATATCATTTTCTCAGTTATGGAAACAAGGAGCGCCATTAAATTAGTGCAAATATTTGCTGACCAAGCTTGTGCCAACATGCATGACTGTAACAATTACTTCATATATGCTTATTTGTTTCTTTCATTTACAATGTGGAAGTGGAGGCCTCCACAGGGTTGTGAGCCTTCATACACTCTCGACTGCCGAATCGCTAAGATGTTCGACCCCCGGTAGGATAGAAGTGACAATGCCAATGCTACATTCAATAACAACACCTATTTGTAGTGGTATAACAATATTATCGATGAAATCCAACAGATGAGGATTCCATAAGATACACTTAATCAACATACTAGTAAAATATGGTTTGGAATGAACAGAGACCACACTTTTGTGAGTCCGCTTGGTGCAGATTCGATACTATTTCACACAACTCCATTGCCATTCTACCTTAGTGAGGAAATTCTAGACAAGGAATTCACTGCATGGTCGAGAGTAATGAGGGAAAATAAGAAATCATGCATACTATATCAGATGCCTACAATTTTGCTAAAAACGGCTCCAATGCAAGCATATGCCCCAGGTCCAAGCATGAAAACATCAAAGAGACAAAAAACACCCTCAAATTTAGAGGAGGACGAGGAAGAAGATACATTGCCAAGGTTAGTTTGTCTACCTCCGTTTCCATTGATTCTGGACACTGCTAAAATATCAGGTAAGGAGTTCCATGAAGTCCTTGAAGTCACTTTCTCAATTTCTTCTAAGAAGCCCAAGACTGACTCCCCTTCTACATCCACCACAAACCCAACCATCACTAATCCAATGCCTATTTATTCACTCCCACCCCACACTCTAACTATTCCCCCTAAACCATCCTCCATTCCCATTATCAATATTCCTAATGATCCTGTGGTCAAACTACAAACTACCCCCATTATTGAAGAGGTCAGTCGACAACAGACTACCTCTAGCACATATGTCACGCTGTCTCCTCCATTATCCCCTGCCCACACTCATTTTGAAACAACTAAGAAAGAGTCTAGTGACCCATTCACTATGACCATAAGCACTACAGTCCCTATTCCTCAGATTCCACAAGTCAATGTACCACTCAACACCCCTCTAGAAACTAATCCCAATATAGAGCCAGAAAAATCAATAGAGATGCAATAACAGACGAGTCAAGATACAACAAATGACCATATGGATACCCAAGAGGATACTAATTCGGATCACAACATGAGCTCAATTAGAGAACATGTTGCACCTTAACTACAAGATACCCAACAATGCTGTGAAATCCTAGAATTATTTATGGAGCGCACATAAGTGGTTGGTATGCTCCCCTAAGAGGTCCAGGAAAGGATTTCACGTATCTTCTGCACAACCACTACTAGTTCTGATGGTGTAGGAACTCCAAGATTGTCTAAAACATTAATTTCTAGTGGCCAACCACTTGCATCATGATTTCCCATGGATCCATCTATCACTAGCAAAGAGCTTGAGCCTTGGTCCACATTGCAGATCTTAACTCTTCTACATGCCTCAATTGATCAACTTGAGCACTGGATTGTCACCAAAGAGTAGACCAATGAGTAACTCACACAACATACACATCGGTTGGGTTAGGAGATAGTTATAATATTCGAGGACAGGGTTCAAGAACATGAATTACACACACATGCCAAGTTTATTGTTGAGGCAGTCTCTGCAAAGTTTTCTCGAGTGTGGCCCACATTCAAGAAAGTTTCCCTTGAGCTACCAGAAGACATTACCCTGATTGCGCTAACACAATGGGTTGAAATTGTAGAAGAAGCATGGTCACAACTAGAAAAGAAGACAAACAATCTCCAACATGTGATAGAAGCTATTCAACTCAAGGAGTAGGACCAACCCAAGGCTATGCTCTAAAATATAACCTAGGTCATTGCTGAAGGGGATACAATCTGATCATCCCTTCATACTTGTACTGGTGAATGCATCAAGTTGTTTACAATGGTGAATGGTTGGGTCAGCTTGTGAGAATGAAGGAAAAAACCATTAGAAGAATCCCGAGTTCATATCCAACACATGCATGTAGAGGCATAGGAAATAACCGATCCCATTGCGCAACAAGCCAAGTTCAAGGAAACATAGGAAGTCAATGAAAATATTGATGGGATGTATGAAGTTGATCAAGTGGCCAATAAATAACTTAGGGAATTCAAACCTATATTTCAATATGCATATGTCAAAATGCATCAACTAGATTTAGTTGCATAAAATGAGTGGAAAACTCTACTCACCACTAAGCCCGCGGAGCCAAATGTTTCCGCGGTCCAAGAATTTGTTGCAGGAGCTTCCATTTTGGTAAGGAAGTTGCAGGATCAGGTGGAGAATTACTACAAATTTTGCCAATAGTTCATGAAAATTATACAAGACTTGGGCCCTCTTTTTGAGGAAGGCCCTGGAAAGGAAACAAAAGGTTGACTCAAGACGAGTCAACAATTGTGGTTGGGGCATGTTGGGCCCTCTATTTTGGAAATGCCAAAATTTTGGGAAAGACAATGTTGGAAATGCCCAAATTTTTGTTGGGATCATGTTCTCCATTGAAGGCCACGAGACATGATCTCCTCTAGTTACCCTTAAACACGAGGGGGTAATAGGCACAAATCCAACCTTTGTTTCATCTTCTCCCTATGATCCATCTTTGACATTTGTGCCATCTCTTCCTAAATTTTATATTAGTGATTCTATTATGGTCCCTTCTTCAAATGATGACAATGATGATGAAAATCCACCCTCGCTTGCTCACCTTCCTCTGGTTGGGTCCATTGATCATGAACTTGCACTAGAACCGTAACTTCCAATATTTTAACCATGTGAAATCCAACTTTAAGAAGAAAATTGAAATGATAGACTTAGGTTATTTACATTATTTTCTTGGTCTCCAAGTATTTCAAAGTAAGGAAGGATATTTCCTTTCTCAGTCTAAGTATGCATGTGCCCTTCTTTGCCACTTTCACATGGAAGATTGTAAACTAGACTCATCTCCCTTCCAGTCTAGAGTCAAAATTGCCACCAATTGTACTACACTTGAAGTAGATCACTTTTTTTTGTCAATTAGTTGGTATCATATTGTATTTGACTCATATCCATCTCAATATGTTCTTTGTTGTTGGTCTTGTTTCCCGGTATATGCAAACACCCTGTGGGAGACATTGGAAAGCAACAAAAATGATACTTTGGTATATTTTGGGTACAATTCAGTTTTGTATACATAGGATTTCAAGGGGGACTCCTTTGTTAGTTGGTTTCATTGATTCCAATTGGGATTGTGACCCCGATGATCAGAAATCCACTACAAGTTATGTTTTTAGTCTTGGTTTCAGACCTGTCACTTGGGCTTGTAAGAAGCAATAGGCTCTTGTTATTTCTTCAACAAAAGAAGAGCGTTGAGAAATGGTTAATGCAAGTCAAGAAGCCTTTTGGATTTGACAGATCCTTTCAAATTTTGGATTCTAGTAGAAATATCCGACCACACTCTGGGGTGACAATTAGAGTGCCATAAAGCTCACAAAAGATATAACTCAACATCAACACAAAAAACACATTGAGATATACATGGACTCTATCATAAATATTATTTAATATTGTATTCTCAAAGTTCTCTTTTACCCTACAAATGATCAAGTTGTAGACATTTTCACAAAGTCTCTTACAGAAGCGAATTTTTCCAAACTTCGATCTATGTTAGGATTTCAATAAGTTGTCATTAAGGGGGGATTGGTTCTAATGTTTCCTTTATTCTCTTATTGTGTCACCTTTGTAAATCCTTCAATCCTATCCCAAGTTGTTTTTAATGCGGTACATTAGGATATTTAGACACTTAGGAGTTAGTTAAGATCAACTTGGTCTGATGTGTCTTTATGTAAAGTGTGTTTCGTTAGTATGCATTTGTAATTATGTAATCTGACAATCACGAAATGGATGGAAGAATAGAAAACATGCTATGTTTAATTTGTGAAAGTAAGTATAGTAAATGACATAATCAACATGTTGCTTTGGTCGACATCAACACTCATCAAACTCTCAAGATGGAAGGATATATCAAAAAGAAAAAGGTGATAATATTGATTGATTATGGTTGTACCCATAACTTCATTAACTACAAATTAACCGAACTTCACAATTGCTTTATATATCCAACACCAAAATTTCAAGTAATGATTGCAAATGGAGGTACCACGAATTGTTGAGGGAAGTTACATAGTATTAAGGTCAATATGGAAGAGTAGTTATTAGATAGTCCAATGATAGCAATCCAAATGGGAGATGATGATATTGTATTAGGGGTCCAACAGTTGCAATCATTGGGAACAATGGCTCTTAATTTTCAATTTCTTTTCATGAGATTTTCTTTTGAAGATAAGGAAATTGAACTCAAAGGCATCCAAGGGAAATTGTGCAAAGTGATGGAGATCTAATATCATGAAAAAATTGTTAAAAAAGAGACTTCATGGTATAATTGCTTAATCGAGATAGTGAAAATGTACGTTGATAAATTTTTCTGCCTGCCAACATTAGCCAAGACAATCAAAGTCATGTGTCTTTAATCAAATACTTGGGTCATGAAAATAATACGTTAAATAATTCCTTCATAGTTGGGTACCTAAATTGGGTTTGCAATTAATAATAAATCCGTGGAATTATTTTTCAAGGAATTGTTGCATGATTGAACTCTGTTGTAAATAAACTTAATAAATGTACTTTGATCTTAATGTTTTCAATACATGGTGTATACTGCCCTCTTGAAACATAGTCATACTTATGGTAACTAATAATCACAAGTGTGATATAAATATGATTTTGCTAACTTTAACAAGATATTCGCATGGATTGTTATTTCATATACGTAGAATGACATGGCAAATGGTACTTTAAGTAATAATACGAGCATATAATTCTTGCTGAGAATTTCTGTGGATGATACATCTTTGATCAATTTATTGAGTGTCACTTTATTGAGTGTCAATTTATTGAGTGTCAATTTATTGATTTTGTCATTCTCCTTACAAATATTTAAGAGCTCTTAATGATGACACTTTATGACATGTTAATATGTTTTTTAACTCAAGCTAATGATAATCACAATAATTTCAGTAAACATAGTGTATGAATGAAATTGTATGGTGGCTTTTTATGGGCACTCTGATATTTATTCAGGCATGTTTTGTAGAAATTTTGAATTCATTACTAGAGGAGTTGGAAGGTAGTATATCAAAATTTTTATTAGAACCTCAAATTGAAGAAACGTGAGATGCCCAAAAAATTATTACCATTATGAAGAATCTATTATAGATGTTGGTATAAACATTCAAAGATATTTTGTGTTGATAATAATCATAAATAGAAATATTTGGATGAATTTTCCTCCATACTATGTTTTGGTTTACTAAAATTCAATCGAAGGGATCGGTTTATGATTGCATTTTAGAACATATCCTTGTCTTGGTTGGGTTATGAGCATCGTAGAAATATATAGGTTGAAATGATATTGCACAACTAATTCTATCGATATAAACCCACGGATCGTTGAGAATATATAAGATGGATTCAAGTGATTGTTGAGTTGTAGTAATTAATGGTTACTAGATTGTCTTTCTCTGAGGACGTTGCATGTTGAATAGGGGAAAACAAGAGCTTGAATGGATGATTTTGTTTTCAAAGGAATAAGTTCCTTGTTTTCATCTTCCTACTTGAAAATTTTATAGAAAATTGATTGCATATGTGCCAGTAGTTATTGAGAAAAAAATTATCATTTCGCTTGACATTTTGGCTTACTGACATAATGATAAAGGGTTGAATTTAATTTTCATGTGAATGATTGAATGGCGAAACTTGCTAGGTTTGCATGATTGAGTGACTTTATGCCTCAACACATAAACTAATTAAATGCTCACGTGCATGAGAATCATGTTCAAAGAAATATGAAATAGATTGAAATTTTACATTGCCAATGTTTCGTATGCTTGATTTTTTTACTTTGCGATCTTTGGGAAGATGCTCATTTGAAGGTGTTGAATGAGCTTGTGATTTTTCTTGAGTGAGATGCTTATCGGATTGAAAGTAATTAAAAGAGGATTTATAGGTTGTTAAACCCTAAATAGTGGCTCATTACCCCTTAATTGGGGCATATTTGTTTTTTTGTTTGTTAATTTGTCCGGACTTGCTGGCTGCGGGATTAACTTGTGGCTTGAGAAACTGTGACTCAGGGGCATCTAATTCGTCAAAATCACCCGGGGATCGCACCTGGCCTGAGCCACACCAACCCTTAACATGGTTAGATTTTTTGTCCTCGCAGGTTTCGAACCAGTGACTTTAACAACACAAAGTGGCTTCACAACACACTCTGTCATCGACTGTCCTACACCTCGGGGACTTAATTGGGGCATATTACATTAGTAATGTTATTTTATTTATTTCGGCTTTAGTCCATTAGTTGTAATTATACCTCCTAGTCTCCTATATATACCAAGGAGACATTTTCATTTGGAATCATCTGGTATTTGGACATTTATGTGGGAATGAGGAGGTTTCCCCCTCGAAGAGGCTTATTATATGAATTTATCTCTTTTTCAAGGCGTTGAGTACTTATTCTGAGGTTTTTCTATGCTATATTGATATTTGGTTCCTGACATATGGTATCAGAGCTCAAGGTCTTGGGGTTTCGCTGCTACATCGGAGACACCTTGGAATTTTAGCTATAATTTTTTTTCTACAATGATTCAGAAGGAACAGCTTGGAGGATATTTAGTAGACGGATCAAGGTATGCTAGGTTAAATTTCAGCTCCCGAGGCCTTATACTTTCGGAGATACAACCTTTGTAAGATAGGGTTTTGGAATCATCTTGAATTGAGTCATTGCGGAATTTTCGCTATAATTTTTTTTTTGTAACATTTCAAACACTGAAATCTGGAGGATAATAACATAAATTAGTAAGGTATATGTGGTTACCATTTCAGCTTTTGGGTCATCTTAAATTTCTAGATACACCTTGTGTAAGATAGGGTATCTGACTAGTCCTATTGACTAGTCTCAAGCAGGTGTTCCAGGTAAAACAATCATAACTTCTTCCTAGAGTATCCAAATTGAGTGATACTAGTTGCATTGGTTAGTGGACAGCCCGTAGTAGTTATGGTACGAGTTTCATAATTTTATATCAATTATGTTGTGCCGGGCACGCTATACAAGTGAGATCTCCTGGAACGAAAAAAAAATAAGCAAGTTGTGGGGAAGTTACCATAAATTCCACTTGGCACATCCGATTTTGATCAGACCTGTGGGATTGAAGAGAATAAATATCAGAGACCTACAAAAAATAAAATTTCATACTCACAAGGGCTGAAATTTTGGAGATACAATAAAGGGAATATTGTCTAGCAAAACCACCTCAAAATCAAGGTTTAAAGTGATACTTGGCCAACATGCCACCAAAAAAGGGAACTTCTACACCAAATAAGCCTCTAGACAATCCTACTTGGACTCTTGATGAAGGTGAAGAAATGTGTAGGGACATAAATGATTTA
>ML777406.1:563694-585513 GCA_009831015.1 Picea engelmannii | reverse complement strand
GGAGAATGCATTTAGGGTGGCAAGAAATGTTGAAAGTAAAAATATGGCTATGGCTACTAGAAGGACCAATCCTAACATCTATAGAGAGAATAATGCTCCTTCTTCTAAAACACCTCAACCTACAAGGTTGACACCTCAACAATCAGAGAAAAGAAAAGAAAAAGGTTTATGCTTTAATTGTGACAACAAGTACAGTAAGGGACATAAGTGGGTGAGAAGAAATTATTCTACATAGATTGTGAAGAGGAACAAGAACAAGAACCAGAACCATCTCAGGATGAAAACGTAGAAGAAATTTCGTTTGAAGAGTTGACTCCCATGATATCGTGTAATGCATTGGCTAGAATTAGCACTCCTCAAACCCTCAAGATCGAAGAATATATCAAAAAGAAAAATGTAATAGTCCTAATTGATTTTGGCAGTACTCATAATTTCATTCACTATAAATTAGCCAAAGCTCTCAATTGCTTTGTATATCCAACACCAGAGTTTCAAGTAATGATTGCAGATGGAGGAACTATCAATTGCTCAGGAAAATGAAATAAGATAAATCTTACTATGGGGGAATATGTAATGAATAGTCCAATGATTTCTATACTCATGGGTGGTGCTCATGTTGTACTAGGAATCCAATGGTTACAATCATTAGGAACAATGACTTTTAATTTTCAAGAACTTTTCATGAAATTTTCATTGGAAGGAAAATAATTTGAGTTAAGAGATATCACAGGGAATCTCGGTAAGTTGATAAGATCTAATGGAATGACAAAATTATTGAAAAATGGGCATCAAGGTGTTATTGCACAACTATGCTCACTAGATGTTCAAACATCTAAGCCATCTATTCCTCTAGATCTCCAAGGGATCATTGATAATCATTTAAAAGTATTTGAAGATATTCCCAAAGGTCTTCCACCCACTCGAAATCATGATCATGATATTCACCTAATTACTGGGAGTGTTCCTCCTAACATCAGGCCATACATATACCCTTATGCCCAGAAGAGTGAAATTGAGTGCATGGTTGAAGAAATGTTAGAGATTGACATTATTAGACCTAGCCAAATTTCTTACTCTGCACCGATGGTAATGGTATTCAAGAAAGATGGCTCATGGTGTATGTGTCCAGATTATAGAGAGCTCAACAAGATCAGTACTAAAGATAAGTTTCCCATTCCCATCATTGATGAATTGTTATATGAACTACATGGAGAAATCTATTTCACAAAGTTGGATCTCCGTTCAGGGTATCATCAGATTAGAATGAAGGAAGAAGATATCCCAAAAGAAACATTCTGAACTCATGAAGGCCATTATGAATTTTTGGTCATGCCTTTTGGCCTTAAAAATGCACCTTCCACATTCCAAGGGTTGATGAATTCCATTTTCAAAAATTTGTGTTACTAATCTATAGAAAGTCTTGGGAGGATCATGTGTGACATGTTGACAAGGTGCTACAACTACTAACGGAGCAACAACTATATGCCAAACCATCCAAATGTTTCTTTGGAGTGAAGGAGGTAGAGTATTTGGGTCATATAATATATTGTATCTCATGAAGGTGTCAAGGTAGACCCTAACAATATTAAGGCCATGATGGACTGGCCAATTCCCAAAACATTGAAGAATCTTAGAGTATTTTTGGGTTTGATAGGTTACTACCGCAAGTTTGTTCGACACTATGGAAGAATAGCAACACCTTTAATGGCACTAACTAAGAAGGATGCATTTTCATGGACTTCAGAGGCAAATAAATATTTTGAAAAACTTAAAGAGGTGATGTGCAAGGCTCCTGTCTTGACCACTCCAGACTTCACAAAAACCTTTATTGTGGAATGTGATGCCTCAAGAAATGGAATTGGTGTTGTCCTAATGGAAGAAGTAAGGTCACTGTCTTTTGAAAGTCGACCAATCAAGGGAAAGGACTTACAAAAACCCATTTATGAGAGGGAAATGATGGCAATACTACATACATTGAAGAAATTACATCCTTACCTAATAGGTAGGCACTTCAAGGTCAAAACAGATCATGATAGTCTTAAATAATTCTTGGAACAAAGATTATCTTCAAAAGAACAACAAAAATGGGTAACCAAGATATTGGGTTATGATTTTGAAATTGTCTATAAAAAAGGGAAGCAAAATGTTGTGGCAGATGCACTCTCAAGAAAGGATGAAGATGTTGAGGCCTTTCTTTGTGCTATCTCAATCATCCGACCCGATTGGATAATAGAAGCAAGGGATGAATGGAAGAATGATGAAAAATTGTGGACTCTCATTCAAAGGTTGCAACAAGATTCTGGTGCATCAGATACATTTACATCGAAAAATGATTCACTATGGTACAAAGATCACTTATATTTATGTAAGAACTCCCAACTCAAACAAAAGGTACTATTGGAATTGCACACCTCTCCAGTATGAGGGCACTTAGGATTTTTGAAAACCTACCATAGGGTCAAGAAGGATTTTTTTTGGGATGGCCTTAAAACTGATGTTCAAAGGTTTGTGGCAGAATGCTTGGTTTGCCAACAAAATAAGTTGGAAACAATTAAGATCCTAGGTATTTTACAACCATTAGCCATCCCAAGTCAGTGTTGGTAGGAGGTTTCCATGGATTTCATCACAGGGTTACCGAAGTCTGAAGGAAAGAGTGTCATCAAGGTGATTGTTGATAGACTGACCAAGTATGCACACTTTTGTGCACTCTCTCATCCCTTCAAATCCAGTACAGTTGCCACTACATTCATGGAGACAGTTTAAAAGCTACATGGTAGCACAAAGATTATTGTAAGTGATAGAGATCCCATCTTCACTGGACATTTTTGGATAGAATTATTTTCTTTTTTGGGTACTCAATTGGCTCATAGCTCATCCTATCATCCTCAATCTGATGGACAAACTGAGATAGTGAACAAATGTCTGGAAGGCTACCTTCGTTGCTTTTTCTTTGATAAACAAACACAATGGTTCAAATGGTTACCCTTGGCAGAATGGTGGTATAACACTTCCTTTCATACTAAAAAAAAATGACACCATTTATGGAACTCTATGGATACCACCCTCCTTCCATCACTTCTTCTCTAAAAGAAAAATATAAGGTTCAAGTAGTGGAAGATCACATAGAGCATCAACAACAAGTTCTCCAAATATTAAAGGACAACCTAACCATGGAACAAAATCACATGAAACAACAAACGAATCAACATCATAGAGAAATAAGTTTTGAAGTAGGGGATTGAGTGTTTTTAAGACTACAACCATACAAACAGATGTCCCTCAAGCAAGCCAAGAAGGATAATAAATTATCACCAAAGTACTATGGCCCTTATAAGGTGTTGCAAAAGATTGGTACTATGGCATAAAAATTGGAGTTGCCTGCATCTTCACGAGTACACCCAATGTTCCATGTTTCATGCTTAAAGAAGGTTATAGGTGACAAGATCCCAGTTCAAACTATATTGCCAGAACTTGACGAGGAAGGAAAAATCATATTGGATCCCAAAGCCATCATTGACACAAGAATTCACCAGCTGAGGAATAGATCCATTTTAGAGTATCTCATTAAATGGAGGAAACTATCGGCTGAAGATTCCACGTGGGAAGATGTGTCTTTTATATAGAAGCATTCAACGTTACTCAAGCGTTGCAGACAACACTTGTCTCAAGGGGAGGGGCATGTTAAGCCCTAAATAGTGGCTCATTACCCCTTAATTGGGGCATATTACATTAGTAATGTTATTTTATTTATATCGACTTTAGTCCATTAGTTGTAATTATACCTCGTAGTCTCCTATATATACCAAGGAGATATTTCCATTTGGAATCATCTGGTATTTGTACATTTATGTGGGCATGAGGAGGTTGCCCCCTCGAAGAGGCTTATTATCTGAATTTCTCTCCTTTTCAAGGCATTGAGTGCTTAGTCTGAGGTTTTTCTATGCTATATTGATATTTGGTTCCTAACATAGGCATTACTTTTTAATTTATTAGTCTACTGGCAAAAATTTCTATCGTTCTCCTTATGGTTTCCAAAGCATGGCATGGAGTGCATGCTAGCTTTTAGAGTCTCTTCAAAGATTTTTATTCATAGGAGGAAATATTTGAGCAATATGGGCGATATTAGTTCCAAATCAATGGAATAATTTGAGTTGTGATATTTCATATTGTTGATTTGTAACAAAAGTTAAATCAATTATGCAGTGCACGCCTATTATGAAGACTAAGAAGCCAGTATGCCATTCATTGGTTATGTATTGGGATTAGATAAACTAATCCTTCTGAGAGTGATCAAGGATAATTACCAGGTGATGGATAAATCACTGTAGTTCAACCACTCATTCATGTATGTTTATTAATAATGACAAAAAAATGGGGTGGAAACTTGGCATATGATAGGGTGACTATTCAAATCCTGTAGTATGTCAACCTTCTTGTTGAAAGAAGAGGAAATTATGATAAGGAAACAATAAGTATCAAGATGATCACATGAAACTCATAGTACTAATGATCCTTTGTTAAGTTATCTTGGGTTTAAAATCATAACCAAGTAGATCCCTACACTATATGGATGATTTGATGATACTTTTTACATTTGACATGATAACTGGTATTCCTGGTATAAATCTAGTGGCTTGATTTTGTTGATGAATCATGATAAGAGTTTCCTTGTATGCATGATGTGTTTGCGATGTTATTCTATCTTAAGAACCTATGGTATTTACATATGATGTTATGTGATTCCATTTAATTATGTTGATGGAAGGATATGTCTTTGATAAATATGTGTTGATGATATATTAGTATCTCCTGATGTGATGACATCCTGCAATTGCATGGAAATATTTATGATAAAATGTTTTTATGATGACATGCTTGAACATGTGGTGATGAAAATGATGTTGTATTGTCATGATGATATGTGAGAGTTATCATGTGGATTCTTTCTATAAAATGTTAATATTATAATTAATGCACTAGTTTCATGTTGTGATGTGGTGATTGTCAAGTTATCCAACAATGGGTCAAGTGGGCCAATTTATTTGATGATATTGTGGGATCCCATACCTACGAAGGATAATGTTTACAAAGTAACACCTTATGGGTTGGGGACAACTTGATCCACTACTTATGCCAATAATTCTTATGCATTGCATTGAAGTTGTGATGTCAAAATCTAGAGAATGACCAGAGTGTTGCTCATCGATAGATTTGTGGGATTGGACTTTGATGCCTAGGGATGTGTACCTGAGGGAATACAAGGATGGAGTTTTGGTCCATCCTTTCGTGATGCCTTGGTATAGTGCCTTAGATCCTTAATAGACTGAGATTCCTTGGTCTGGTGCCTTAGAGCCTCGATAGACCAAGATGAGGTATGGTGCCTTAGAGCCATGATAGACCTAGATACCTTGGTTTGGTGCCTTAGATCCATGATATACCTAGATTACTTAGTCTAGTGCCTAAGAGACCCAATAGATTAAAATGAGATTTGGTGCTTTAGAGGCCTAATAGACCTAGATTCCTTGTTTTGGTGCCTTAGGTCTCTGATAGACTAAGATGAGGTCTAGTTCCTTAAAGACCTGATCTATCGAGACTCCTTGGTTTGGTGCCTCAGAGCCCTGATAGACCAAGATGAGGTCTAGTGCCTTTGATCCCTGATAGATAGAGAGTCTTTAATCTTGGTTCTGAAATTTGGGAAGAACTGCTAGAGTGTTTCTCGCTCTTCCAAGGAGCTTTCGATATTTGTTGTGGATGATTTCCTTATACTAGTTTAGCAGAGGGTGATGTGGAAGATACATGGAAGTAATTGAAAATATTAACTCAGAGAAGAAGTTCCTTGAAGGGAGGGAGGGAGTGTGGCATGCCCCATATTATTATTAAATAAATAAAATAATAATAATAATAATAAATAAGTATAATAAGCATCATAAAGAGATCACAATACATACTAAAAAAAACCAAATATATGGGTAATAAAAGAAGGGGTAAAATGAGTAAATGTAAGTGATGGAAACACACTAAAAATAAGATAACTTTATGGGAAAATAAAAAGTAAGATAAAGAAAGAATTACATAATGAAAAGGGAATCTTAGGTATCAAGTTTTTTTATGATGATGAAAATTATATAATGATGGAGGAGGAGAAAATGGATATCTCTTTGTTCTTGTGAAATTTGAGGACACAACTAAGAAGAGTTGGCAAGGTAGTGGATTGAGGGATTGGGAGATCTCAATCGTGATGATTGGGGGGTTGGTTGGGAGGAGAATCTTACCTCACACTTTGTTGTGGCTTATGAGATCAAGGATTGGAGTGCCACGAGTAAGTTGATTCCTTCGACTTTCAGGTAAATTACTCATGACACACTGATTTTTATAAATTATGTAATCTTGAATGATGTATCTCTATTTTTATCAGATCTAGGTTGCAAGTTGTGATGTTTATATATGTATTTAGATTTATATGAGTTTGGGTCCTGATAACAATATTGAAAAAGGATGCATTTTCTTGGATTTAAGAGGCAACCCAATCTTTTGAAAAACTTAAGGAAACTGTATGTAGAACTCCTTCCCTGGACATACAAAAATTCATAATTTTTTTTATTGTGGTGTGTGATTCCTTTGGACGAGGAGTTGGTGTAGTTTTAATGCAAGAAAGAATTCTAGTTACTTTTGAAAGATTCCAACTTAAAGGAAGTGACTTACTTAAACCTATTTATGAGAAATAAATGCTGGTCATACTACTTGCGGTTAAATCATGCCCTTATATAATAGGAAGACACTTCAAGGTGAAAATAGACTATGTGTTGGTTGTGGAGCCTGATTATCTTCCTGTTTCATAGGTATTTGTTTTCATTCGTGTTTATACCCCATGAATACTGCACACCCCAGAATACTGTACATCCCTCCACGTGGGGGGGTTGCAGGGGAGGATCATCCCCCCTGCTGGGGGGTCTGAGGGCAAGCAGGCCCCTGAAGGAGAAATTTCCTTGTAAATGTATATTATAATTTCATAGTAAATCTAAACTGTTCATTATAAGGTCACAAATCTGATGGTAGAAGTAATGTTATGGTTTTTTTCCCTAGAAGGCAACTCTCTTTTATGAGGGAATTATTTTGTGGCTGTGTATCATTTTGAATATTGTATTCTAAGAGAGTAGACTATGAGAGAAAGAATATGAAGTTACAACGGGTGTGTTGTAGGTTGTATCCCTTCATTTTTCTGGATAATAAAAGGAAAGACTTCACAATTTCTCTGGTGGACGTAGCCCACACTGGGTGAACCATGTATATCTGCGTATCCATTGTATTGTGTATCTTATGTGTTTTATTTCCACTTTTTTTTATTTCTCCACTATATTGTTTTCTAACAACTGGTATCTGAGAGAAATGTAACTCATAGGAAAAGAGGGTTCCTGGTTCGAGTGGGATAAATGGCAGAAGATGGAAAGTTTAGGGTCGAGAAATTTAACGGCAAAAACTACCAGTTATAGAAGATGCAGATGGAATATTATTTATATCAGAAGGATCTATTCCTACCATTGTGCAGAATAAAAAAGAAGCTAACGACCATGAAGGATGAAGAATGGGAGGTTCTTGACATAAAGGCACTAGCAACGATACGCCTGAGCCTGGCAGTGTCAGTGGCTTTCAATATTTCGAAAGAAAAGACAAAGAAGGAGATGATGGATGCATTGGATAAACTGTATGAAAAACCCACAGGGTCCAATAAGGTATTTCTAATGAATTGATTATTTAATATGAAGATGTCAAAAGTTGGGTCTGTTGCAAATCATTTAAATGAATTTAATATGGTTACTAATCAACTAAGTTCTATAAAAGTGGACTTTGATGATGAGGTCAGGGCTCTTCTAATCTTGTTCTCATTGCGAGAAAGATGGAATGGATTGGTCATGGCTGTAAGTAACTCTGTCTTTGGTTCAAACACTCTAAAATTTGATGTTGTTGTTGGTGTTATCCTTAGAGAGGAAATGCGATGGAAAAGCACAGGTGAGACATCAGGTAGTGCATTAAACATGGAGAACATGGGAAGACAAAAGGATAGAGTAACGATCTCAGGGAACCACGAGTATTATAGGAAGGGTGGATCCAAATGCAGACTAGGAAAAATATAGTGTTGGAATTGTGGAAAGAAAGGACATCCGAAGAAAGGCTGCAGAGCTCCAAAGAAAAAAAGAGGTGGACAACAAGAGAAAAATCAGGGAGAAAATGTAATAGGTGATGTGTTACAATATTCTTTGATTCTTTCTGTAGATAATATTTCCGAGTCTTGGGTAGTAGATTCAGGGGCTTGATTTCATGCCACACCCCATAGGAAACAATTTCTAGATTATGTTCAAGGTGATTTTGGATAGGTTCATTTGGGTGATGATGCACCATGCAAAAATGTTGGAATGGGAAAGGTAAAAATAAAGCAAATGAATGGAAACCAATGGTTGTTGAAAGAGGTAAGACATGTTCTAGATCTAAGGAAAAATATGATTTCAACAGGGAAGTTGGAAAGTGAAGGTTGCATATCTTTATTTACATATAAGGCATGGAAGGTCACCAAAGGATCAGTGGTGATAGCAAAAGGAGAGAAGGTAGGTACATTGTATTTATGTAATGGTAATACTGATTCTTCTATATATTTAGCTTCTACAGGAGTAGATACAACATTGTGGCATCATAGGCTTGGACACATGAGTGAGAAGGGGATGCAGGTACTTCACAAAATACAATTTTTTCCAGATCTTAAACAAATTGATTTGGATTTATGTGAGCATTGTGTTTATGGAAAAGAAAAGAGAGTTAGATTTCTCAGAGTCAGAAAAGAAAAGAAGAGTGAAAGGTTAGAGCTTGTGCATACTAATGTATGGGGACCAACTCAGGTATCATCTCTTGGTGTCTCTCGTTATTATGTTACTTTTATTGATGATGGAACTAGAAAAATTTGGGTTTATTGCATTCGACAAAAATCTAGTGTTTTTTATACTTTTAAGAAATGGAAAGCTTTGGTTGAGAATGAGATAGGAAAAAGGTTGAAGTGTCACAGATTAGAAAATGGAGGTGAATATTGCAGCAAGGAGTTTGATGATTACTGTTCATACCATGGGATTTATAGAATGAAGACAGTTCCAAGAACACCAAAAGAATATGGTGTGTCAGAAAGGATGAACACGACAATCATGGATCGTGCAAGGAGTATGAGATTGCATGTTGGGTTTCCCTTATAGTTCTAGGTAGATGCTGTAGATACTGTTGTTTACTTAATAAACAAAGGATCTTCAAGCTCTTTGGATGGTGAAATTCCAGAGGATTCATGGACATGTAAAAAGGTAAACTATTGTTTTTTGAAGACTTTAAGTTGTGAAGCATTTTTCCATATTGATAAAGAAAATAGAACAAAGCTTGAGGAAAAATCCAAAAAGTGTACCTTTATTGGATACAATATTAATGATTTTGGTTATCACTTATGGGATTATGAAAATCAAAAAATCATTAGGAGTAGAGATGTCATATTCAATGAGAAGGTCATGTACAAAGATTAGTTGCAGGGAAAGATACAAGAAAAAGAAAAACCAGAATACACAATGCTTGATGAGATCACTGAAAAAGAAATTCCAAAGGTACTAGAAAATAAAAATGTACAACAACAGGAGCAGGATGTACCTCAAACTCCTACAAGTGTTGTTAGAATATCTACTAGGTTAAGTAGACCCCCTAAATGATACTCTGATTCATTGTATTATTTATTGTTGACTGAGTCTGGTGAACCAAAATGTTATAAAGAGGCAATGCAAGTAGACACTAAAAAGAAGTGGGAGCAAGGCATGAAAGAGGAAATGGTTTCCTTGGTAAATAACCATACTCGAGATTTGGTTCAATTGCCTGTAGGAAAAAGAGAATTGCAGAATAAATGGGTTTACAAGTTGAAGGAAGAAGATGGAGGTAAAAAATAGTACAAGGATATACTTGTTGTAAAGGGGTTTGCACAAAATAAAGTTATATATTTTGATGAAATATTTTCTCATGTTGTTAAGATGACTTCAATTAGGATTATTTTAAGTATTGTGGTAGTATAATATTTGCACCTTGAACAATTAGATGTAAAAACAACGTTTCTCCATGGGGATTTGGATGAAGAGATTTATATGCAACAACTACAGGGGTATGAGGTCAAAGGGAAGGAAAATTTGGTATGCAGGTTGAAGAAGAGCTTGTATGGCCTAAATCAAGCTCCAAGGAAGTGGTATTTGAAGTTTGATATGTTTATGACAGAACAAGGTTATAGTAGATGTCATTCTGATCATTGCGTTTATTTTAAAAGGCTAGAAATTAGAAGCTATATTATCTTGCTATTGTATATAGATGACATGCTTGTTGCAAGGTCTAATATGCAGGATATAAATGTGCTCAAAAAGAAATTATCTAATTCATTTGTGATGATGGATTTGGGTGCTACAAAGAAAATCCTTGGTATGAGTATAACAAGAGATAGGAAAAATCACAAATTGACATTGTCTCAGGGTGAGTACATAGAGAAGGTGTTGGAGAGGTTTAGAATGAAGAATGAAAAACCAGTTAGTACACCATTGGCCAGACATTTCAAATTAACCAAGGAAATGTGTCCCAAGACACATGAGGATATAGAATACATGTCGAGGGTCCCTTACTCATTATCAATTGGTAGCTTGATGTATGTGATGGTTTGCACAAGACCAGATATTGCACATGCAGTGGGAGTTGTGATAAGGTATATGAACAATCTAGGTAAAGAACATTGGGAGGCAGTAAAGTGGATTCTCAAGTATTTGAGAGTTACTTCTACTCATGCATTATGTTTTGGAGATTCAGACACTGTTCTACAGGGATATGTTGATTCAGATATGGCAGGTGATAAAGATATCAAGAGGATCACCACATGGTATGTTTTTACTGTAGGTGGAACAAAAATAAGTTGGATTTAAAAACTACAAAAGGTTGTTTCACTTTCAACAATAGAGGCAGACTATGTTGCTGCTATAGAGGCTAGTAAAGAGATGATTTGGTTACGGAGGTTTATGGAGGAATTGAGAAAAAAGTAAGAGAATAACAGGTTATACTGTGACAATGAGAGTGCCATTCATCTTGAAAAGAACTCATCCTTCCATTCGAAGACTAAGAATATACATATGAAGTACCATTTTATACGATCCCTCTTGGAAGATGGACATTTGAAGTTGGAAAAGATACACACTAGCCAAAATCCTGTAGATATGTTAACAAAGGGAGTAACCAGGGATAATCTGAGTTCCTTCTCAGTGTCAGTTGGTCTTCAAGAATGAAGGTGAATATGATAAATTTTCTAGGTCCAAGGTGGAGTATAGTCCAACAGGTACAACAACAATGGAGTTGTTGTGATCAGTCTCTAAGTGGAAATTGTTGGTTGTGGAGCTTGATTATCTTCCTGTTTCATAGGTCTTTGTTTCCAACTATGTTTATACCCCATGAAGACTGTACACCCCATAATATTGTACAAACCTCCATGTGGGGGGGTTGCAGGGGGGATTTCCCCCCTATAGGGTCCAGGGGGCTCATTCCCTTGGATGGGGGGTCCAGGGGAAAGCGGGACCCCGAGGGGGGTTCGGGAGCAAAGCCTCTGAAGGAAAAATTTCCTTATAAATCTATATTGTAATTTCATAGTAAATATGGACCGTTCATTATAGGGTCACAAATCTGATGATAAAATTTATGTTAGGGTTTTTTTCCCTAAAAGGTAACCCTCTTTTATGAGGGAATTATTTTGTGGCTGTGTATCATTGCGAATATTGTATTCTGAGAGAGGAGACTGTGAGAGAAAGAATACGAAGTTACAATGGGTGTGCTATAGGTTTTATCCCTTCATTTTGTTGGATAATAAAAGGAAGGACCTGGAAATTTCTCTGGTGGATGTAGCCTACACTGGGTGAACCACGTATATCTGTGTCTCCATTGTATTGTGTATGTTCTGTGTTTTATTTCCACATTTGTTTTTATTTTATTTCTCCGCGATCCTGTTTTTCTAACACTATGATAGTATAAAATACTTCTTAGAACAAAGACTATCTTCATAAGAAGAATAAAAATGGGTTACAAATATTCTAGGTTATAACTTTGAAATTATCTACAAAAAGTGAAACAAAATGTGGTTACGCATGAACTTTCAAGGAAAGAAGAAAACATTGAGGCCTTTGTTCTATCTTCATTTTACAGGATAATTAGGTGGAAGAGGCAAGGATAGAATCATAGTAGGACCATAAGGTATACAATATTATTCAACAAATACACAGATAAATTTGTGTGGAAAAATGAATCAATTTGGTATAAGGATCGCTTATACTTATTTAAGAATTCCCAACTCAAACAAAATGTTCTCTTTGTACTACACACCTCTCCAATAGGGGGCACTCAAGATTTCTGGAAATTTACTATAGGATAAAGAAGGAATTTTTTGGGAAGGTCTTAAAACCAATGTTCAAAAGTTTGTGGTAGAATGTGTAGTTTCCAACAAAGCGAAGGAGAGAATCAAGACCTCAGATCTTATAGAAAAATTATCCACACCAAGTTATTGTTGGGAATAGGTCTCAATGGTTTTTAGTACAAGTTGTTGGAGTAGGATATTTTGGATACGTTTTGGGAATCACATAGGAGCAAATAACACACCATTTTGGATAAGGAGCAGTGCCCGCAAAAGGAAGCTAGTGCATTTTCAAGAGTCAATGTGCAAAAGGCAGAAGTTAGTTGGGAATGTTGGGACATTTTGTCCACTTTGTAACCGCTTTGTAACAAGATTAGCCCTAATGAATATGTATAAATATGTAATGGATTTTTGGGGTAGAGGTAGGCCGAGATGAAGCTAATTTCCTTGTGTTAGCGAATGAGTCGAATAACTTAGAATTTCATTACTATTTTGTTGTCGAGCATGAATTGAGGCGAATATTAGTCAAGAGGTATGTGTGCACTACAACATAGAACGACTAGGGAGGGTTTGGGTTATGACTAGATATCTATGTATGAGCACAGTGTGTATGAATGTAATGGATATTATGAATGAATGAATAAGAAGCTGACCGTTATGGATGTAGCCTAGTTTGGGGTGAACCACGTTAAATCCTTGTGTTGTGATGTGTTTGTTTATTTTGTTTGATTCATGCATATGATGAATAAGTATATGAGGTGATTTTTTTATATATTAGTACGCTATTATGGTTTCACGCAAAGGATAGATGAATGCATGTTAAGTGAGTGATAAGTATGAATGCCTCATATTTCCCCATGACTGCGGAAACTTGGTTCATGCAGTGTCCATAGGTACCTCAGGTGAGACTTCACCTGCTTGTGGGTGATACCGAAAGGGCCGATATATTTAGGGTTTTTTTGGTGCTTTAATGATTAAACCTGGGTCTTCCCACTTTGCAATGACAATTTGTTCCGTTGTCGAGACTGGGATCTGTGGATGAGGGGAATGTAGAGGAAAACTAAGGAGGAGATCAAAGAATGGATGAACACTAAGGAGATCGAGTTTGCAGTAGATCACAATCAGAATCCAAGGATCAATGCAGAAGAATGGTTACACAGATACGTTTTTACATATTTGCATGAAATTTTCTTTGTTGATTTATTGAATGTGTTAGCAGAGTGGATCCATAGATTTGTTCAATAGATTGGAAGGTATCTCACTGAGGTTTCGAGAAATTGGACCCCTAAGTTAATAAGGGAACTATATACTATAAGTAATAAGGTATCATACACAATAGATTACTGGCTGGGTAGTGTGTTGGGAGGCTATGTTATTGAATTCTTTATAGATTGTACTCAGTTGTATAATGCTACTGAAAGAGAATTCTTTAAGGGACCACCTAAAAGATACTTGAAGTCAATATCTACCTGGGTTAAGATGTTCTTTTATGACAAGGGAGTCATGAATATGGATTCTGACTAGGGGGGAACTGGGGGCTGACTAGGGAATGGTCTGAGTGTCGCAGGAAATAATGAAAGAGGAGAAAATGAGTTGATGATGCCGAGAGAATAAGAAGGTGTGATCGAAGAAGAAATTTGAGTATTGCGCAATGGTAAAAGATTTAAGCCGAATAGGAAGAGAATTGTGGCTGAGAGAGAGGGAGAGCATAGTTAATTTGAAGAGAGAGACACTGGTGTAATATTCCAGATCATACCACACACATAAAGTCATCTCATCATGGTAGAAGAAGATACCACTCAAGACATACCCTGTGTTGAACCCACAACCCCTTGTGTGTCTTTGAGATCTGAAGAGAATTTGTTGATTGTAGTGAGTAAGGGACATAAGAACAACAATCAAGGGAGGCAGAAAAATGGAAGCACTATAATAACTCAACTTCATATAGTATCATCGAGAAGGAATACTATGCAGAATACGATGGCGGGAGTAGATCCCACCTTAAGGATGCCTCTCTTTCAGGGGTATGGTTTAGAAGATACAAAGAAACATATGTTTATTTGTGAGATGATATGGGATGTAAAGAACATCTAAGACAATGACGTGAAGATTGTGCAGTTGGAAACAAACTTCAGATAATGTGATTTTTTATGGTACATGAAATATCATAATACTACACCTGCAGGAGAGACTAGAACCTGGGCATAAGTGAGACTAGCTCTATTGAAAGAATTTCATAAACCTAATTTTGAGTCATAATGCATTACATAGATGAAGGAGATGAACCAGATAGTAAATGAATCAGTTTGGTATTTCTATCAAAGATTTAAGGTATTGAAGGATCGGTTGTCATTCCAGATTCCAGATGCGCAAAATAGGGAGTGGTTTATTGCATGATTATTGCCACATATACGTTGTCCTTTGATGCATCAGAAGATTGCAACGCAAACAAAAGCACTAGAAATTGCTATGAAATTGGAATCGTCCCATGTAGGAGAAAGTATCGTAGGGATGAATCAAGTTGTAACATCCCCACTATAATCCCCAGTTTAATTAATGCTTATGTAGATATAATATGTGGCTATGACCAAGGGATGTAATATGTGAATTGTATTTCCTTGTTTTATTAATAAAATTTGATGCCAGCTGCTAAGGGGACATGGAAAAGAGATGGGCGTTGAATTAATCCACAAGAGGGGGGAGTGTCTAGGATATGGATAAGAGGGGTCCAAGGGTGGAATATCTATGTATATTAATTCAACCCATTTTCCTAAATTTTCTATTTGTATAGGAACCTTCCCAATTCTGATTGAGTGTTCCCTAAGCCAATCATTGAATACCTATAAGAGGGTGGGTGTGAGTAGTCACATCAAAAAGTTATTGAGAACATGGGGGTTGAGTACAATCAGATTGGCTAAGAGTGTGAGTCAAGAAAGACAAGCCAAAGAGAGGAAAATCGTATGGGTTTGGACATCAGTTTTTGGGGAGTCAAGTTTGTGCATGGGAAACAAGTAGAGAGAAAGAAAGAAAGCTTGAAGTTGATGCAGCCATGGAGGGTGAATTATAGAGGAATTTGGAGAGTTATTGGAGTGAATTGGAGCTGGAAAACTAAAGAGCTAGGTTGTTAGGACTGAAGAGTGAACTCCTGTGTGAGTTGCACTGAAACAACAAGTGTTTTCTGTTGGTTTGTTGATACTTTTCCTAGAAGCAGTTTCCCTTGAGTTCCTTGCTGAGAGATTTCTAGCTACCTGTGCCAGAGAGACCTTGATAAAAGAATGACACATTCCTTGGGTTAATTATGATAAATAGATGGTACATCCCTTGGGTTATCCCTGATAAACGAATGGTTCATTCATTGGGTTGGACAAGGAAAGAGGAAGAGAGTTGATGGAAAATCAGGATAGTTGTAGGAGAATATCAGTTGGGTTGAGAGTTTTGTGAACTGTGAGTGGAATATGAGAGACCACCCTATTTTATGGATTGATAGCCTCAACTCGAGGGTGACTGGATGTTGAGATTTGGAATAGTCAGTCTATGGTTGGGTGAAGCATCCGTCCCAAGTAGCTGGTTGCACAACTATTGTGAAAATATAAGTATTTTATCTTGCTGTTGTGTTAAATTATGTATTTAATTGTTGTGCATGAACTCTATGTATTTGGAAGTGATTTATATGTTGCTGTAATGAGTTTTTAGTTGCATTTCACGTTGATTATTAACATGTTGTAAATGCTTCTATTTTTTTGGTTATGGACAGTTGCTAAATCTGTTTTAATTTGTAGTTGAAAGCTACAGAAAATGAGTTAATTGTAAATGAATTAAATTAGTCAGCATAAATTCCATTTTTATGTATATTCCACATCGTAATATCCTTCAGATGGGCTGGGGGAAGTTACATTATTTTATCAAATCTCCGATTCAAACACCGAGCTTGTATGGGCTCGAACCAGAGCGAATTGGTGAAATTCGCTATTGCATATTTTCTTGTGACATGTTTGGGGAAAAATCGATATTTTAGAGAGAAATCCCCAATTTCGTGAGTGAAATCCAAGTTTTAATGACTTCGAATGGTTTGAAAAGGTTAATGGAGTAGAGAGGTGAAGTTTCAGATCAAAATTCGACCTGGAATGGTCGAAATTTGAGTTTAATGGTCGCCTATAGAGTTACAGGTAGTTTGGAGAATTGACGACTAAGATCGTGTTTGATCTCATGATTAATGACCGAGATTTGTCGTGATAAATTTAAAAATTCCTAAGGATTCGACCATTTGAAGGGTTGATGAGATCAATGATCAGGATTAAATCAGGGGTTGTGAAATGGATCGAATCAACGATTTGTATTCGTCGGGGTTTGGTTGAAAATTTTCTAAGTGTGAGGTTCGATAATAGAATCCACCGATGATCGATGGTCATATCAACGAGTTTGGTGAAGTGTTGGAAATTCAGCAAGAGAAATCACCAAATGGATGAATCGGTCGAAATGACGAAGAGTTTCGATCGACGATAAGACATCTCTGATCATTAATGGTCGACGGTCGGGGGTCGGTCTAATTCAGCGAAGTATTTTGAATCAATCAAGAGAATTTGTCGATGGTTGATGTGTCGATGGTTTGGTGTCGGTTGAAGTCAGTGAGGTGTTCAAGTTGTTCAAGAGAATCGATTAATGGCAGATGGGGGAAGTATGATGATGATGCCATCATCTAGGTGTCATTCCATGTCAACATCCACATGTCATTCCATTTCACCCAAGTTGACACCTTGAGATGACATGTCACACCACGTCAGAAATTGCCACATCAACCAATATAAGTGGCTGATGGTGGATAGTCAAATCAGTCGATTTGGGAAAGTGTATTCGAAAACCATAAGGGATTTTCGATCACTGATGGGAAGATGGTTGAGTTTCGATGGATTTTTTGGGAGTTTTATTCACCAACGAAGGTCACCAACAACTGACGACCGATGACTAGGTCGATTAGTTTGGAGTTGTGTGCAAGTCGGTCGTTTCAAGATTTGGGTTGATGGCCGATGGTCGGGTCGATAGTTTGGGGAAATATTGTGCATGCCATAGAAGAAATTTGTTCGTCGATAGACGATAGAGAATATATCAATGGTTCATATTGCTTCTAACCTGAGATCGATGGTACAGATTGCACATAAGAAAAATTGTTCCACATTGTCTGGAGACATTTTTTGTATTTTGGCCATAACTAGAGAAAATTACAATGGATTGGGATGAAAATTATGGGGTTTTTCTGCAGAGGGGAGGTCTACAAAATATCCAGAGAGGGCCCTTGTCAAATTATGCTTGGATTTGGCATAAATTGCAAAATAATGGTTTTTAAAGATCTGGGTTTAGATCATGGACAAAATCCCATATTAAGCTGAAACTCTTGAGGAGAGTCCAAAAATAAGGAACAAAAATAACCGACGAGGTAATTGAATAAATCCTATAGGGATTGGAATGGGGACATTGAAACAAGCCAAAATCCATTATTCTGGGCCATTTTTTAGGGATTTTTGAGATTTTTAGATAAGGAAAAGTGACCCTAGATCACAAAACTGGAAAATTTTATTTAGTCAAATTTGTATATACTCATTAAGACAAACAACTTTGTTTTAGTGAAAATTTTCCAGAAATACACATATTGAGAGATAACCAGTTCTGCTAAAATTTAGAAGTTTGGAAAAAGGGGTGAAAAAGGACAAAGTTGCAAATTCTAGATTACTTTAGTTTTTGACTGGAACATCAGATTGAAATTATGAGAGTTGTTATGAATTCCATGTTATTATTATTATCTATGTATCATACAAAAGTTTCTCTAGTTCCTAAAATATTTTCTTCTGCAGTTGACAAAAGTTGGCATTTCAATAAAAATGCACCAGACTTGGAGAAAATGCATAGAAAGGGGTGAAAATGGCTTTTTCAAGAAGCCATAACTTTCAACTCAGAGATCGGATTGGGGCATAAGTACAACCGTTGGGAATATATTTCAGAGAGGAATGCATATAGGGAATCATAATGTGAATTTATGAAATATGTCCTTCATAAATTCATGAGGAAACATGTATTCTAATTAATGAAATGTTTTACAATACACGTGTTCTAACAATTATTACATGCAAATTTCTTGCAGAATTAGAGGTACATAAAGAAACTTTAGTTCTTATATGAGGAATAGAGTCATGGAAGATGCTCAAGGATATTACAACCATGAGGAAGAGATCAGAGGCCTGCATGTCAGCATGGGGAATACTGAGACATAGTCAAATGGAGGAAGATATAGGCAAGAGCCTATCACTATGAGAAGTCTTCATAGGGAAGTGAAAAGCTATAGGAATAATAATGAAAGGATTATGAAGGCTCAAGAAGAGATACTTTAGAGCTTAAATATGTTTCATAAGCAAGTCAACAATGATTCTGGCACCAAGAAAATAGCTAGTGCTAGACAAATATCAACATCTAGATCCCATAAAAAAAGGGATGATCATGAAAATGATAAGCAGTCAAGAAGCATGAGAAAGCACCATCATTCTCCAAGGCAGTCCACTAGAAGAAATCATGCAAGTTTAGGACCAGGAAGCAACCCAAGTGTGTCTAATGTTCAGAGGCAAAGAAGAAGGCCTAAGGAAAACATCTTGCAAGGTGAACTCAGGAAAATAAAGACACCTACTTTCAATGGTGAACATAGGAAAGGAGAAGAGGCAGAGGCCTGGTTGTTGGAAATGAAGAAATATTTCTATCTGCATGATCACCCATCCCAGGTAGAAGCTAGAATTTCCACCTACCACTTGCAAGGAAAGACAACCATGTGGTGGGATCAGCTTAACCAAGCCAAGAACCTTGATGAGAAGAGGATCTCATGGAGGTAGTTCAAAGGATATTTCCAAGAGAAATATTTTTCCGAGCATTACTATGAGAGAAAAATGAAAGAGTTCTTTGAACTCAAGTTGGGAACCATGACAATGGAGGAATATGAGAAGTGGTTCTTTGAATTGTTGAAGTATGTTCACTTCATCAAGGATGAGAAGGTTAAAATCCAAAGGTTTCTAAGTGGGTTACCCTCCTTCTATAATGACAATATATAATATGATAATCCCAAGACCTTTGAGGAAACCATAAGGAGAGAAAGACACCTTTATGAGCAAAGCAAAGGAAGGCCAATTTTCCAAAAGGCTAGGAATGACAAGATGAAAGGGAAAATGGATCAAAGGAAAAAAGGTTTTAATCCACTCTTTTTCATAAATAACTCCCAAGCATATCAACAATGCCAAGTATCCCAAAATGAGAAAAACAATGCAAATTAATTTGGGAAAAGGCCAAGGTAGCAACCTGTTCAATGTTGGGGATGAGAGGGAAATCACTTATATAGGGATTGGCCTCACAAAGGAGAAAGAATGAGGACTATCCACAAAATTCAGAAGGCTGAAATAGTTAAATACATGGGAGGAATCATGCCAAGGATTTATGCAACATTGGACAACAATCAAGATGAATATCGGTTCCCCATGATTGAAGTGGAAGGTAAGATTGAAAACCAACCCATAACAATTTTGATTGATTCTAGAGCTAGCCATAGTTACATAAATGCTAACATTGTTGAAATATTTCACTTGCAAATAAGTAAGCATAATAAATCTTGGTTAGTTTAGTTAGCCATGGGGGCTAAGAGAAAGATCAATGAGTTGGTTAAAGATTTTCAAATAGACATGAGTGGACTCAACACAAAGGTAGATGCAAACATCATACCATTAGGTTCATATGACTGTCTAATTGGCATGGATTGGTTGGAAAAACATCATGCTATCCTATATTTTTACAACAAGACAATCACATGTATTGATGAGGAAGGGAAGTAAGGAAAGACTCAAGGCATTCCAAGAGTTGTAGTTGTTTGAGAGATTTCAACTATGTAGTTGAAGAAGAGCTTCAGGAAGGGATGTCATATGTCTACAACCCATATGGAGAAGGCATCCAAAGAAAAGTGGCAAGCATTGAAGACCATCCAGTCTTGAGGGATTTTGTGTTGGACACACCTACCACACTTAGAGGGGGGGTGAATGAGTGTGGGGCTCTTTTTCCCAAAACTTCCCTCTTGCACAAAAACTCATCAATTAACATTCAACATTTATTCATTACCCATTGTTGTCATTTATAACCAGTTAGATGTGAGCACATATCAACAACATATATAATCAATATATCATCAACAAATCATCACCACAATGAACACAAAGAACACAAGATGTATGTACAATTTTCTTTTTATTACGGACTACAATCCTTGGGGTTTATCAGAAAAAACTGAATAGAGTACAACTCTACAAGAGCACCAGCTCTATATGCAAGACTCATCTTTCATTCTCAGCACCAACTGAGATGATGCAACAATCCTCAACAAATATCAATCTGTGCCATAAACAAGAGCATCAACCATGCACCAACCTGTGCCAAACAACCTGTAATCAACCTGTACCATAAAAAAGTGCATCCAACCATGTACCAAGTATATACCAATCATGTGTCAACCACTCATCAATATGTACCAACATCATCAACTATACAACTCATGTATGTGACAACTCATCAACTACTTGTCTCAACCATGTACTCAACATGTACCTCAACCAAAATCCCTCATCAATTTCATCATCAAAATCTGATTTGTAGCTCTGTAATAGACCTGGTGTTTCTGATCACATTTTTGCAAACCTTCATTAACTTTAACAACAAGAAACTAGCATTTTCATCAAACTTTTCTTTAATCTCACATGCCTAGTTTTGGATTAGTCAACAACCCTAACTTGAAGTAATCATAACTTTGAAATGTAATGTATAAATATATGAAACTGATACAAAATGTTCTTCAGTGTGTTTTATGCAATTCCTCCAAGTGGCACTACTTGGAACCTCTCAAAAATGGAGTTATAGAAAAAATGGCATACCTTGTTGAATTCTGGCTTATTCTAGAGAGAGACCTTGTAGAGAGTGCCCCGCACAAAATATTTGATGAAATGATATGAAACTATTAAAAAGCATACTAAAGACTATACCCTAACCAACACATTTGGTATCACTGAATTTGGATCTTTTATGAATAAGTTATGACGTTTTTACCCGAAACCCCTGATTTTGACTAGTTTCAAGACTGGCCACAAACCCTATTTTCCACAGAGTGTAACTCAAAAAATACAACGACCCACAAGCTGAATTTTGAACCACAGATACTTGGATATGTTTTCGCACTTGCATAGAAATTTCAGGATCTGAATCATTATAGAAAAAAAGTTATAGCGAAAATGGTGAGATGACCTGAAAATAACATACCTTAGAAAGCACCATCAAAAGAATTTATCCTTCCTTGCATTTCGGCCTTCTTTTCTTCA
>ML777406.1:531251-554691 GCA_009831015.1 Picea engelmannii | reverse complement strand
TATACCATTTATGTCACTTCCTTTTAACATTAGGGTCGACCTGACACTTTCTTATTTTGTAATTCTTTTCTTTAATTATCTTCAGGGGCTACATGTACTTCCTTATTCAATTCACTTTGTCATCTTCAAAAATTCATTTCTCCTCAACCATGAGGATCCACATGACGTGCCAAATACCACCGGAAACAACATGATGTATACTATCCATCCATGGGTGTTGTATCTGCATGTGCATTTTCCTTCATGTCCAAATACCTTCATCAATCTTGCGGTCCAAAACCCATGAATAGGGTTAACATCAATGACAACAACCAATCTTCCAACAAGATAGACATAATGTTAGAAGCTGGAATTATAGAACGTTTTGAAGAATCAGAGTGGTTCAATCCAATGGTATTTCAAGACAAGAAGACTGAATGAATTAGAATATGTGTAGATATGAGAAATTCAAATGATGCATGTTTACACGATCCACTTCCTACACCTTTTAGAGATGCAATATTGGAGAATGTAGGGGGTTAAGAGGATTATTATTTCATGGATGGATTCTTAGGATACCACTAGATCAAGATTTCACAAGAAGACAGATATAAGACCACCTTCACGACATAATGGAGTTGCTACCAATATACAATTATG
Organism: Picea engelmannii; assembly: GCA_009831015.1. Taxonomy (NCBI): domain Eukaryota; kingdom Viridiplantae; phylum Streptophyta; class Pinopsida; order Pinales; family Pinaceae; genus Picea; species Picea engelmannii. Next base: position 554,052 of record ML777406.1, on the reverse strand, counting down.
TCATTTGGGATGAAGAATGCACCAACAATATTTTCTAGAGCAGTGGTCACAAACTTTAAAGGGTTAATTCATAAGTTCTTAGAGGCGTACTTAGATGATTAGATCGTATTTAGTCTATTGAAGGATCATGTTGAAATTTTGCACTTAATTTTGGATAAGTGTAGAAAATACCATATCTCGTTGAATTTGAAGAAATGTATTTTTGTGTGCCTTTTGGAATTTTGTTAGGCCACGTGGTGTGTAAACACAGATTGTTAGTTGACCCTGCGAAGATAACCGTGATCGTGGATTTTCCACCACCAACTTTAGTGCGCCAATTGAGAGCTACACTAGGTCATACATGATACTATAGAAAGTTCATCAGAGGATATGCACAAATTACAACCCCTATGGAGAAGTTGATAAAGAAGGAAGCTAAATTTCAGTGGAATGATGAATGCCGACGGGGTATGGACATGTTGAAGCAGAAGATGGTCACTGCGTTGATTCAAGTTTTTCCTAACTGGAGAAAATAATTGCATGTACATGTGGATGCGTCGTCTATAACACTAGGGGAAATCTTGGCTCAACCAGGCGAAGGATACAGAGAACATCTTATTGCATTTCCAAGAAGGAAGTTATCATCTACAAAACAAAACTATACCACGACAGAATGAGAAGGTCTAGTGATGGTGTATTCCTTGTAGAAGTTTAGACACTACTTTCTTGGATCCCACTTCAATATGTATACAGACCACTCTGTGATGAGATACCTAATGAACAATCCAGTGTTGGGGGGAAAAATATGCATATGGTTATTTTTTGTTCTAGGAATATGACTTTGAGGTAATCGTGAAACCATGGAAATTGAATTTAGGACCAGATCACTTATCACGCATACTGTCATGAGAAGATGTAGACACCTTGGATGATAGTTTACCAGACACACACTTATTTGCGATCTAGATGGTTGACAACTACTTTACTTACATAGTCCATTTTTTGAGTACATGAGTAGCCCCATCAGACTATATAGTGGCACATAAGAAGTAGCTAGTAGTGAAGGCAACATACTACCAACTGATAGCAACAAATTTGTACAAGTTAGGCGCAAATGGTATTCTGTGATGTTGCATATTATAACATGAAAGAAATATGATCCTGTTAGAGGCACATGAAGGGGTTGCAAGGGGTCATTATACAAGAAAGGAAATAACTCAGAATATTTTGCATGCAATTTTATGGTGGCCCACCCTTCACAAAGATGATAAGGAATTCTGCCAGAATTGTGATGTTTGTGTAAAATTTTAAGACTCGAGAGATCTATAATTTGATGAGAAAAATAATAATAATCTAATGAATTTGAAAATAAACATAGAAGAGAGAGATAGAGAATAATTTACTCCACAAGAATCAATGTATTCACAATAATTCAAAATTACAATGAGATCAATCCAATATGTAGAGACAAATTGATCTTGTCACTAATAATAACAATTGCCACTAAAAACAATGTAAAAATGGCCAAATCACATGCCTAAACCTCTAAAATAGATAACCCACACCTAACATGAGTATGATAGGATGAAAAGTGCAAGTTTACTAATTGATTAGATAAACATGCAAAGTTTACTAAAGAAAGGGGGTAAATCCCTAAAATCAAGGGACAGTTTCCTTGATTTAAGGAGGAAGTGCGCTCTTGTTCCTTTAGGTGTTTAAACTTTGCATGAAGGTTGGAAAAAAATTATTAAGTGGATTTCTAACTAAATAAATCAAATTTAACTCCCTAAACTTAAGGAAAAGTCCCTAAAATCAAGGAAGGTGTCTCCTACCCTCTCTAGAAAGTCAAATCAAGTGAGGAAAAATGCATTGGAATGCATTAACCAAGGTCTAGGTGCCTAAGACAAGTAATGCACCAAGGGAAGTTAGGATTATTCTCTAACACCCCCCCTTAAGCCTAATTGTAGTGACATAATAAGAAAATGTGAGTCCCGACTACTAGGCCATTTCAGGTACTCAATACAATAATGAACCCCTCATAAAATGAGGAAAGAGGGAAAACCTCATGGGAACCCCCCCCACCAAAAGAGGACATAAAAAAATGCTAAGTAAACTATGAGAGTCTACCCAACTGTCTCTACCACAACCAAAATATCCCACAAGTCAGAGAATTTCTTCTCAGTAAAGGATTTAGTGAAGATATTTGCAATCCGCTGCTCAGTGGGGCAGTACTGCAGTGAAATCACTTGATCATGAATCAACCCCTGGATGTAATGCATGTGTATCTCGATATGCTTGGTTCTGTTTCTTTGAACCATATCAATGGATATCTTAATGGTACCCTGGTGTCACAAAATATGGCAGTCGATATCTGATACTAAATCCCAAACTCAGAAAGTAAACCCTGCAACCAAATACATTGTGTGGCGGCATTCACTTCCCCCCTGTACTCTGCCTCTACTATGGATAAAGGAATAACTTGTTGCTTCTTGCTTGACCAACAAAGTGGATCGAAACCAAAGCTGAATACATACCCTAAGGTGGACTTGCGGTCTATGCCATGGCCATCCCAATCTGAATCTGTGTACTTGATCAAAGATAGAGGACAATCAACTGCATAATAAATATCGAAGGATTCTCTTAGCATCTCTCCAATGAAGGTCATGAAGCTCCTTCATATACCTGGAAAAAACACTCACTCCATAAGAGATATAAGGACGGGTATGTGTGAGGTACAATAAGCTCCCTACCAACTGCCGATAGAGAGTACTATCTACCAAAGGAGTAGTCACTCCATCCTCCAATCTGACCCCAGAAAGAAAAAAAGTGAACCAACTGGCTTACACTCTGTCATTTGAAACATGTCAAGTAGATCCAGTGCATACTTGGGTTGTGCCATATTGATTCCTGAATTAGACTGTGATACCTCAAGACCAAGAAAATAATGCAACAAACCCATATCACTCATGGAAAATCTATCATGAAAGGCAATCATAACCCATGCAATCTCTGATAAAGCACTTCCTATGATCAATAATTCATCTACATATAGAACAATTAGAAAAAGGGAGTCATCATGGCAAAGCATATAAGCATTCAGATATGATTTACATCTATGAAATCCCTGAGAAAGGAGAAAATAATCCATTTTTTCATACCAAGCTCGAGGATCTTGCTTAAGCCCATATAATGATTTCTTTAACATGCATACAAGAGAGGAGTCATGAACATACCCTTGTGGCTACTCCATATATATCTCATCCTTCATATCTATGTGAATAAAATCACTCTTCACATCCATGTGATGGACTTCCCAGTGTCGAGAAGCCGCAATGACCAAAACTAACCTGATGGAGTCCATTTTTGCAACTGGTGCAAAAGTCTTGGTATAATCAATGTCATATACTTGAGAGTGAAATTTAGAAACAAGTCAAGATTTATACTTACTGATCTCACCATTTTCAGCCATATTTGTACAAAATATCCATCTGTATCGAACAATCTTTCTTCCTTTCGGAAGTGGAACCAAATCCCAGGTTTGGTTCTCCATGAGAGCACTGTACTCCTCATCCATAGAATCTTTGCAGAAAGGGTTTCCCTTGGCCTATGTATATGAATGTGGATCTGATGCAAGTGAAATATAGCAATGTATGGGAATCAAATTCTCTATGGTATCCAAGGCATTGGGGGCCTCGAAAAACTGTGATCTAGTCCTCCTCGGATTCGTCGGATCGCTGACTAGTTCACTGACATCATGCAAAGTCTTTTTGGCCCAGACTAGTAGGGGATCCAGAGAAGCCATGAAATTCTCATAAAACTATGAATATTATCCAAATACCTTCTCATCATCATTATCTAAAGTTCTCGAATGAGCTTCAAAACCCTCTTCAAATGTTTCATCCAAAAAATCCCTGACAGGCTGATCTGAAACTGCATGTAGTGGACCCTCTTCGAACTTCAGACTTCACTCAATGAAAAGTGAATCAATAGAATTTTGTAGCAGCCTATAACCTTTTAATCCTCTAGGTTATCCAAAAAATATTCATTCAACACTCTGAGGATCTATTGCCCTTCGTTTATCAGATGGAATATTGACCCATGCACGACAACCAAAAATTCTGAAATGAGAGACTTTTGGTTTCTTACCACACCAAGCTTCAAAAGGAGTGATTCCCTTCAGTGATTGGTGAGGAACATGATTCTGAATGTATGCTACACAATTTGTGGCTTCATCCCATAGCTTTGGAGCCAATTATTTCGACTGTAGCATGCAATTTTCCATCTCTTTCAATGTCTGGTTCTTTCTCTCGGCAACACCGTTCTGCTGCGGTGTGTAAGGCACTATATGTTGGATATCGATGCCTGATTCAAAAAAAAGTTTCTGCATATATTTTTTAACATAATCACCTCCATTATCACTATGAAGGATCTTAATCCTTCCCTCATAATGATTCTCAACGAGTGATTTAAATTCTTTAAAATATTGAAAAACTTGAGAGTTCAATGTCAAAAAATACACCCATGTGAAGCGAGAGTAGTCATCAACAAAAGTGAGTACATACCGATATTTTATGATTGAGGGCTCATGGAAGGGTCCCATGAAATCACTATGAATCAACTGAAGAGGTGAATATGTCCTCCATGCTTTTCCTTTGTCAAACTTTTTCTCGGGATGCTTACCAAGAATGCAACCCTAGTAGATCCCATTGGAAAATTTGATTTGAGGCAAACCAGTTACCATGTCTTCTTTGTTGAGTTGATGCAAATACCTGTAATTAATATGCCAAAATATCTCATTCCATAACCTTCTCTCTTCATTAGTATGATTCAAAAATTATTTACATACATATTTGGGAATGAAAAGAGAGAAGGAATACAACTGAGAGCGATGATCTGCAACACAATGAGCTACCCGAGACCCTGTTTTTAAGTCCAAAATATCCACTGAATTCGGATAGAATTCAGCCTTTCTTCCGGAAAATGAATGTTTGATTTGATATATGGAAATAAATTTCATGGACAGGGAGGGGACATGCAATGCATTATCAAAATATCCCCCTTCCAAAGAAACTATTCCTTTACCACATACCTCAACCGATGTGTCATCTCCCATGAGAATAGAAGGTCATGTTCACTCTTTGATGGATGAGAATGATTCTTTATTTGTATCCATATGATTCAAAGCACCTGAATCAAGGATCCAAGTGGATGGGGAGGATGTGACAGCCATCGAAGCATGACCATCGCGAGCTTTTCCTCTTCCTTCGGTCGGTTTTTCTTCATCCTACTTCCTTGCATTTATTAGGACCATGAGATTATTTTGCTGTAGCATCTTTGCCATCTCATCTATAGTTTTCCTCATACAAGAATATTCGGGATTATAACCTTTTTGACCATAAATTCATTTATATCTTTCCTTTTTCTTCTTCCCTTTGTGATATGAAGAAGATTCAGCTGCCGGTTTTGATAACTTTTCCTTTCCAGCCTCATGGCTTTTGCCTTTCCCCTTTTTCAGACCTTTGAAATTCGGTTTGCTTGCTTTGTTTGCTACAAGAGAAAGATATATAGAACCCTTTATGGAGCCCATGGAAATGGATTTTTCCTTCTCTTGAGTTAGTGCTTCAATAAAATCATCTAAACAGGGCATTTTCCACTTCAAATTTGTTTATTTTGAAGCATGAAACGAGGAAAGAAAAACTGAATAATCAGGACCTAGTTTCGAGAGAATGGAAAGGATGAGCTGATAATGTTTTTTCACTAATTTGAAATCCTTAAGATGAACCAAAATATATTTAAATTTTGTAAAATACTCTTTCAAAGAATCAAATTTTGACGGATTCAAACCTATGAGCTCATTATCCAAACTGTAGGCTTGAAGTTCATCCTGTTTACTGAACAACTCATCCAACTTGGTCCAGACCCTGTTGGGGGATGATGTGGTTTCGACATGGAAAATAAAGTCTCTTTATATGGAGAGACATATAACCCAAAGGCTTCATCCATTTGATTGAAATACTTTTCCTTCTCCACAACATTCGTTGGATCAACTTCCGTACCCAATGTTATCTGGTAGATACCTTTGCTTCAGAGAGCAAGGGTGATCTCAGATTTCCATTCAAAGTAGTTGAATGGAGTTAATACAAAATGATTGGGCTGAAGGTGTTTATCCATTGTTTTTTTCTGCCTCCTTTGATGATCTTTCACTTGCAAATAAAACTAGTATACCTCTCCCTCAGATTCCCTGAGGCTCTGATACCATGTAAAATTCTGAGACCCGAGAGATCTAGAATTCGATGAGAAAAATAATACTAATTAAATGAATTTGAAAATAAATAAATAAGAGAGAGATAGACAAGAATTTACTCCACAATAATATGAGATCAATCCAATATGTAGAGAGGAATTGATATTGCCACTCATAATACCAACTACCACTAAAAACAGTGTAAAAATGGCTAAAGTACATGTCTAAACCTCTAAAATAGATAACCCATGCCTAACATGAGTATGATAGGCTGAAAAGTGTGAGTTTACTAATTAGCTAAGCATGCATAGTTTACTAAAGAAAGGGGGTAAATCCCTAAAATCAAGGGACAATTTCCTTGATTTAAGGAGGAAGTGCACTTTCCTTCCTTTAGGTGTTTAAACTTTGTATGAAGGTTGGAAAATAATTATTAAGTGGATTTATAACTAAAGAAATCAAAGTTAACTCCCTAAACTTAAGGAAAACTCCCTAAAATCAAGGAAGGTGTCTCCTACCCTCTCTAGAAAGTCAAATCAAGTGAGGAAAAATGCATTAACCAAGGTCTAGGTGCCTAAGACAAGTAATACACCAAGGGAAGTTAGGATTATGATCTAACAGTTTGTTAGAGACTTGGGAAGCCTTATAGGAGAGATGAAATGCCCTTAGTTCCACAAGTGATGTTACAAGCATTTGAAAAATGGGTAGTGGACTTTGTTGGGCTGATTAATCCACAAGATAAGAGGTCGGGATCTAGATATATCATTACTATGACATAATACTTAACCACATGGGATGAGTCAGAGTCAGTTAGAGACTGCAACAAAAAGACAATTGTGCGATTTTTGTTTGAAAATGTAGTCACATGATTTAGATGCCCAAGGATACTTATGAGTGATCAAGGAACTCATTTCTTGAATAAGATGATTGCTGCATTAACAAAGGAGTTTCAGATTCATCATTAGAAGAACACCCCATATCACCCTCATGAAAATGGCACAGTAGAAGCATTCAATAAGATCTTGGAACATGCATTGACAAAAGTTTTCAATGTAAGTCGAGATGATTGGGACTTGAATATTCCAACAGTATTATGGAAATATAGGACTACAAGAGAGAAATTGATAGGACATACTCCATTCAGGTTGATATCTAGAGAAGAAATTGTTATGCTGATGGAATTCATAGTACCGAGTCTGCGCATTTCTACGTTGACATAACTTATAAATTCAGGTGCAGTGGAAAATAGGCTGTCGAATTTAATGAGCTAGAAGAAGATCATTTTGTCACAGGTTTCCATCAACAAGTACATAAAGCACATGAGTAAGCTTGGCATGAAATATATATCAAGAAGAATAAATTTTAGAAAGGAGACTTAGTAATACTCTATGACAACAAGTTTTTGTAGCACCCAGGTAAGCTCCAGATTCATTGGCTAGGACCATACGTGATAAGGTTCATCATGGAAGAAGGTGCTATATAGTTGGAAAAAATGAATGGAGAGGTTGTGGAAGGACTGGTTAAAAATAGTCGACTAAAACAATATAGGAAAAATTGGGCTTCTGCGCACAAGCTTGAACTGCACATAACTTGTATTGTAGTGTATCATAGCAAGAAAAAATAAAAAAGGGTGTTTGAGTTAAGCGACAGAAGGTTGAAAGGAAGCATAGAAGTCTTGTTCAAATAGTTAAACCAGAGAATGTCACACATATGAAGTAAAAAAGGAGAACATGTGTGCAATATGGAATATTGGATTGTGACATGAGGCATGTGAATAAAGAAAGAAAAGCATTTAAGACCATCCATGATGGGACATGCATTGAAGAGAGAACATGACGACGATGTAATGGCACCACATAATCATAAATGAAGAATGGAAAAAAATATTTTGATAGACTAGAAAATATAACGCATGATCCATCGAAGGATATGAAGTTAATGAAGCGTTAAGTAAAATAATGAATACTAAGGTAAGTGGAATAGATGGCAAGTTCGGGCACGAACAAGTTTAGAAAAAGATGGAAACCAAGTGATATAAGAAATTGAAGGGTCTAATGGGAACACTTTATTGCCACTTAATATTTAATAAAGAGAAACGAGAGCATAGAGCTGAGTAAACACTGAACATATCCAAAGAAGTTAGTTGTAGAGAGTAGTTTCAGAAAGCAATGGCACCACCCAAAGAAACAACAACATCAACATTAGTACCAAAGAAACAATGCAGTAAGCCACTGATAGTACCGGTACATGAAGATACCCCAGGAGCATCAACATTAGAGATGAGTTCGACCAAATTTCTAAGGGATTACATACCACCAAGGAAGTCATCAACAAATCCAATACACTTACATAAGGAAGAAAAGTATCTGCTCGTGGAACCATAAATTCCACCAGGAATCATAATTGAAGGACACATGCTAGGTGTAGTGTCGAGTCTGAAGTTTGCATATCATGACCTGTCAAACAAGAAGAAGTTCCCAGACTTAGCCCATAAAAAATGTTTGAGGACATTCATCGATCCATAGACGTTATGTATCAAGGTTGTGCTAAAGATATGGGCAATAGGATTGGAGAAATCAGGAATACTGAACCTGTTACAAATCCTGCATTTTGGTAGGAGCAATGAGATAAACGCCTATGTAAATATGTTGTTAATTTGTGTGCATTGAGGATACCTATGGTTGGACAGACCCATGTCCATCGATACAGAGTTGATCACATAGATAACAAGGTTTCCAATGGCACGAGAGGACCCATCACCACTTTTTATAGACAAGTTGAATGGAAAATTATTATCAAAGAGGATGAAGAAGAAGTTTGGTATGTTCAGAGTAGCACACAGGCTCAATGTAGAAATATCAATGATGACTGTGTCAGGTTTACAATGTAGCTATTAGATTGCAAATTACTGAGGAAGTGTCATAGAGATCGAGTGCCAACATGAGTGATAACTGCAATAGAAAAGTGCATTGAAGGAATGAAGATGAGCTGGGAGATGTTCCTAGTCAACCAATTCTAGATAGACTATAGAGAAGTGAAAGAAAAAGGTATGGAGTTTCACTATGCATGGTTGTTGATATTAATAGAATTAGTGGCTTGGAGGGAGCCAAAATACTCACAATTCTTGTCAGCAACAAATAATCCATGCTTAGAAGCAAGGTACATGAACTTGTGGCATACTGTGCATAAGGAGAGACAACTAGACAACAATATTCAATTATACATCTACAAGGAAGTGATTTGGACAAGTATCCAGAGTACACCATGAATAACACCATAGGTGGTAGAATCATACAATCCAGTTGTGCGATTTAAGGAAGGGTGCCATCACATGTATATCCAAGCGAAGAAGGACCCAAGTCAGAAATGGTTGCCTACATGATACCGAGTAACTGAGGAAGATATAGGACACATCATGGAAGACTGATATGATGATTGGAATATCCCATCGACTGAGACAAAGACAAGGAAACCAAAGAAACAAAACCTAGAGGTAGAAGAAATATATGATGAAGAAGAAGCAGAAGGAGACAAAAATGGTGCAGGAACAACATAGAAGATGGTACCACGTCCGAGAGAGAAGAGAAAATAAGCATATACGAGGAAAGCAGTTCCATAATACAAGAAAAGGGAAGCTGTAAGGGAACTAGAAGTTCAAGCCCTCACAAAAGATGACTTGAAAAATATTGCAGACCGAGTTAAGGAAGCAACAAATGAACCTTTTGAGCATGCAACACAACAATAAGAAGAAATGCATTCAGATATGTAAGTGCAGATTGTTGAATTGTGACAATTTTTGGAGACCACAAGACTTGCACCAGTTCAAACAGGACAACAAGTTCTGATAGAGAACACAATGTAGACAAGTGAGGTGCAACATATGACATCTATCATATCAGGAGAAAGACACGTAATGAATATAGCAACGGGAGCCTTAGAGTTCCCCACGAATGAGTTGAAGGAGCAAGACAATGAAATAAGTCATATTGAATTCATATTATCTCAGTTTTCAATAGAAGTATTATATGGATTACAAATGAGTGTGATAGAGGAACTCCAATTTCACGTAGTGTTAACCTCAATGGAGTTGACAAAGGAAGTCATAGATAAGGACATGTTGCAAGAAGACTATGACCAACTCAAGTTGGAACGTGACGAGGTCACGCAAAGGGAAGAAAGAGTGAAATAGGTGGTCTTGGGGTGTATAACATTATTCCAAAATTTCCTAGGGAGGAAGATGCCCTATTAGAAGAACAAGTGACAAAGCTGAGCAAAGACATTCAAGGATTTCAAACAAAGATCGTTGATTTAGAAGCATGACAGATGTCGATCACTCCCCTAGAGGAAAGGGAGAAAAGAGAGAAGTTGGTGAAAACAAATATAGAGAACATCAAGAGCCTAGAATAAGAGTGTGCTAAGTTGTACATAGAAATCATGGGCATTTGGTCACAACTAACCAAAGACATGGATTTGGAGGAAATTTTCTAGGAGCTACAAGTTGTGCAGGACAAGGCACAAAATTTTAAGGAAGTAATGAGTACATTTCGACCAACAGAGATGGTAACAACAATGGAAGAAAGCTGAAATATATACTCAGAGATGAATTAGCTAAGGTCTAGGTAACAGGCTTGCGCACAAAATATTGAGACCTTGTAGGAAGAAGCCTATAAGGTAGCAATGAAATTATAAGCTACTCAAGGTCTAGTAAAATAGACAATCTAGGAAAGTGCTGAAAAAGTGAAGACTCATATCACTGCGGAGATGGCCGAGGAAATTTTGCAATAGGAAACCCAATTCAAAGAAAAATTTTCAACACCTGAGATACATTACAAATTTTCTTGGCAACATGGAAGCAAGATTGAAGTGACTCAGAACGAGCCACATGTGAGTGTTGGGGGTCTGTTGGAGTAGGCTAATTTGGATAAGTTTTTGGAAACGCACAATAGAGGATAACACGACATTTTGGCTAAGGAGAAGCATGCGCAGAAGGAAACTAACACATTTTCAGGATTCAGTGCACAAGAGGCAGAAGTTAGTTAGGAATTTTGGGGCATTTTGTCCACTTTGTAACCTCTTTGTAATGGGATTAGCTCTAATGAATATGTATAAATATGTAGTGGGTTTTTTGGATAGAGGTAGGTCGAGATGAAGCTAACTTCCTTGTGTTATCAGATGAGTCAAATAGATCAGAAGTTCGATACTATTTTGTTGTCGAGCATGAACTGAGGTGAATATCAATCGAGAGGTATGTGTGCATTGCATCATAGAACGGATAGGGAAGGTTTGGGTTGTGAACGAATATCTATGTATGAGACAAGTGTGCATGAATTTGATGGATATTATGAATGAATGGATAAGAAGCCATCCATTGTGGATATAGCCCAGTTTTGGGTGAACCACATTAAATCCTTGTGTTGTGATGTATTTTTTTATTCTGTTTGATCCATGCATATGATGAATAAGCATATGAGGTGAATCTATAATAGATTAGTATGTTGTTATGGTTTCACAAACATGATAGATGAATGCATGTTAACTGAGTGATAATTATGGATACCTCATATTCCCCCACGACTACGGAAATCTGGTTCCTACAGTCCCCATAGGTACCTCGAGTTAGACTTTACCCACTTGAGGGTGATTCCGAAAGGGTTGGTATATTTAGGGTTTTGCTGGTGGTTTAATGATTAACCCCAAGTTTTCCCACTGCACACCCACACAATCCTACCAACATATGAAGTGCAACATACCCAACACTCTCTATCCTTTGTTGATGATATGGAGTATCTCTTGAAACCACCAATTTCACTCCAAATTTGTTTCTTTGATACCTTTCCTCATTGTCATGCTATTAATTAATTAATGCATGCAAGCATGACAATGCAAACTTTTGTAAACATAAATAAATCATTCAATGGAAAACGATACCATAGTTTACAGGTGTAGGCTTAAAAATGAAAACATAATTAGAAAAAATTAAAACTAATTCAATCCTTAGCATAAACAACATTGATTCAACATATTCACAAATAAATCATAAAAACTTATCTTTCTAGAAATTAACCACAAACTACCTTTGAAATAAAAATGTTCCATCCAATCACAGGATTTTTGTTGGACTTAATATTTTTGTGACAAAGGCCACCGTCAAGTTGAGGCGATGAATCCACAAGGACGAATTTACATATGGTTGGCTCTAGCTCTCTTCACATAATCCAATTCTTAGAATTCAGAGTCTGTTAGCTCCTACAACTATCCCAAATCACCAACCCTCTTCCCCCCTAGCCCGCATAATCCAGGGAATGAGATCCCTTCCTTTGTTATGTAATCTCCCAGGTTAACATAGACTGACCAAGAAATATCACTATTGATATTCCATGGATTATCAACTATAATTAATTTTCCTCAATAACAACAATTTCCCTTACTTTTAGTCATAATTCTCTTATAGTTTCATGACAACAATTTTCCATTATTTTATTACAACAATAATATAGTAGCTTAGGCTCAGAGAGAAAAACCCCAAGAATAATTAACATTAATAAATACTTACATGCCCAAAATCATGGAGTATATTTGCATGCTAATAATAAACCACATGTCTTCATGGGAAGTACACATTTTCCCTCTATTAGAATTAATCACAAGGATTAATGAATTCTAATTAAGTAGGGTTAAGGACTTATGCTTATCAATAATATTATCTTTCTTTAGTCCCTTTGAGCCCCCTTTCTTCTCCCTCTTGTGGAGTCATAACTATCCATTAATTTTTCCTTCTCCTTCTACAACCTGTGATGTATTTTTTTATTATCATTTAATTTACAATTTTACATATTACATTATTTGTATTTTAACCATTCATCACATACACATATACATTAATGGTCTAAGGATCAAAATTGTAGTATTACATTTCCCTCCCCTAGATTTTGCACTATCCTTAGTGCACATACAATGCCATTGTATACAATAATTTTTACATAAAATTGTCACAACAAATGTGGATATGCCTCCCGCATTGCATCCTCCAGCTCCCATGTTACTTCCTTAGGATTGTAGTGGTCCCATTAGATATTTACTACCATATATATGTTCTTGAACACAATGACCTTTTTGTCCAATATACACATTGGCTATACTTAGAAGTCTCCTTATGATTGCACCTAAATCAAAGCTCAATTAATGACACGGTGAGGATCATGCATATACTTTTTCAAGAAAAAAATGTGAAACATATTATGAATTTTTATGGTAGAAAGAAATACAAGAATGTATGCGACATGTCCTATCCAATCCAAGATCTCAAATGGACCACAATATTTGGTTGCTAGTTTAGTGCAGTTTGCCAACTTCAAAGAACTTTTATCATTAGAGAAAATTTTCTCAAAAAATGGGCCTTCTAAGGAAATTATAAAATAACAAACCATGTGTGCCACATCAAAATCGTGTATGCCACATCTCACTTCCATATAAGCTAGACTAATCTAGAATTGTGAGATGATAATTAAAAATAATAATGAGAAGTTTAGATTCTTGTGCATAAAAAATAAATGATAATAAATAATTGATATATAATATAATAATACTATGAATGAATGTGAATGCGACAACATTAGAATAAATGTATAATATAATATTGTCAATTGGGTCTAGCCCGGGTGGTTGGGAGGATTTAATTATTATATAAAAACTATATAATACTAAATTATTAAGTATATTACAACTTTATAACTACTAACTAAATATTATATAATATTACAAATTAATAATTATATAACATAATATTATTATATAATAATAACAATACATTATTAATATATATTGGAAGTATATATTATCATTGATACATACATAATAATAATGGAAATATAATAAATAAATGATAATAGATATTATACAATAAGTACTAATAATATAAAATATTTCATATTGAGTATTTCAAAGATATTGAACATATCTTGAGACAATCTCACCAAGATATTAACTAAGATGAGGTGTACATATGGTTAAATATTTTCAAATAGAAGCATGACACATAATCACCCTTGAATTTTATATGTCTTAAACTCAATGATTATCATTGACTCAGTTCTTTGAAATTCTATTGGTTATTGAATTTCTAATTCAACAAACATATTTTTCTTATAAGGCCCATTTTTGGAGCAATTTTTCTTGGTTTCACTTTCAAATACACATTTTTCTCAACTTTAAATTCCCTTTGTAATATGCCTTTATCTGCGTAATTATTTTGTTTGTTCCGTGTTTCCTCTAAACTCTACTTGATTTTGATCATTTTCTCTTCCATTTCCCCTAGCAACTTTAACCCAAATATTACTATGTCTGCTGGATTGTCTCAACTAATTAGAATATAATTTTTTTTTCCATATAAAGTTTCAAATGGATTCATCTTTAGAGAATATTGATATCTATTATTGTAGGCAAATTCAAGTAAATGCAAGTAATCCTCCCACTTCAATGGCTTGTCCATCACATAATTCTTAACATGTCTTCAATCACTTGATTAAATCTCTTTGTTTTCCCATTTGTTTGTGGATGATAGGTTGTATTAAATTCACACTTGTACCAAAACCCTTAAATAATTCCTTCCAAAATGTTGAAGTAAACTTTGGATCTTTATTTGAAACAATTGCTTTAGGTATCCCATGAAACATAACAATCTCTTTCATGTAATGTTTTTTCTATATTCATTTCCTTATGAGTTAATTTAACTAGAATAAAGGGATCAAATTTTGTTAATTTGTCCACCACTACCATTATTGGATCTTGTTTCCTTCTTGTCTAAGGAAATTTAGTGAAAATCAATAGTTATCATTTGCCATTTCCACTTTGGAATTGGCAATTGTTGTAGCAAACTTTCTAGATGTTAGTGCTCTGTCTTTATTCTTTGACATTTCATACACTTGACTATACAATCAACAAAAATATTTTTTATTCCTAGCCAAAAGTATTGAATTCTCAGTGTTGTCATTGTCTTTTGGTATCCAATATGTCCAACATATAGAACATTATGCACTTTCTTTAATACAAACTTTATTAATTCATAAAAATTAGAGACATGCATTTTGATTTTATATATAAGAATGCTATCCTCTTCTAGATTATATTATATATTTATGTTATAAATTTTCATATTGTAATCCTTCTTTTACCCATAGGTAATTTTCTTTTGAAATAAGAGCTTCCAAATATAATTTTTATGGCTATAGCATGCATTGCATATATTGTTTTGTTGAGTGAATCAACAACCTTGTTCTCTTTCCCTTTAATATGTTTAATATCAAAGTTATATTCACTAGGAAATTCTAGCCATCTTGTTTACTTGGTATTTAAAGTCTGATATTCAAACAAATATTTTAGACCACTATAGTCCGTCCTTAACTCAAATTTCCTCCACATTAAATAATTTCTCCACATTTTTAGTGCATGAACTATCACAACAAGATCTAAGTTATGTGCGGCATAATTCTTCTCATGTTCTTTAAGATTTAACAATTCATAACAAGTCACATGTCCATTCTAAGTAAGAAACAAACCAAGTCCCTCTTTGAAAACATCAATATATAACATAAAATATTCATTTGTATTAACAATCTTGAGAATGGGTGCGCTAGTAAGTAAATCCTTTAACAACTATAGGTTTTCTTCACACTTTGCTGTCCATTAAAATTTAATTCCTTTTTTAAAGATGCAACGAGATGAAAAATATTGGAGAATCCTTCTATGAATCTTTCATAGTATCCAACAAGCCTCATGAATGAACCTACCTCTGTTATAATCTTAGGTGTATACCATCCTCTAATAGCTTCAATATTCTTTGAATCTACTATTATTCCTTGTTAGATTTTCTTAAAATTTCAGTAGCAATAGATTTACCAAAGTAATTTGATCTTCTTTTAACATTCAACAACCATATACTGAAAATATAAGCAATATCTAGAAGCAGATAGAAAATAAAAATAAGACACAAATATTTATCCTGGGAAAACCACAAACTCGGGGAAAAACCCCAAACTTGGGGAAAAACCCAACCAAATTTCCTTAGAGAGAATATTTCTGATAACAAAATACAACCATGAACAAGCTCTATTCACAAGAGAAAAACCAGCAATGAAGAAACTATGATAACAAGTACTTATCTCTTCTTCTTGTAAAACCCTAGCAAGGGTAGACACCTAAGAAACACCATGAAATATGATGTGTATCAACCCTAGAGAGAGTGATAGAGTACTCAACCTCTTCCAAGGAACTTCCCAAGACAGAAACCATAGAAACTGCAGTAGCTGTGTCTTCTTCCTTGCCTTAGACTTTTTCCTTCTTTTCTTGAGTGAGATAGTTGTGTGTGTGTGTATGTATCAAATGTCAAGTCATATCCCTTTATTTATAGTCTTCGAGTCACCTTACTGGGGCTGAATTCTTTTCTTGGAAATTCTATTTTCACTTTATTATTTTCTGTGGGGCCAACTTCTCTTCTGGGGTATTCTTCAACTGTTCAATGGTCTTCCTTTGACTTCTTGGAATATTACTCTCTAAGAAAATTTGTCCAAGAGGGAATACCTCTCGCTGCTACAAAACATCAACACTCCCTCTTAGAGAGGGATGCATTCTTCCATGATGTTCTCTTTTAGTAGTCCCAATCGCACCCATCCACTTCACATGGCATGGGAAAGAATACCACATAGTCTCAAGACTATGCTGCAAGTATCTATGTTGTTTCTCCTCTCCTAATATTCCCAATCAAACCCATCCACTTCACAAGGTATGGGAAGACTACCACTATAGCCTCATTCACACCTAGCCACTTCACATGGCTTAGGAAAGGCTACACCATGGTCCCAATTACACCTATCCACTTCACATGGCCTAGGAAATACCACGCTACAAGTACTAATCACACCTAGAAACTTCACATGGCTTAGGAGATACTTGTACCAAGACACTCATTACTCCCTTAGTCACTTCACATGATTGATCTAGGAAAACCCTGGCCACAGGGAGAGTATCTTCTTATTGTAGGAGAAGCATCACAACTCCTTCTCAATGAGGGTGGACATTCTGCATTATGCTAAGCTTGTCTCTAAATTACTCACACTTCACTTTAGACAAAGTCTTGGTGAGAATGTATGATATCTACTCATCTTTGGATATGTATCGGAGTTCCACTGATCCTTTCTGCACCATGTCTTGGATGAAATGGTATTTGATCTTTGTGTTCTTTTACTTGTCGTGAAAGACTAGATTCGTTGAAAGCTTCACACAACTTGTATTATCACAATATATCAAGGTTGGCTTGAACTCTAGATCAAATAACCCTGCAAGAAAATTCCGAAGCCACACTGCTTCATGACTTGCAACACTGTTTTCTATATATTCTTCTTCTATTGTACTGAGTTCCACTGATGACTATTTTCTGCTCAACCATGAGATCATAACTGATCCCAATCTGAAGCAACATCCTAATGTGATTTTCTTGTCCACTGCACTCCCTAATTAGTCAGAGTTTGCATAACCTTGTAGCTTCACTTCACCATCCGAGAAATATCTGAGTCCATATCCAACCATACCATGCAGGTACCTCGATACATGTTTTGCTGCTACCAAATGTGAATTTCTAGGCTCAACCATGTGCTGACTCAATGTGTTCACTACAAAGCATATATCCAGCCTGGAGTTAACCAGGTACATCAAGGATCTGATCAATTGTTTGTACATTGTGGGATCAACCAAATTTGAAGAAGAATCACTCAAGATCTTCAGATTTGTAACCATAGGTGTGGTCATGGACTTGAATTCCATCATCCCGAATCTCTGCAGGATCTCAACTGTATACCTTCCTTGGATAAGGAAGATATCATCTGGTCTCTTCCACACCTCTAATCCCAAGAAATATGCATCAACCCCAGATATTTCATTTTGAACTCTGAAGTGAGCTCCCTTTTGCACCCATCTATGAGCTTCTCATCCCCTATAAGAAACATGTCATCCAAATATAGTACCAATGTCAAGGGGAAACCATATTCAATATTTTAGTAAATTTTTGGATCTACATCACTCTTGGTAAACCCCAAGCTCATAGAATAATTGTCTATTTTGTCATACCATGCCCTGGGTGCTTGGTTAATCCCATACACATATTTCTTCAATTTACAAACATGGCACTCCTTCCCATAGATTACAAAACCTTGTGGCTTCTCTATGTAAAATTATTATTCAATTACACCATTCAAGAAAGCAGTCTTTACATCCATTTGGTGTAATTTATAGCCCATAATAGAAGCAATAGAAATAATATATCTAATATAAGTGTACATGGCTACTGGAGAAAATGTATCATTATAATCTTCTCCCTCTTTTTGGGAGAATCCTCTAGCCACAAATCTAGCTTTATACTTCTCTAAGCTTCCATCTGCAGCATGCTTGATCTTGTATATCCACTTGGAATTCAATATTGACTTCCTATATGGTCTCAAAACTACTTCCCACACATCATTCTTCATGATGGATTGGTATTCTTCCATCATAGAATCCTTCCACACTTGTTGATTTGCAGCTTCCTCATAAGTGGAAGGTTTTGAATCAATGATCTTACTCATCAATGCCACATAGCTAGAAAAAGTTTTTGGTCTCTTGGTCTCTATGAATGATCCAAATATGCATGTTTTTTTTCTTCCTACAAAGTGTTTTAGATCCATGCCGGTCTCTTCTTGGTAATTGTAACCTCTTTGGGTGGATCTACTGGTAACTCTAGGTCTACTATCTCATTGTGATCTCCTGGGATATGTTCTTTTGGAGTAGATTCAATAATCATTGCATCCTTTGGAGCCTCTTTCTCCTATCTATCCTTATCTATGTGAGAATCTCTATATTTCCCGAAGGCTACTTCTTCATCAAAGGTGACGTCCATTATAATCTCAATTTGTCTCTATTCAGGGATGTATATTATATAATCCTTGGAAGTGTTGGGTATGTGTTATATTCTTTGCATGACTATATATATTGTTTGCTATGTTGTGTAGGGGGGTTTTAGGGTGACGATATCACCCATGCATGAGGGTTTGGGGGCAACACCCCTGAGAATTTTTTCCCTTGGGAAACGTGTCACATTTTTGCCTCATTTTTGGGAGATTTTTCGGCACATGGTTTTTGTCGATGGTTTTCTATTTCTGGTTAAGGAATTAGGGTTGTTGACTAATCCAAGTCATTGGGTTAGGGTTTTGGATTCCATTGGCTCCTATATGTAATTGTATTGTAAACAATGTATCACTATAAATGAATATAAAATATGATGGTTTTCCTGGTTTGGGTTTCCAGGGGAAAAATATCCATGTAATGTGTGTATTTGCCATTGTATATTTTCTGTTCTTTTACAAAAAATATGTTTGTAGTAAATAATTGTACAAGTTAAAATCTACATTTAGTATCAGACCAATTATTGGCTTCAGGGGGACTCCTTTGTGGTTAGGGGTTTGGATCATGACTGTGATAAAACTTGTTATAGTGGGAGATCTGTGGTATTGATTTTTCAGGTGAAAAGAAATGGTGAGTAGTTTGAAAATGGTGATTGAGAAGTTTAATGGGATTTTTTTTGAGCTATGGAAGATCAAGATGTAAGATCTATTGGTGGATATAGATCAGTGGATCGCGGTGGATCCAAGTACTGAACCTACAGGAACTTCAGCAGATGACTGGAAAAAGTTGGATCAGAAGGCGAAGAGCACAATCCGACTGTGTCTCTTAGATTCAATATTACTGAATGTGTTAGAGGAATCTACAATCGAAAATTTATGGGATAAGTTCGGGAAGTTTTATTCGTCTAAGTCCCTAGTAAATAAAATATTCTCGAGAAATAAGTTGTATAACCTAAGGATGAGAGATGGCGACTCGGTGGAAGAGAATTTGAACGCCTTCAATACTATGGTAAGTTAGTTAGAATCCGCTGAGATTAAAATTTCAAATGAATATAAGTGTATTAGTTTACTATGCTCTTTACCAGACTCATGGGATAGTTTGGTTGTGGCCATAGGTAGTAATACAACTATCTTGAAGTTTGATGAAGTGGTCTCATCCTTGTTTTCGGAGGAGATGAGATGAAAGAACATGGAAGGACAAAGAACAGATGCATTATTTGCAAGAGGAAGCTCCCAGTAAAGAAATAGATCTAAGTCCTCAAGTGGGAGATCTAAGTCTAAGGGAATATATAAGTCTCCTGGAAATTTTGTAAAGGTATGTTGGAGATGTGGAAAAGAAGGGAACTACAAGAAGCAGTGTATATCCAAAGTTGAGAAAAATAAGGGATCTAAAGAATCTCCTTCTACAGAATAAAATACCTCCAAGGAAGAAGGACGTGATATGTACTTGAATTCTTCAAGCACACATGTAGATCATGAGGCATGGTTAGTTGAATCAGGTGCATCCTTTCATACGAATCCCCATATGGAGTGGTTTTGTGAATATGAAAGGTATGATGGAGGTAATATTTTCCTAGGTGTTGACTCGACAACTAGAATCATGGGTCAAGGAAAAGTTAAGTTGAGGCTCATAGATGGAAGGATTAGAACACTACCTGGTGTTATTCACATCCCAGGATTGGCCATAGATTTGATTTCTATAAGAAAAATGGACGATGCAGGGGTAAAAACAATATTTGAAAAGGAAACCTGCAGGATGTTTCGAGGAGCAATGGTGTTGTTGAAGGGAGTTTGGTTTGGAACTCTGTATAAGCTGAAAGGAAGCACTATTAGTGATGGGTTTAATAGTTCCATTTTTCCTAATATTGGATTTGAAGAAGAAAGAACTCCTACAGTCTCTGGAGAAAAGGTTATGTTGTGGCATCAAAGACTAGGGAATATCAGAGAGAAGGGTCTTTGACTACTATACAGTAAAGGTATGGTTGAAGGTATGTCTAACTTCTCTCTGGATTTTGATTTTTGTGAACATTGTGAATATGGAAAGAATAATTGGGTAAGATTCCCCTCTGGTGCAATGAGGGAAGAAGGAATTTTACAGCTAGTTCATAGTGATGTGTTTGGACCTGTGTCAGTTCCATCATTGAGAAAATATGTGTAGTATGTCTCATTTATATATGATTTCTCGATGAATACTTGGATATATTTCCTCAGGAAGAAATATGAAGTCTTTGAAAAGTTTAAAGATTTTAAGTCTCTTGTTGAGAATCAAATAGAGAAAAGAATTAAGGTGCCGAGGACAGATAATGGCAGAGAGTTCCATGGGAATGAATTTGAAGAATTCTGTAAGAAGTGCAGTATAGAAAGGAAGAAGACTACTCCATATACGCCTCAACATAATGGAGTAGCAGAAAGGATGAACATTACACTGATGGAAAAAGAAAGTTGCATGCTCAATGGTGCCGGGTTAGGGCAAGAATTATGGGAAGAGGAAGTGGGTATTGCATGTTACCTAGTCAAAAGATAACCCTCATCAACGCTAGATGAAAAGACTCCACAAGAGGTATGGACTGGTAAGAAACCTTCTCTCACACATCTCAAGGTATTTGGATGTGAGGCCTATGTTCACGTTCCAAAGGAAAATAAGAGTAAGCTAGATAAGAAGGATGACAAGTGTATCTTTATTGGGTATAAATATGGTCTCAAAGTTTATAAGATTCGGAACCCAAAAACTAAGAAGGTTGTGTATAGTCGAGATGTGGTATTTAGAGAAATGAAGGATGTTGTTAAATAGGAATTCCTACCAAGTAAGGAAGAACCAGATAAAATAATGTTTGATTTAAAGGATGGTGAATTAGACCCTACAAAAGAACAAGAATTAGAAGAAGAAGATCCTCATACTCCAGTATTGAGGAGATTGGTTCAAGAAATAAGGCTACCGGAAAGGTATACTCCATCTGATTTTCATTCAAATTTTTCTTTGCCTATTACTGATGATGATCCTAGAACTGTCAGGGAGGCATTGGATTTAGAGGATGGAAAACTCTAGAAAAATTCCATGGATGAAGAAATGGCATCCTTGGATAAGAATGAGGCTTGGGATCTAGTGGAGTTTTGACTGGAAGAAATCCCATTGGCAACAAATGGGTATTTAAAAAGAAGCTGAATACAGAAGGAAAAATGGAAAAACACAAAGCTTGGTTAGTAGCAAAAGGTTATTCCCAGGTTGAGGGAATTGATTTTGGTGAGAGTTTTTTTCCTGTTTCTAAATTAAATTCTATAATATTTATGTTATATGTTGTTGCTGCATTGGATTTTGAAGTAGAACAAATGGATGTGAAGAAAACATTCCTACATGTGTATCTGGAACAAGAAATCTATATGAAGCAGCCATAAGGATGTGTTGTGAAGGGAAAGAAGGAGCTGGTATGCAAGATGCAAAATTCCCTGTATGGTTTAAAAAAATACCAAGGATGTGGTATAAAAAATTTGATACTTATATGCTGAGACTTGGCTTCAAAAGAAGCAAGGAGGATCACTGTGTGTATTTTAAATTAATTGGTGACCATTTTATTTATTTGGTCTTTTATGTGGATGGCATGTTGCTAATAGGAAACAACAAGGAGATTATCCAGGATGTGAAAACTGTTGGATTAGT